>CM040462.1:26141273-26160664 GCA_022758105.1 Pangasianodon gigas | reverse complement strand
AAGGTTGGAGTGGAAGAACTCGAGTGTCCTGCACAGAGCCCTGACCTCAACCCCACTGAACACCTTTGGGATGAACTGGAACACCGACTGCACCCCAGACCTCCTCGACATCCCAACATCAGCGCCTGATCTCACTAATGCTCTTGTAGCTGAATGAACACAAATCCCCACAGCCACGCTCCAACATCTAGTGGAAAGCCTTCCCAGAAGAGTGGAGCTCATTATAACAGCAAACACAGGGGGAATAAATCTGGAATGGGATGTTCAACAAGCTCATATGGGTGTGATGGTCAGGGGTGCACATACTTTTGGGCATATAGCGTATTATTTATGGAGCATGGAAAAAATATAGTAGAGGAAATAATGACATGAAGTGCAGTGAGGTTCACTTTTATACTTCTGTAAACATACCAGTTTTGGCACAACTACAGATGGCATGTAATCATTAAATTAACATCACTAAAACTCTATAAAGCAAAATATGCAGATGTTTGCTTTGTGCAACAGGAATGGTGTACACCTTTTAAAATAACTACACCCCTTATTTTACTGTTTTATTTTACTTTATCGAACATTAAGTCCTAAATTCTTCTCACTAATAAACTAAAGTGCTCGGTCTGAGAGCTCAGTGAACAACAGTGAAGCTTAATATTAGGTAGCTAGGCCACATTTCTAACCCTTCACCCCCATGGCTTCACTCTGCTGCACACAGATTGCAGACGCCACACACATACTGTATACTGCTACCACAAACACTTCTGTGGGTGCTTCTGTATTTTTGTTAATGCTGGTGCTCCTAACCTGCTGAAACGGGCGCACCAGTGCTACCTGATGAAATCTGAGTTTGATCCCTGCATTAAAATCATGTTAATGTCAGTCTTTGTATAGTACTGTCTGCAGATCCTGTGGCAGAGAGCTGATCACAGATTGGATGTAGTTTTCCAGCTTATCCAGTAATTCTTCCTTCACGGGAAGCTGATGCATATGAGCTCTCGTCTAGTGCAGGAAGAAAGTGTACAGTTAACTTCAGATCTTTACACTATTGCAGTTTTAATGTTATATAACTGAAAAATAGATGAGAAAACTAGTAGGTACTGTAAGAATAACTATGACTGCAACCACAAATCTATATGCTGGTTACTGAACAAGAAGAGCAATAAGTATTAAGCTGCAAATGCAGTATTAAATACTGAAACTTGTGGAGTTTATAACCATGTTTGTTGCTGTTTCTAGTTTACAATTCTATCACTAACCAATTTTTCACGCAATTTTAAAATCAGGTCAATGGTCTCCACCTCTGACTTGTCTTTTGTCCAACTCATCAGATCCTGTAAAAAGTAAAAGGCAGCAAAACAATTCCAATACACTGCAGAAGAAATTCCTTCTTACAGTGGGCCTCATTTATCAAGCTGGATATATAAAGAGATTTACACAAGTGTTAATACAAGGAATTTGGTATTCATGAAAATCCGGTAAATTCAGAAAAACATTTGTGTCCTACTTACACTCCTGAGTGTGTGTGAATTTACGCATATATAGACTAATAACTAATGTAAACCTCGACTTGATTGTAGGACGGGCCGTTTTCTCTGTGCATCGCCATAAGCCATAAACAAATGCCCCAGCTGACGGACGATTAACACACGCTTATTATTATTAATATTAAATATTATTAAATATTTTTATTGCTAGAAAAGTGAATCAATTTTCACTTCTTTTTTTCAGCCTTTACTCTGATCGTTCATTTTGTGCACCCAGCTGTCTGTGCACTTGACTTTTATGGAGTTTTGTGGGTGTCACTAAATGCAGATGAGCTGTGTAAGGAATGCACTAATGTTTTAGTTCGGCTGGCTTACGCAAACATTTACACGTAACTTTACTAAAAGAGTGATATATCAGGCCCAATGTTTATCAATATATCAGGCTCCAAGGTTTTTACATTTTGTATTAGTTTGATTCAGTACTCACAGCATCACAGATGGCCTGTAAATGAAGGCATTCCACCTTATCTGTCATTTCCCTGTGCTTAGCACGAAACCAGCCATCAAAATTAGGAGACTGAAAGAATTGCCTTAATACACACAAACACACACACACATACTGATGAATAGCTAGTTACCAGTATACTCACTGACAGAGAAAACATAAACAGGTGAATTGTACACATTGTGTTACTTATAAAGGCCCAGCCAGTCCCCTTTGTGCATGGAGGTGATCTGAGGCCCTGCATGATCCAGAGTGGCCATGAACTCATCCTGACTGAAGGGTCGGATCTGAGGAGGAGTCTAGACACACACATACTTCCTTCATTTTCTTTCCTCCTTTAGTATTTTTCAGCCCTTCCATATCTGAATCATACACCCATATACCTTGTCTTGTCATTAATTTTTTTAAGCTGCTACATCAAACACTTAAGAAACAATCAAATCGTTTAGCATGAATGCAAATTTGTCTTTAACATTTCAAATCTAAACAGGTTACAATTAGGTTGAATTAACCTTCCAAGGAGTCATGGATATTTGCAGTGGCATCAAGCTGGCCAGGTATCGCTCCTGTAAAACATGACAGGTTTGTGAGGTATGAGACCCTTCCTAATCATTCTATTATCAGGATATTTATTAATTACGTATAAATACAATGAGCAAATGTCCTCTGCACAAAGACCTAAAATGTCCTCACCAGTGGACCGATAAAACTCTGTGTCAGTTCTAACAAATGCCGCCTCAAGATGGTGCTCTGCACCTCAGAAGGCCTTTTCCTCTGAATTCCCTAGAAAATGTGTGTGTGTGTGCACATGTGAGGGAGAGAGATAAAGTGAGATAGAAAGGGGTGACTCAAGAAACATTGCTATTAATATGCCTAGTTTTATCAGGCTCAGTTTTATTTACCTTTAAGAGTCGCTTGATTAGGGCTTTGTCTTTATGAAGAAACGTTTTGTATGCTGTGTATATACCTTGACAATGGAACAGAACACAAGAGTGAAGGGCACATATATGGACAGATGTTTATTTTACAGTGCATGGTCATTATGCCTTTTGTAATTAAATGAATGTATTTAGATGCACCTGGTTTTGTGTCCAGCGTTTTCAGCTTGGTCAATTTCTTGACCTTAACTTGTTTTAGCAAATCTCCTAAAATTAGAGGGTGATCAAACTTGTGCAACAAGAAATGTGTTTGTTTCCACAAGAATTTCAAAGAAGGCACCACTTACTGGACATCTTCAACTCCCCCAGACACATGATGTGAGGCCAGCTCTGAAAGGTCTTTATAAAGAAAGGATTCGTAACACCCAGTAATACATTAGGCCTGAAATTACAAGCATAAAAATGAGGAGAGAAAGTCATAATTTAATAAAATTTAATAAAAATAAAATATATTTAAGATTTAAAAACTGAAGTGCTAAGGTTGTTCAGTTTATTTTAGTGTTTGTAATGTGCTTATGCTTACGGTGCCTGAGTTCTGGTAGTGTACTCCTTAAACTCACTGTCATGGATGGTAAAGTAAGGCCGAAAATCACAGCAGTACTTCAGTGGACTGATGCAGCTGGAAAGAAGCGAACAGGAACCTGCTGAACTATACAGCATACACTTAACAACAGATCAACCCATTTTTAGAATAAAGAAGTTTAAACAGTTTATCAAATACAAATATCAGCTATATTTTGTGCATAATACAACTCAACCACAGAATAGTTTTCATTCATTAATTCATCTTCAGTAACTGCTGGTCAGGGTTGCAGTGAATCCGGAGCCAATCCCAGGACCACAGGGCACAAGGCTGGAAGCCACTGCTAGGCACCGCGCATACAAACATTTGCACTCATTCACACCTAGGGGCAATTTAGCATAACCAATCCACCTACCGGCATGTTTTTGGGAGGTTGGAGGAAACTGGAAAGGGACATGAGGAGAACATGAAAAACTCCACAGAGACATTAACCCAAGATGAGCCCAGGATCGAACTAGCAGGGAACCCTGGATCTGTGAAGACAGCTCCTGCTGTGCCAATGTGCAGCCCAACTACAAAATACTGCAAAGGAAAATATCAAAATATGTCTTCTACTTTATATGTCTACTTAAATGATGTGATTATTATTTCTGAGACATCAATGTTCTAATAGAGAAATATCCATTTTGGTCTGAAAATAGAACCAAAGTCTCTAAGGTTTTAGATATTTTTTAAAGTGTCCCTCATCCACCACAGGCACCTGCACATGGGTGAGAAATGTTCTTAACAGCTATAGTGAATGTCTATATTGTATCACGTTACGAATTTCATTAACAAACACGTCAACCACCACTGTGAGAAGAAAAATTCAAAATAATAGCTGACTCTAACTGCATCAACAGCACACCTCCAACTGTGGGAGAGGTTTAAGAAGCCAGACTGCAAACACACACACACTCACACACACACTGAAAAGTGCTGTTAGACCAAGTACTGTACAAACAATGAAGAGCGAGAGTGTAAGCGAGGAAGAATTGGCTAAAAGATGAGACACATCTACAGTTTAGAAACAGTTCAGTTTTTAAATTTTTGGAGAGTTCAAAACACCTACGCAATTGTCAGTCATTACAGATTCACATATTGATTGGGTCATTGGGTCTACTCTTAACTTCAACACAATGTATTTGAAAGATGGCAGGTCTGAAATGATATTCCTGCACTGTGCTGATAAATAGTCCAAAAGACAAAACAGATCTTTTTATGTCAGTTTTAAAAAATATTCTTCTTTTTATTCTAGTAAATATAATTTACTACCTGCATTGTCAATGCAGTGTAACATTAGATATAGTCCTCTTTAAGCAGATACTGTTCACACAGTTCTGCTCCTGCAATCTTTCTGTATGATTAGTCTATTTATCCTACTAGTCATGGTCAGCATGGGAAAGACAGCAAGATAATGAGCATACCTAACTAGAGCCAGCACCGTCTCTGACGACACAGCTGGAGAGGGCGCCATGACGACCAACGGCTCTCCTAGCAACATCAGCTCCCACAGCAACTGTATGTGAATGAGGACAGACTGGAAACACCTGAGCGGGTCAAAGGTCAACTGAATCAGTTCAGAGCAATCGTATGTCTTTATATTAGGGCTGTCATTCTATTTACTTCCTTAATCGCAATTAATCACACAATCTCTGTGATTAATCTCATGGAAAACATAAACTATAACAGTGTTGTATTTATTCCTAATCACAGATATCACCATAGAGATAAAAATCAAATAAACTGTTTAATTGAACAATGCAACTACATAACAGTTGTCTATGAACTGTCTATTTAATGCGCGGTGAAACTGAGGTAGTGACCCGTTACAGCCGCTGTGGTCTGGAGCGCCCCTTGACTCACCATAGTGGTTTTCCCACTGCTGTGTTCGGTTTTTACACAGTAGGTTAAAGATGTCATACTTCTGTGGTACTTAAATTCCCCAAGACAAAGATTGCAAACTACTGAACCATCTGGGAGTGGTTTAAAACGAAAACAACTTTGTAAACTCTCACATTTCTTCTATGTCGATTTTCTGAATTTTAATTTCCATCCTACGCTATCTACAAAAACCCGATAAAGAAAGACAGTCTACGTTAGTAGCGTATAGTAGCATGTACCTTAGCAATGACTGTGTTAGTTATTTTTAATTGAATGCAATTAAAATATAACAATGGTTTATGATTTTAAAATTAATTGTGTGCATTCACGTGTTAATTTCGACAGCCCTGCCTTATATTTATTACGAAATGAGCAGGTGCTGATTAATTACCCATACAAAAGATAAAACCAAGCAGCCACAGACTTACTTGAAAAGATCCAGCTCATGGATGGTAGGGAGAACCATGGGAGAAGAGAGATGTTTCTACACACCACAGAAACAAAAACAAAAACAGAAAAGAGAATCAGCAACATTTCAACTACTGACTACATCTTTACACATGAAAAGTTAGCTCACACCTCTTTCTGTCCCTGTTTGTTAGGACTTCCTTCTGGTTTGTCATCTTTTGAAGGAATTCTGACCTGGAAGTAGAACATTACACAAACATAAACCAACCAACCAACCAACCCATCAACCAATCAACCAACCAACCCACCAGGCCCCCCACCCTCCTTCCTTCCTTCCTTCCTCTTCAGATTTATCCTGTTCAGGATTGTAATGGATCCAAGGTCTATCCTGGGAACTCCTATCCTCACTTACACCTAGGGACAATTTAGAGTTTCCAATCCACTTATAGCATGTTTTTGTAACCTGGAGGAAACCCATGAGGACACATGGAGAACATGCAGAACTCTGCACAGGCAGTAACCCAAGCTCAGGATAGAACTGGGGACCCTGAAGCCACGAGGCAGCAATACTACCCACTGCACCACTGTGCAATATCTTTATCTTATTTAATAGTTTCTTGTTTGATATTTTCTTCCATATTTGTCTGTCTCAGAACCTACATTTTCCCTTGTTGATTGGTCTATCTTTTTCTAATTAAAGTCTAAAACCAGTTATCTTCTGTTGTAACATGACAAGGAATATTTTTATTATAATGGATAGAAAATATATGGAAGGCACTAGGAGTATAAAGCAATGCTATTATTTGTATCTGTGTCTGTTTAGTGCTCAAAATATTCATATCTGTTTTCGTATTCAGATTTAACAATAATGAAAAACACATACAAGTTTTACAATCTATTAAAAATTGATTAAATGATTATTTTTTGAGAGCCAGCAGAGATATGCAGCTCTGTGCACAGCGGTCTGTGTGAGCTTTATGGAGCAACAGCATATTATATAAAAGCATATTTCTTTTGTTTGTACAGAAATATGCTAGAAATGTGGTTTTATATTGTAGCTCAGTAAGGCTGTATTTAGGTCGGGCTAAAACCAAACAGGGCATCTCCCATTATTACCACATTAACGTAGTATTTATTCCATGAGCAGGGTTGCCAGGTTCCGTGTACAATGACTACATACTGCAGAGAAAAGTAGAAATCTACCTTTTCCTATTCCTGAACATTGGGCTAGGTTCAGGTCCTTTGTTTAGTTACTGAGTTGTAGTTAGGATGGGAATTTTGCTTAAACCTGCTAATCCTCCCCATGAGCTTCTGTTCTTTAAAACTGCACATTACTTTTTTCAGCATTTTTTTTGTTTTGTTTTTTCCTGTGGGATCCTGACGGACACACCTATTCTGAAACCTTCTGGCAAGCTTTCTCAAAAAAGATGTTGTGCACCTGTTATCCACCTGTTGTGCATATCTGTATTTGTATTGGTTTAGGACTAATCATCTGTTCAGTCTATATAATGTATTTGTATCAGTTACATCCCTAGAAAGCATTTGTTAAATATTTTCCAACAACACTACAACACAGGGTATCTCCTGATGCTGTTGGTATGGACCGCATTTAAAGTACTTCCAAACTTATATAAATGATTTAGCATGGTCTATTTTACTACTTAAACTACAAACAACATGAAAAGTGGATCCAAACCTGCAAGACGACTCCCATCACAGGCAAACTGAGCGTCTGGCTTGGCACAGGTGGGGGCCACTGGTCAATCTCATTGCAAACTGCAACAGATTTAAACACATATATTGTACACACTACATCAGGTTGCTGTATGAATAAATAAAAGTTACAGTACTGTATGAATGCACTTAACTAGTTAACTAGCTCATCATATTTTATTACATTATGTTAGCTACCATTTTTAACCTAGTCAGTTAGGTTTCCGGGCATTCTGATACCGGGCAAGCACATTAGAGCTTGTGTAAGTGTTGCATTAAATGTAATTTTTAATTTATAATTTGTCCTTCATAGTATTATCAAGTGTGACACAAAATGCTAGAAACTTGTTCATCCCATGTTAAAATTAGAAAACAACATAAATCTGAAATGCCATCTAAATAGGGCTACTGTTATACTAATGGACCAACTGTCCTCACCTGCCTCCAAACAAGGCTCTGACTTCTCAAAGTACTCAGGAGCAATGATGTGGAGTAGAGACCGGAACAAGTGAACATACGGCAGTCTGGACACCAGCACCAGAGACTAGGACCAACAGTGAAATAGTTTAAAGTTTAGTTTTATTTACTGATATCATGTGTTTTCTTTCATCTAACCACAAATGTAAGCCAGGGCCTGGAATTCACTAAATGCTACTGAAAATTTGACTGGAACCTGGTTCTATGAACAGATAAAACAAAAATAGAGCTTTGGCAGCAGTCAAGGTGGGTGTGGCATAAAAAGAAGACTGGGCACACAGAAAATGACCGAATGGGTACACAGATAATGACCAAAGTACGGTAATGTTACGAGGCTGCTCTTTCTCCAAAGGCCCTGGGAACCTTCTTATGATGGTAAAGCTGCACAATATGGAGAAAAAATGCAAAGTGCAATAAACTTGTAGGAAGATGTGATAACGACATGTGATGCTATAAATAAGAGATTAATGTGTACGATATCAAATTTTCCAATTTATTTTAAAACCAATGTGTATGTGAATAACTCAAACTCCCGCTGCCAGAGTTTAATTGTGTTCATTCTGCAAGATCAGAACATGGCACAAAGCCTGTGTTGTGCCAGATTCTGACTCTCCAGCTGAATCCGACTCCCGTTATTGTGCATGTACGTTACAGACTAGGCATACCCATGCGGCTGTTTACTTGAGATTTCTGCTGTTTCTGTTGAGAATGTGCAATATTAAGATTAGGCTACAGTGCAGGTGTCAGGTTCTGCCAGGGAGTTGGAATTTGGCAGAGATAGTAGAAAGCTAGCCTCTCTATCAGCTTACTGAAGAAGAAAGTCTTCTCTCTGTTATCATCCTTCCAGTGTGCTGCTCATGCAGTTCTTTGGAATGAGATTACAAGCTGTCCGTGGAACTCTGTATATCTTTGACAGCAATCATTACAAGCTATGTAGCTCAAAGACAATTGAAGCACTGCCCCATTTGGGAACCACATCTTCAGCTTCCCCACATGCCTGCTTTGAAGGCAGATTACTCACTATGATAATGATAAAAAAAAAATCAATACATCATTCAGCCCTAGGACACTGCATCATGCACTCCATGAAGTACCAGGATAATTAAATCTGACTGCATCTGCCAAGCCACAACTGGGTCTTGGTTGGATCGTTCAACAGGATAATGATCCATATCATATGTCCAACTCCACACAAAAATGGTTCAGTGACCAGAGATTCAATGCTTTGACTTGGCCATCCCAGTCCCCTGACCTAAACCCCTTAAAACCTGCAAGGAGTTCTGTCAAGGAGAATCGATCTTATTGAGCATTATAGGAGAAGACTTAGTGCTGTTACGCTGGAAAAGGGAGGCTGCACAAAGTACTAAATGCAGCAGGGCTCATAATAGTGACACATGGGTTATTTATTTATTTATTTATTTATTTATTTTCATAGAATACATTTACTTCAGTTTCAGTGTGATATTAAGCTAATTAACCACAAAGAAAAAAAATTACCTTTTTTAAGCCCATCTTTACCAATGGTAAATAATTCTGTAAATGACTCCAGAACGATCTTCTCCATTTTAGTGGATTCTACATTCTGGTGCATTTGTGCCATTTTTATTCTCAAAACATTGCAAAATTAAGCCACTAACATACACTACAACATACAGATTGTATATTTCTTTATATTTATAACAAAGAAAGCAATCAGTCAAAACTCAGGCACGGCTTTTTTGTTTGAACATCTAGTGACGCAATAACAGGCTTGCTGCTTTTTATCTATTCATAAAAAAATATAAAAAAAAAGCAAAACTTCAGGAACAAACATGGCAAATAAGAAGTACACTACAAATCACATAGTGTTATGCATAAAGTAAAGACATTCTGGCCAGTGATGAACAGATTCCTGCATGCAGCAATAAAGGTTTATATCATCTCATTTACTCACCTTCTGAAAGTAGCCCCTTTTGACAGAGACATCCTTTACTTGTCTAAAGTACACATAGCCATAGAAGTGAGCCATCTCCTTCTAACAAAAAGATAAAAATAGACATCTATGACGAATTCTGTTTAATTATTTTGGATATACTAATGTGACGTGTCTTACCTCCAGTATTAGTGGTGCTTCCCTGTTGTACGCATCTTTCTCTCCAAACCATGTGCTGCTAACTCGTCCCACAGACTGGCGCAGCCTAAAACTGAACTGTGTGTCCCCAAGGCATCCTGTTGGGAGAAAAATTACACTACATGCAGGACTAAATAAGAACTACATAAGATATAAATTGAAATTCAAAGTAAAATATTGGTCATCATGATATTTATTGGAGACAAAAATATTGCAATAGTACATGCTCAAATATGTTCAGAATTTTTCATATTGTAAATCATTACATAGAGCCTGTTTAACTAATTAGTTTATGATAAAACTTTGCTCAGTGACTGGCTTTAACCCCTTTGTTAAATACCTATAAACCTGTAAAAAGGCTGATTGCCTTCTACATACATATACATACACATATATACACACACACACATTATATATATATACATATACAGCTAATATAAATATAGCTGTAAGCAGTGTCTGGCAGGCCCAAGGACCAAAAGTTTGTTTTATGAGCCAGTATTGCCATGATGAATATATTACACCACATACCTGAATATACATGCGAACTTTGAGCCACACTGCATGATGTATAGTGGAAATATGACACACTTCCTGTTTGAAAGGCGTGACATGTTAATTGATCGCCTCACCATGGCAACAGTGTTAAAGAGAAAAAATTACTTCCTTAAGAAGACCCATATGCCATATGGATGAAATCACAATTGATCTCCTCTAATATCACTCTCTCCTGTCCAAGTTCTCATCTAGTGTGACAGCTGCTAAGACCTCCTTCTACAAGGGAAAGCTGATCCTCACAAGCTCAAAAACATCTTTTTCCTCTTCTTAACCCACGCCTCCTCCTTCGCCCTCGTTCTTGACAAGTTTTTCTCCTCTTTCATCAGAAGAGATCCTGCAGATTATCTTGTCCAGCAATGCCACCACCTGCCTGCTGGATCCCATTCCTTTTACAATGCATCAGACCATCTCACAAGACCTCCTCCACTTCATCTCTTGTATTATTAATGACTCTATAACATCTAGTCATGTACCAAATGCATTTAAGATAGCAATGGTCCACCATGAAGAAACCCACTCAGGATACCTCAGACATCAGCAACTACTGACTTGTATTATTTCTCTCCTTTCTTTCTAAAATTCTTGAACACACTCTCTACAATCAGCTGTCTCTCTGTGTCCAAAATCCTAACCAGCCTGGCTTCAAAGCTACACACTCCACAGAAACTGCCCTTGTGGCCATTATTGAGAAGCTTCATGCTGCTAGATCAGTCCTCATCCTCCTTGACCTTTCAGCAGCGTTTGACATGGCCAATCTTCATAAGTCTTGAAGTTCGTGACACAGCATGGCATTGGTTTGCTTCTTACCTGGAGGGAGGTGACATGGAGGGGATCCACATGTGATCCACATTCAGTTTTCCCACTATACACATTCTCTTGGTGAGGTCATACCCTCACATGGGTATGACCTCATCATCTCCTTTCTGAAACTAAATATCAGCAAGACTGAGCTGCTGTATACACCTGGGATGCAGCCCCATGTCAGGATCTTGTGATCTCCTGGGACAATTCTCAGATCTCACCATCTGTCACTGCATGCAACCGTAGGGTAGTCACGGACAACCATCCCTCCTTCTCCCCTCACATCACTCTACTAACTCACAACATCAGGAGGTCATCATTAAGGTTAAAATGGATGCCAACATTTAAGAATAATGCCACAGGGTTGCTAGTGAGCCCCCAAGCCCTGTCATTTAACATACATTGAAGTTTCTTCATCAGTGCTTGATGTACAGTTGAATTATTCCACACTTCCTGTTTGAGTGTCATCACATATTATTCTATTGCCTCATCATGTCAACACTGTTTATGATATCGACAGTTCCTTCACAATTGAACATCATGGTTATCTTCACATCATGCTGACCAAATTTAGTTTGATTCTGATGAACCTGCTAGAAGAAATAATAAAATGTTTGATTTTAAGCCAACAAACATACCATAATTCATAATCTGATGAATACCCTAGGGGGAGTTTATAAAAGTTTGTTACCTGTCAAATCACACCAAAATCCAAAATCACTTCCTCTGGGCCAAAGTTAATGGAAGTGATGGTGCAATTTGTTTATTGTAGGAAGGCCCATATGCCTATGAAATCTGGTGCAAGTAGGGAAACTGGATACCTAATCTCTAATCTCTTATCTGGTCTAATCGTTTGCCAGACCTTGATGGCCAATACTTCTGATATGTGTACCGAGTTTTGTGAGTTGTTGACCAAGTGTCAAAGTGTCAAGACAAGTCCCACAGTCTCAGAGAACTCGATTTTACAATAAACTCTCACTGCATTTGCATCCGTCTCCACCTACCTTACATGATTACAAAGATTACAAACTACCTTACAAAGATACAGCAACATTGCTCATTACTCAACATTATAATGTGCTATCAGTGAAGACAACCCATCGTAAATGCCACCTAAAATCAATAAACTGTGTCACTTCCTGTTACCATGTGGTGCTTTTACTATGTACAGGAAGTGCTATGTTAAAGGCATGAGAAACAGTACATTAATACACATCTGAAATATCAGCTCCGTTACACGATGTATTGTGGAATAAGGAAGACTTTCTGTTTAAACAGTTAATTAATTACATCACCACACAATTTAACACCATGAATGTGTTGACCAAAGCTGGCCAAATGTGGTATGAAACTGATTGCTGAGGAATATTGAAAAGATTGGTTTATAAGCCCCACTTCCTGTTTGTGTGGCAAGAGACATTAATTGATCACATTTCCATGGTAACACCATTTAAGCTATCAACAGTTCCTTTGAAAATTTGTTCCTCTGAACAGTGCTTTAGCTCAGAGTGCACTGGCTAATGACTGACCTCACTGTTTTCACTGCTGCTCTCATTAGTGAACACAATGCCTTGGTAGCTTCTTCCATGAATACATCTGTTGTCTCAAACAAACAAAATGATTTAGGAAACCTTGACCAGGTAACCTGCACTTGTGGGTTTGGCCCTTTGACAATTAGGTGAAAGACACTGTGTGCTGTGTCACTGTGAATAGTGTCCCACTGGGGGCTCATAAACTACTTACAGCCTTTCTGATGGGAGCAAAGCATCTGTGTCTATTTTGCAGCTCCCCTAAGAGCCCTGAGTGGGATCTTATACTTGTCCCTTAATATCCCTCATATGAGCTAATGCAAGCTGCATCTCTCTAAAGACTGGATAGCAGTGGTTCAATTAACAGATTGAATGTTCATCTGTCATGGGGAAAAGACACAAGGAGTTCCCTAGTCTGAACCCTAAGTGGTGGGCCATTATCTTGTATTATAGGCGGGTCAGACACCAGGCCCCTATGTAGACATGCCACTCTATGAGGAGCATCTCCTGCTCATAGGTATTACTTAGAGGCATGCTACTTCTGGAAATCTGTGCCGCTGCTACTTGGTGATACAAGATACAAGATTAACATCACCTATCCCCAGTGGTGTGAGTGTGGCAGTCATCTCTCAACAGCTTTCTAATGAGTCCTAACATGGGTTGGTTCCTCATGACACTGTGGCATGAGTTATTCTCACGGCCCCTGACTGTTGAGGGGTGAAACAGAATGAAAGTTATGTACAGTATGTAACTGTGGTTCTATGAACACCAGATAATTGCCAGGATTCCCTGTCATTCAAAATCAGTGGGAACTCGGTGAGAATATTTCAGGGAACAATGATTGTATGAAAACATTTTCAATCAAACACTACGTCATTCGGTAAATTTGTGGCTTTGCTGATGTGTTGGCATGCATACACAGGCACACGAAAAGGTGTCCAGGTGATTCTCACCGTCCCTGTTGGTGCGCATAGAACCACAGTCACATACATAACTAGCGTTTTAGTATTGGTTCATTAGAAACTTTTATTATATGATTACACATATGATTATCTTTTTGGTATTGGGCTGCTTTTGTATCAGAGATCTGACAATTCTGCTCCTTGACTGAACTTACCTGAAAATGAGTCAGGAAAGGATAAGTAACATATGCTTGTTTTCTGAAGGAAAAAAAATCAATATTTTAGACACACAGAATAGTGCAGCTAAATAGCCATTATCATAAAAAATGCACATACCTCATGCACTTACCTCCTTCTCTGTAAGTTTAGCATCATGTGGGTAGATCAACTAGGAGAAGAGACAAAGGCAAATACTGCTGTAACAGATGCTAGTGAGCTACGCTATCTGGGATATAATAGTCAAAATAATAGGCAGAATTAATCAAAGTATTTTCATAGAAACAATCCAATATGAAATGGCAAAATGTGCTGTATTTATTTATTCTTTATTGATTTAGACTCATTTGTAACTCTGCCATGGCTGAATCCCAAATGAATCTTAACTCCATACATAAGGGCAGGCCATGGGGAGTTAAACAATGCCAACGACGACCCAACTTCACCCATTCCATTTGGTTAAGTGCCAAAGTTTGTCTGTTGGGGCAATGCTGAGCCACCAGACTTTCAGCCAACATTAGCCATTCTGTTGGGTCAACATTGGTCACAGCATGGTCACAGCTGAGGCCAACATAATTTTGTACACTGGGAAAACATTGGGCCAACAGACTTTCAGCCACCTATAAAATCTACCCTACCAATGTTGAGCCAACGTTAGCCAAAGACATTCTCTTGGGCCAATGCTGGTCCAACCAACTCTTAACCACCTTTAAATCTACTTTGGGCCAAAATGTGATCAGTTAAAATTAGATTCAAAATAAGTGTGCATTGCACCCAAAACAAATTCAAATTAAAATGTAAAATGGATAAATAAAATCAATTGCAAAGCGCAAGTAAGTGGTTCTATGTTCAGTATGGATGTGCTGTTAGAGCCACAATGAAAAGGGAAATGCAAATGATCACTAGAGGCACCTGCTGAACATTTACTTTTCATTTCCCACTTTACCTTTTCACTTTCAAGTTAATCAAATATGCTAAATAGATATGGGTGTGGCTAAGACTTAGACCATGCCTACTCATGCTTCTACACTGAATGCTGAGCTAAATAAATGAAAGCAATGGATGTGTCAACAAAGGATGAAGAATTTGTTTTATTAAAATGTGAAATGATTCTTAGTAGGTTTGGAGATACCCAAGTTCTTACTGACATGGACGTGGATGGCGCTGTGTGGCAGAAATTACTACTGTGGTCTCGCCATCACACACTCTGAGTTTCTTAGTCTCGCCATCAGACACTGATGATCCACTCGAGTGTTGTTTAATGATGTTGTTCCTGAGAACTTTAGAAAACTCCTTCACTTTCACCATGATGCCAAACAATGACAATGTCTTTTATAATGACAGGCGTGCAATTTGCACAAGAATCTTTTTTTTGCAGCATTTATAAATTCTTTCCCTATCAATTTCATTATTTTAAATTTCAAGTGCAGACTTTAAAGGATAGTAAGGTTGGCAGAGCGCATCATCAGGACCAACCTGCCCTCCCTCCTGGAACTGTACACATCCTGTGTCAGGAAACGGGCTGGGAGAATTATAAAGGTCCCCTCACACCCCACACACAGCCTGTTCAAACTCCTACCTTCTGGAAGGGCAATAGACTAATCAGGACAAGAACTCCCAGGCACCAGAATAGTTTTTTCCCGGCAGATACAAAGATTATAAACACCCTCTCATAAACCTCAATTAACTCCCTATTTATTACATTTACACTACATCTTTTTTTTTTTTGTGCAATATCACACCCACACCATGTGCAATATATTTTTGTAGTGTGCAATCAATATACTGTTTTCTAACAACTGGACAATCACTGCACTGTAATATTACTTTACCCTCAGGTGCCAATGTGTTAACTGTTCTGGGTGAGTGGTTTTTAAGAATGTCTTATGTTTGCACTGTGTTCTGTGTGAGTGGTCATTAGATTATGTTATGTTTGCACGGTAAACTGTAATGTGGTAGTTGTCACTTGTCCAGAATCAGATGAGGACACATGTGCAGGTACTCAATAGCTTTATTAACCGTAGCAAACAAGACAAAGACGTAACCCAAAGCGATGTCACAAAACAGGCAAGGGTCAGCCGATGAGCAAACAACATTAACTAGGGCAGGAAAAAGCAAAACATGAATATCAGAAACTAGATCAAAACCAGGGAAGCAAATAGTAAATCAAACGCTTGGTATCAACTGGCACAAAATGACACAGAGAAAACAGAAACACAAGGGCTATAAATTTACACACTAATCAAGGAGCAAACTGAAAACAGGTAAGAGTAATCGTGACACATTAGGGAGACAACCAATGACAAGAGACAAGAGACAAGACAGATGGTCAGAGACAAGACATGACTCAAAACAAAAACACGTGGCAACGTAAACAATCACTAGACAATATGAAAGTGTGCACCGTAGCTCTGTGAGCTGCTTTGCGTGCTGAGAGGAGTGGCATGCAGCGCTTGGCTCAAGGGCTCAAACGCGTGGTATCACAAGGTTCTTGTATTACTCTATGTCTTGTTTGTGTTTGTGTATTTGTGTAAGTGTGCACGCTACGATCACTACAAACCAGCAAATTCCTTGTATGCTCACACATACTTGGCCAATAAAACTGATCCTGATTCTGAATAAATATATCTTTGTTTACGCTTATGAATAACTATTTGTTTATATTTATAAATACAAAGTCAAGACATTGTGTGTGTACATTTGAATTGAAATGTAATTTTAAATTTAAATTTGAGGTTAATGTATATTAAATTACAAAAAGAAAAGTGTCAAAATCTTTATTTCCCCTCACTGTATCCACAGAGAAGATATGTCCACCAAGGTTTCTTGAAAGATGTGAGAGATTTATTAAAATTATTTATCAAAACATGTGAACATGAGATTAAAATGAGGTTTTGCTCACTGTGATAATCAGATAATCAGAAAATCTGACTAATTAAAAGTGCCTAAAATTTAACCTAAAGTACTTATCAATAGTCAAAGAAGTAAAGTTTAAGATATTAAAATGGAGTCAGATTTAGTACGGAGCTCATCTACTATGTTATTAAACATTATTAAACTTTCTCTACCATACAATAGTTAATTTGATAAAATAATATTCAACTTCAGACAGTATCAAACAAGAGCTTTATTATACTGCTAATGTACAATGTAACTAATGCACATATGTTCAATTCAATTCATTTTCATACCAAAAGCAGCAAACCAGCTTCACAGATCTCTGGTTATAGATATAGATTTATTCCTAATGAGTAAACCAGAGGCAATGGTGACAAGGTAAAACTCCCTGAGACATCATGAGGAGGAACCAGACTCATATGTATGCACCATACATACACCACACAAGAATCTGAGGCTATCATGGGCACAGACTCACCAGTTATGTGCATGCTGAGATGCTTTTCAGCTCACCCCAGTTGTAAAGAGTGATTATATGAGCTATTATATCCTTCCTGGCAGCTTGAACCAATCTGGCCATTTTCCTCTGATCTCTCAATGACAAGAACAACAAGGTGTTTCCTCCCACAGAACTGTTGCTCACTCAGTGTTTTTTTGTTTTTCGCACCATTCTGTGTAAACTCTAAAGACTGTTGTGTGTGAAATTCCCAGGAGATCAGCAGTTTCTGAAAAACTCAAACCAGCCCATCTGGCACCAACAACCATGCCACGCTTAAACTCACAGAGATCACACTTCTTCTTCATTCTGATGTTTGATGTGAACATTAACTGAAGATCTTGACCTGTATCTGCATGATTTTATGCATTGTGCTGCTGCTACATGATTGGCTGATTGGATAACTACATGAAGGTGCAGGTGTAAAGGTGTTCCTAATAAAGTGGAGGGTGAGTGTAGCAGTAAAATGCTTACTCAAGACTGAAAAATCTATTCTTTAGTTATAATCATTTCTTTCAAAACATTCATCTCCATGCTTTGCTGGTAGTTTCCAAGAATATATGCTAATACAACAGACTGCATATAAAGCACCCAAAAACCAAAGAAGCAGGTGACTTTGCTAAGTCCTGTTTGCTCCTGGCTATTAGCTCCCAAGGCTATTTTGTCCATAGCGATCTGCCAGCTGTGATTACACTGTTCACTTAAAGTGAGACAGTAGGACAGTGAAAAACTGATGTTTATTTTGTCTCCTCATGTTGGTGTAAAATGAATATCATAGCACAATCATAATGTCTTTGTAGATTATCATATTGAATAAAGTTTACAGTTAGACACACAACCAGTCCGATACGGTGGTGTTCGGTGCTTTATCGAACAGCTGGATCATTGCTATACACTGCCAAACTGACACGCCACTGGCACTGGAAAGTTAGTATCTTCTTAGATAGTAGAGATAATGCTTGTAACATCAAAAAGCATTAAATGAACTTTAACCTGTAAAGAAGGTGTAATAGAGAGACTTCTCATCCAGACACAGATCCTGTGTCCTGCCAGATGCACTAAATGCCAACCAATAGGGAATGCTGGAGAAATCCTCAACAGTGTTAGCCCCTTTTGAGGAGCTCACAAAGGAACCGAGCACCTCATCTGCATCTCTAGGTGATGTTATACCTGTAGTTATTGTGCACACTCAAGAAAATGAGGATGACCAGAGGATTAAGACTCAAAAAGCATCCTCGTCACTGTGAACAAATGATTTAGAGACTGAGCCTTTCTACTCAGTTGTACTGCCACACTATAAAGACAGATATGTACAATTACACTTCTCTGTCTCACTCGCCAAAACATCTGTGTGTGTGTGTGTGTGTGTGTGTGTGTGTGTGTGTGTGGGGGGGGGGGGGGGGGGGGGGGGGGGGGGGGGGGGGGGGGGGGGGGGGGGGGGGGGGGGGGGGGGGGGTAGTCTATCTAGGCTAGTCTACTTGTAATGTACAGTGTTTCACATTAAGAAGTGGATTAGTTATTTGATAAGTGGATGATGATAAATTTAATTATTACTTTAATCTCTCGTTGTTACAGGTAATTTAGCACTGCAGACATTTATGACTCACAAAGGATGCATTATTGGCTAAACACGATAAATCCCAAGGATCTGATCTGAGACAGCATTTGAGTCATGCAAGCACAAGCAAGAGCACTGCAAATAATGGACTGTCCCCTATAAAACAACAACCTACATCCTCAGCATCCTCACTCCCCTCAGTCCCTTCAACATCCTCAGCATTCTCACTCCCCTCAGTCCCCTCAACATCCTCAGCATCCTCACTCCCCTCAGTCCCCTCAACATCCTCAGCATCCTCACTCCCCTCAACATCCTCACTCCCCTCAGTCCCCTCAGTCCCCTCAGCATCCTCACT
>CM040462.1:26104024-26133432 GCA_022758105.1 Pangasianodon gigas | reverse complement strand
CTTTCCCTCTCAGAGTCACTGCCCCTTTCCCTCTCAGAGTCACTGCCCCTTTCCCGCTCAGAGTCACTGCCCCTTTCCCGCTCAGAGTCACCGCCCCTTTCCCGCTCAGAGTCACCGCCCCTTTCACATACTTTCAAACTGGGAAATCGGTACACTAGGCTTTAGTCTAAATGAAGTGTATGCCACAGCGTGCTTCATAACATAGTAATGAATAATCGGTAATAAAAATTGTTGCCAATAAATCATGTTATTTGAGTATGGCTAACCTTTTAATTTTCTCTTGATATGTTTAACTGTGAAGTGACTGTTTTTTGCTAGCAGGAGAACAAAAAAGAAAGCTTTGTGCTGAACCTTGTTAGGTTGTTGTCAGTGTTTCCACATAACCTGCGTGGGTCTGAAAAGATTCAGAGCGAGTAGCTCAAGGTACAGTTACAGTGTGAAAGGGAGTCATGCCACTGTGTAGCACATTATGTTTAAACATAGCTACAAATCAATTTAAAACTTTTGTTTTGCGAAAGTCAATAAAGGAGTGTTTTCTTCCTCGTTGTTAAACCTACTTATCTGCCAGGCAACTAAGACTAATAGCTCATATAATTTCTTCAATTATCTTCATTACAACATCAGAGCAGTCAGTTGGAAAACTGTTGACCACTTGGCTCTCGATGTTGGTCTGCTCACTTTGGGTGTGGGGAGACAGATATGATGTAGCTCAGGGATGACTGTGTGTTTCATATGTCATGTATCACAGAGAATCTTAAGGCTAAATGAACAGCTTCTTAATTAGCAATTTAGGATAAAAAAAATAACTAATATAAAGATTGCCATTTTTTTTTGTCTAAGAGTAAATCATAAAGGAGTTTTACTGCTAAATGCTGCATTAAACCTGTGATAATCTCAGTGTAGTTTACAGTAGAACTTATCAGACTTTTTACAGCCAGGGATGTCTTTAACTGTAAAATCAATGCCATGTGCTGGTTCAGCACATATTTGTTAGTATTTCATAATATACTAAGGACACATGTTCAAGTTCATTTTGCAAAATATCATCTGGTGCGATGATCAAAAAAGACCATCCTGAGACTTTTATATTGAAAACAATTCAAGACAAAAAACCAGACAAATAATGACATCATAAAGCAACATGCCATGGCTCCATGGAAACACCTAGAAGATTTATAAGATGGTCAAGTTTGGAAAACTGTCACTTTTTTAAATACTGCTAGTTTGCCATATGACTGTCATGTGGTATAATTTGTGGTATAACCATAAATTTTATAAAGAACTTTAGTGACATGAAGTCCTGTTGTACTTCAGTGGTCTGTGCCTGGTAAATATTAGTAAACACTCCAAGGCCATGTACACCTGTTCATTCATGCAGTTATCCAATCAGCCAATCATGAAGCAGCAGTACAAAGGCCTGAAATAGCACAGATACAGGTCAAGAGCTCCAGTTTACATCAAACATCAGAAAGGGGAAAAAATCTCAGGGACTTTGACTGTGGCATGGATGTTGGTGCCAGGCAGCTAGTTTGAATATTTCAGAAGTAGTTGTGGGTGAAATGACAGTTTTAAATTTTAAACCATTAAAATGTCTCCACTGTCTGTTTTCACAGAGAGTTTATGAGTTCTGTGATACTCAACACGTTTTTGTCAGTAACGCTGAAAACACTAAAATGTGGCTTTCCTAGTTGTTTTATAAACCAGACTTTACTCTTTTTGCTAAGTCTAGCTTGCATTCTCCCTGACCAGCACACGAACAAACCAATAATAACCAAGAGTAGATTCTTTAGCTTACATTTCCTCCTCGTTTTTTTGGCAGTACAGCAGCATGGCTGACAACATGGCGGAGTTGGTGCCAAAAAAATACATAGGGAACTGCTGGATTTTACACAACGCACATGGCGTAGACACAGTTTGCCAGAAACAGCACTGAAGCAATCAGTGTTGACAAAAGGCGTTTGAAAAAGGCTCTCATGAGAAAACGTGTAAACACTGAAAAGACATCATAAACACTGAAAAGACATCACTGATGCAGTGACATTTTAAATGGTCACAGATATAACACCCATCAGAATGGGCAAAATAAGGGTTTTAAGTGACTTCTAAAAACTCATTATTTATGTGCTTACCGATTCACAAATATTTTTCTAACACCGTTATTCCTCAGAGAAGTGGCCATTCTCCCTCTCCCAAATGTCACTGCAGAAGTATAAACCAGGCCAAAATCAAATAACTTTTTATCACCGTGTTGAGCAGAAAAGTATCTCAGAACACACAACATGTTCAATCTTGAGGCTGATGGGCTACAACAGCAGAAGACCACACTGGGTTCCACTCCTGTCAGTTATGAACAGGAATCTGAGGCTGTGGGCACGGACTCACCCAAATTGGACAGATTGACGATTGGGGGAAAAAAAACATTGCTTGTCTTTTGTTTTTCGCACCATTCTGTGTAAACTCTGCTGTTGTGTGTGAAATTCCCAGGAGATCAGCAGTTTCTGAAATACTCAAACCAGTCCATCTGGCACCAACAACCATGCCATGATTAAAGTCACTGAGATCACAATTCTTCTCCGTTTGGATGTTTGATGTGATTGTTAACTGAAGCTCTTGACCTGTGTGATATTAGATGTTGTGTTGCTGCCACATGATTGGCTGATTAGATATTTACATGAATAAGTACGTATACAGGTGTTCCTAATAAAGTGGTCAATGAGTGTATGTCATATACGTTGTTTTAGTCTTGTTGCAGATAAAATGTGTAGTGCTTGTTCTGCAGCCAGTGACTTACAGCAAAGTATTTTCAGAATGAAAAGTGGTTTATAATCACATTATGTCATAATTGTTTGCACTCTTTTCTCTGTCTTTGTTTCTCACTCATGCTTCTGCTCTTTCAGTGTCCTTCTAAGGTATTTGTGTTCTGAGGAGGCTCTGGTGGGAAGCGGACTCCATGCTGATTAATGCTAGTTCGCTCCATGCTCTCTGCAGTCTGCCACTCCAATGCCTGTCTACTTGTGGGGAAGGTGTAATTAAGGATTCACTCATTTCATCTGCTGGTAAATGACTGTTCATTCATAACATGCAATTTATCCACTGGAGGCCACCGACTTTTGAAGTAGCAGCGTTTATTTCCGTACTGATTATGTAGTACAAATATGAAAACTAGGGATTATGTGGAGCGAATGGAGGCCTGAGAAAACCCTTCACTCTGGCAAAGTCATTTTCTACTATATGTAGTCCTGAAGACTGCAGGCTTTCCTTTGCTGAAATTGGTGCTTTATTTGCACAGATCTCAATCGGTTGCAATTCCACGTATCTCTTCATTTGTAATGTAAGCTACTTATGGAAAAACTACATTATTTTTTAAACAGTTATAAGTTTACAGAGGGAAGTGAGTTCACGTGACTTATCAGCTTCATCCACATCCACAGTTTCTGTCTCATCACCTGAGGTAAAAAGGCACATGAGCCATTTAAACATGAGCCTTGTCATCTCTTCACTCCACAGATCGCTGTCCTCTCTTACACTGGTGGAGAAATAATCACTGATTAATTCACTGAGTTCTGCTCTGTTAACTTTCTTGTTATTAATGCTTTATTAATAAGGTCATTTAAAAATTTTAAAACTTTGTTCAAAGTCGTCTGTACAGATCGTTTAATTCAGTGTTTACTAGGCTTATTATTTCACTATGGCATGTACACTGCTATGAAAATGTAAAAGCCCCCTTAGGTACTCAGTTAACCAAATTTAATTGATGATTGGCTTCAAGTGCATTAGACACACCCAGGCTTGATTACTGCCAGAACCTAAACATCACTTAAATAGAACCTTTCCAGCAATGTGAAGTAAACTAAAAGGTCTCAACAAGCTGCACACTATGCAATGATTAAAAGAAATTTTGGAATTCTGGTTCCTCAAGCCTTTTGGAATAATGTTCTGTGGACTGATCAGTGGAAAGTGGAACTTTTTGGGAGACATGGGTCCTGCTACATCTGCTGTAAACCTAACACAGCGTTCCATAATAAGAACATCATAAAAACAGTGAAACATGGTGGTGGTAGTGTGATGGGGATGCTTTGCTGCTTCAGGGCCTGGCCTACTATATAATTGATGGAACCATGAGTTCTGCTCCCTACCAGAAAAATCTTGAAGGAGAATGTTCAGTCATCAGTCCATGATCTGAATCTCAAGCACAATCTTTATGCAGCAAGACAACGATTAAAAAAGGACAAGTGCAAATCCACCTCTGAATGTCTCAAAAGAAACAAAATTTAGGTTTTGGAATGGCCTAGTCAAAGTCCTGACCTGAACCCCATTGAGATGCTGTGACAGGACCTTAAACGCTCGAAAGTCATGCTCGAAAGTCTGAATTAAAACAATTCTGCAAAAAGGAGTGGAACAAATTTCCCTCACAGGAATGAATATGATGTCGAGCACAACTCTTGGTGTGTCTTATAACAACCTGAGGGTACATGAGCAGTTTTGGAACAGTGCCACCTCATGAGATATGAAAAATTGGTAATTGATATAACAAAAAATTATTTTTGCTTTACTTCTGTATAATTTGTCCTAAAATCATGGAGGTGGTAGCATTGAAACAAAATATTGGTGCATTGCATAGTGTTATCACAGCAACACTGTGCTCAGTTACCTATTTAGCACCACCAAGGGAACCTGGCCAGTTCCTCCCATTGAGTTAAAGCTCATTTTGCACACAGACTAAACCTCCAACAATGGATGCTAATGAGCAAACGGCCAGACGGCCCAGATAACACGACAGAGTTCTCTTCTGAATGCAGTGTGAAAATGAAAAATCAAAACTAGAAAGTGTCCATTTTATATAGTGTGTAGGTGTGATATAAAGATTGCGGGTGTCAGGATGTTCAGCATTTACGATGAAGATCAGAGAAAGAGTATGGGGATGGACACACTCACTGCACTCCTGAAATTGTAATTAAACCCTGACAGCCCATCTGACAAGTTTGTGATGAATCCAAAACTGCTGAAGAGTGGAAAGCAAACTACACAGTTGTACAATACAGAGCACAGCACTCAGAGTTAAAACACACACACACACACACACAAAAACACAAACAAAAACAATGAAAATAGATTTCACGTTTCATTTGAATCCATGCAGTCAGTGCTGAGTTACTGCTGTTTGAGTCCTGACTAGGATTTGAGGCTCAAATGCTGATTAGGAAGGTGACACTAACTTTGTGAAAGTAGGACAAAAGAATTCCACAAATTTCACAGAAATAGTTTTAGCATATTATGCAATTTATCATAAGTTTGTGCAGGCTAAAAGGCAATTTTAATGGTTTCAGGAAAAAGATTTCACTGCAGATCTTATTTTAGGGCAGATGTGCTTGTCTTTAATGTCCAGAAACATGAATAGCACTGTCCAGTGGCCAATTTGAGTGCGGTTGCATCAATTACTAGTGAGTCCCTAGAGGAACATACCATTCAAGTTTCTTGACAATAATTCAGTATTTAACCCTATCAAATGCCTGCTGAGACCTGATTGGCTGATGACAGCCTTTTTTTTTTTTTTTTTTTCCATTTTTAATGCATATGACTCTGATTGGCCCAGTGGTGGTGCTATAGTAAAGTGTTTTAAGTTTTAGCCCATATCCCGGAAACTGGAAGTCTTACACTGAAAATTATTTTTTGGCGTTTATTCCTTACATTCTCCCAAATGATAAAAGTCTCAAGAACCATTTAGCTCCACCCAATTAGATTTCCAGCTAATTTGCATAATATGCATAATCTACTTTTGAGAACTCGTCATAGGATTTTTCTTCTGTCAACACTGGTGTCAACCTACTCATGAGAGTGTGAACCTCAACAATTATCAAAAACGTGTTGATAACAATATGGCTCACATGCTAATCAATTCTAGAAAGGCTTAATTACTTAAAAAAAATCAGCTTTCAGCTGGCATTTGAGAGGCTAAAAACTGAGTTATTGTCATGAAACTTGACTGATCAGCCACTCTAGGGACTTCATGTAAATTGATGCAGTCTAATTAAGTTTGGCCACTGTGGGCGCTATTCGTGTCTTCTCTTTTTTTTTTTAAGTAAAAAAAAAAACAAGCATATCTCTTACGAGATAAGACACACGTCTTATTTTTCCCCATGATATGTTTCCTTACACCATAAAAATTTGCCTTTTGGACTATTTAACTATTTATGAACATTTCTTTAATATGCAAAACCTACTTTTGCTTTCTTGTCCTAGGGTTTTTGCCATATCTTCATAAATTTCATGTCAACAAAGTCTGAAACTCAATAATTACCAAAAATAGAGATTTGTAAACAATATGGCCGCCAACATCCCAATCTTCCAAGCTTCATTTACTCAAACAGATATAAGACAGGGTTATCACTGAGCTATCACCACCCCACTTGGTAATTAGGTCCCATATCCCACCTCTTACTCAGCCAAATGAAATGACATTTACCTACCTATAATAACTGAATTTACCTTTCGGTTTATATCTTCACGACTTTTATGGGATAGAGTAAAAAGTCTTAAATCACCAGAATTCATGAGTCCTCCTGTATCTCTTTACCGTATGGTTTAATTTTGGCTGACAGATTTTTCGCCATTTTGAATTTTCTGAAAAAAAATTTTTTGAACTCCTAGGCCATGCATCTGATTGCCATTAAATTTTGCATCTGTCATGGAGAGAGACTGTTGACAAAAATTTATTAAAACAGTTTTGATGGGACAAACTGTTAGCTGCTACAGGTCAATGAAATTTTAGGCTATTACATGTATGTACTAAAACAGCCATATCTTCTGAATGTAAAGTCAGATTTAAAAAAATAATATGCAGTCACTAGGATATTCTGAGGCCAAATTTCAAAACAATTGGCCAAAAGGAGGTGCAATAACTAAAAAACACATACATCTCCTCAGTCGTTTGACATACGAAGATGAAATTTGCTTTTCCGTTTATTGTGCAAATTTGAAAACTTTACCTGAAGTTATTTTTCAAATGAATACATTCAGGAAAACTCAGCTAATGGAGGACTTTCGGACCCTGGGGAACAAGCTGCTGTAACACATTGGTGCCTTGTAATGATTTACACCTTAATGAAATTTAATTTATATAAACGTGAAAAAACCTTTCCCATACCATACAAATTTTGATAGAGAGGTGATTCGAATTGGCTTCAGACTCGAATCAGCTCCAGACTGCTGTCATGTGATCTAAACATTGTGTAAACATTAGGATTATTCTGTCTGTCTTTCCTATAAATTGGATCTTTTATGTTTGGGTCCTTTCTGTGGATTATGTTTGGATTTGTCTCTCCAAATGAGTCATTCACAATTCAGTAACATATTTCAACATATTTCCATATAAACGTATATGTGCTTAGTGATTTCAAACAGTTTATTCTGTGAAACTGTAATAAAAGTGGAAGAAAAGTTAAAAACTATGGACAAAGGTAAACACAAACTATGTGCAACAGCAAATGTACACTATACAACCAAAAGTATGTGCACCCCTGATCATCACACCCATATGAGGTTCTTCCCCAAACTGTTACCACAAAGTTAGAAGCACACAATTGTATAGAATGTCTCTGTGTGCTGTAGCTTTACAGTTTCCCTTCACTGGAACTCAGAGGCCCAAACCTGTTCCAGCATGACAATGCCCCTGTGCACAAAGCGAGCTCCATGAAGACATGGTGTGTGAAGGTTGGAGTGGAAGAACTCGAGTGTCCTGTAAAGAGCCACTCTAACCAAATCTAGCAACCTTACACTGTAGTGAACAGATCACAATGCACAGTTCTGGTTTAACAGGGATTCAGGAAGGAGAGTGAAAGCACTAAGTTTATGGTCCTTGTCTCCATCACCAAGTAACCAGACCAAATGAACTGCTCAATGTTTCAAAAATCAAATGGTATGATCTGAATTTGGTGCAGTTCATGCAGTAGGAGGCACTGTAATTAAAAATATAGATCATGTAGGTTGCTGCTTGTGGCTATTATTGTTATTATATTGTTGTATTGTGGTGAATAATATGTGTAATATGTGTGTTTTTCAAAATTTTTAATACTTCTGAAATCATACCCAAGTTGTGAGTGAAGTTACTGACATTACGCTGTGGGATATCTATCATATGTTAAAAATAAAAGCACCATTAGCTTTTTGTCTTGCTTCATTCCTATGACTTCAGTTCAGAGCCACCTTTGATACTGAGTGTTTGTTGTTGTTGTTGTTTTGTTAATTTATGTATGACTGATTATTTGCCACACACCTACAGCTGCCTACGCTCTTTATCCAGGCACGTGCTTCCTCTTGCAGCCGTTGCCATGTTCTGGAAGTTTGACCTCCACACCACCTCCCACATCGACCAGCTGCTTGACCGGGAGGATGTAACTCTGAAGGAGCTGATGGAGGAGGAAGACCTGTTGCAGGAGTGCAAGGCACAGAACCACCGACTCCTGCTCTTTCTCTCACAGGACCACTGCATGCATGAGCTGGTCAGCCTAATCACAGAGGAACCCTCTTCTGACCTGGAGGAGAAAACACGCTTCAAGTAAGACGTCACAATGAGTCATTTTTTTAAAAGGCCAAACATTTGATGAGGTGTGTGTAATCCCAACATCATTCCACAGTTGCTGCAAAGCAATGTATTTCTCTGTATTGGACCCTGCTTACTGATTCAGACAGAGTGAAGAATATAGCACAGCATCAGCACGTATTTCACTGCGTTAAGATCCATAGTAATATTAGACTGTCACTTCCTCGTTCCTGTGAGCAAGAGAACGTGTGATTTATTTGTAAGACCTATAAACATTTGTTTGCCTGTGGTGAGGAAATGGCTGTGTGGATGCAGTCGTACAGTATTTAATAATCATTTTCTCTTTTATCATTTCATCATCCAATTTTATTACTTTTAGGAATTCTTATTCTTCTTCCTATTCTTATTTTATTCAGTTTTCTCAATGGTATGTGCTTGTCAAAACAGTAGTCTGTTTTACATGCCATGGCATTAAGAGACAAAAAAAGAATAAAGAGAATAGGGTCTAGGGTAATTCTTTTATTCATCTAGACTTCCGAATATTGCCTGCGATCTCCTCACCTCTGATGTGACCGCCATTAATGACAAGCTGGGTGGAGATGTATCTCTGCTGGAGAAACTCTACAGCTTTCTAGAACAGGATCCACCTCTCAACCCCCTGCTGGCCTCCTTCTTCAGCAAGACCATCGGTAACCTGATAGCACGCAAGACAGAGCAGGTAACCGCTTAAAACCTTAAAACATGATTGGCTTGCAGTGTCTAGTTTACCTTGTTTAGAAGTGGAACTGGCATTTGGATTTGCACTGACATGCAGTAGACAATTTGTTATTGTGTGTGTGTGTGTGTGTGTGTGTTGTCTGAATATAACGTTACTTGAGATGTGCTTAAATCTTTATTTGGTCAGAAGAGCATGTGATTTGAAACGGCTTTGTTTGCCTCTAGATGATCTCGTTCCTGAGGAAAAAACACAACTTTATCAGCCTGGTGTTGAACCACATAGATGTGTCCCCCATGATGGATCTGCTCCTGCGTCTCATCAGCTGTGTGGAACCAGCTCCCCTCAGACAGGAAGTTCTCAATGTGAGGGCGCACACACATTTCTGTGTTCAGCATTTTGTTTCTTATAGTCTGTGATGTTCTACAATGGTTCCCCAATCTTTCAGCAATTAATCTTATGAAATGTGTAGGTTGAATAAATGTGAATGTTTCAAAAACAAAAAACATATTCTCTGTTGTAATGGCACTAATATTTTAATATCTCTTACTTTGTAAGATTTGTAAGACATTTTAATGATTAACTGATTGATTGCATTATTTTCCAATAGCTAGAAACGGCACTGAATGATGATAGATCAATAATCTATAGCAGATAGTAGTCAATACCACTGTTTCTCACCATTTCACTGGTTTCAGCGGTGAGGTTGATTGCTGAATCCTAATACCTTTCCCACAGCTGAGTGACTAAATGGATTTACACTTTACTGAGTTTGACTAGTCATTCATAGTGTCTTGCCAAATGGCTGCTTGTACAGCTGCTTTTTTAAGAGTTTATGCTATTTCTTTCCCTCCTGCGACTAATCTCCACTGCAGTTAACTTTTTAATAATCTGTTTGTAGTGTTTCCACCTGTTTCCCTCTTCTGAAAATGTGCTTAATGTTCTGTCTCCAGTGGCTGAATGAGGAACGACTGATCCAGAGGCTGACTGAGCTCATGCACACGGGGAGAGATGAGGAGGTGAGAACATCACTGACCCACATAAACCTGGAATAACATAACCTACTTTTTTATTTGTCTGCTAAAGGATTTTAGCCTTTAGGGCAGATTTTCTTTTGTGCAGTTAACTACAATCTATGCAAATCTCATCAGATAACTTGAGAACCTGGCTTAGGATAGTATATATTTTATTTGGTACTGCTGTTGTTGTGTCCTCAGCTGGATGTTAGGAAAAGATACAGTAAATGCATTCTTATGAGGTCCTGTGTGATCTGCATACCAAGGGAGGTGCTGTAGATGATTTGGACAGATTAAGGAACATCTGTAATTTCCTCAGATACTACAGACTGTGGGGACTCTCACGTACGGCCATTAAGTAAAAGTTCTCTTGTGCCCCTTGCAGAGACAATCAAATGCGTCCCAGACTCTGTGTGACATCATTCGTCTAAGTCGAGATCAGGCCAATCAGATCCCAGAGGCTGTGGAACCAGACCCGTTACTGGCAGTCCTGGAGTCGTAAGTTTCCCTGTCAGTTGTTGTGACAGGCTTGTCTCTATTATGTTTAATAATGGTGCCCAATGTTGTACGAGTTGTACAGCATGATATTTAAGGTGTTCATTAAGTTTCAGTGAATGAAAGGCATAGTGGTGAATGAGTATACTCTTATGAGTTGTGCATGTGTCTAATTACCATTTGATTGATGCATTTTGGAGGAAAATATTTTCTCTCCTAATACTTCCCAATCAGGAAGACAGCAACTGTCCAGAGATAACTCTTAATGGTTTTTAATTTGATTGTTAAACATCGATGTGATATAAACTGTATACCATTGTTTGGGGGGAGAAAAAAAAACAAACACAAAAAAACAACTTTCAAGCGGATTTATCGACTCTTCTGTAAATCTCATATATTTATATATATAAATATATAAAACACAGATAATTAAGTTCTTGGCTATCTTCAAAGGCTCGTACAAGGGCCTAGGAATGCCAGGTATCAGTTTGTTTTCTGAGATGATTTTCAACATGCATAAGAGAGAAGTATGACTTTTTAAGTATTTCCTGTCATAATAGTTTTGTTTATCTGTAGAGAAGAGAATGTGGCGCAGCTTTTAAAGAGCATGTTTGAGAAGATGACTAGTGAAGCCTCTGTTGTCAATGGAACTCAAGTGCTTCTGACATTACTGGAGTCAAGGAGGACAGGGTGAGTAGACCCCCTACATCTAGTTTAGTTATAGCATTTTAAAATCTGGTTAAAAGTGGAAAAAGAAGAAAATCGCATTTAAAGGCAGCCCATAGAATCATCTGGTAAAAAGTTGTGAAATCTGGCACACTGATTAGGTAGGGTCTAAGGAACATTCTGACCAAACGACAATGACTGCAATTTCCGCCTAATTAGATTTTCCGCCATCTTGGATTTTATAAAAAACTGTTTTTTCGCTACTCCTACTACAAATTTTGTCCAATCATCACCAAATTTGGCAAACGTCATCTTCAGAGTAAGCCTCACGAAAGTTATCAAAAGAATTTTGAATCCTCTGAACGGTTTGTCTGTAATGAGCCAACGAATCTGACAGCAAAGCCACCAAACAGGACGTGAGGCTGTATCTCAGCAAAGACTGATGTAAAACTTGGTAGGCATCTTCAGGACCATGACCTGAGGCTATGCAACAAATTTTGTGATAGCTCCACCTACTGGTCAAAAGTTACAATAGCATGCTAAAAATGCTTACATCTAACTGCCATTTTTGCTGCTCCTCCTCCAAATTTTGTCCAATCTTCACCACATTTGGCTCACATCATCTTGAGACCTGCCTGAACAAAAGTTATCAAAGAATATTGATATTCAAACTGTTCTCCTGTAAAGCGCTGGCAAATTCAAAAAATAGGATGTGAGGGTGTATCTCAGCAATGCATCTACGGATCATCATGAAACTTGATAAGTATTTTCAGGACCATGTCCTGAAATTTTCAGGTTAAAGCAGAAGCAGTCATGACCACAAGTCAGTGTGGTCAACTCCAGAGGTCACAGCAGTAGCGGCAGCTGCAGCAGCAATGCCACCCTGCTGCCCATTTGTTGATCTAGACCTTTCCTCCTACAGTCAGAGAATTCCACCACTGTGACAAAACACACACATCATGAGTGAAACTACGAATCACTCTTGAATCCCTTTGCTCTGCTTTCCTGTGATTGCTTAGGCAAGAGTTGTAGCGCGCCTGTGAATATGTGGCTCACCGAGTCTGGGTGCTTGGCCCCGAAAATGCTTTAATGTTTATTATTCCCGTATTGAATACGTCCCTGTTTAATAATGAATTTCATGCACACAGACACACAAACACACACACACACACACAGACACACACATATATATATATATATATATATATATATAAAATATAAAGTGTATGTGTCCTAAAAGTCTGCATACATAGGGGAAATTAACACTTTTTAGCAAAATGTATCTTTTACAAAACATCGTCTACATGATTGCTATTTCTTTGTAAACACACAGAGTCGTATCTCCCACTCATGATGAACTGGTGTTAACACATCTGCTGTTATCCATGTAACTGCATGTCCATCACAACCTTGCGACAGCTTCCCGATCCAGCCATGAGAATGATTTCAATACGTTCTTCTTTTATCAAAGGCATTCTTATAGACTATCTGAAAAGAATAATATAAACTATGTATGAAAAACTTTGGAAGATATCTTGCTAAATGATAAATTCCTCTATGTATGGAGACTTTCTTCCGTAACTGGTGATGTACACAGAGATGTCATTACTCCGATGTCCATCGCTGTTGAATTGTCTTGTCAAGTCCTGTGGTGATGCACAAGGAGTGATGAGTGACAAAAACTGATCTTTCAGGACCTGTGATTTTAGTAGCTTTATTAGTAAATTTAAAAGTGGAACATCTAGGATGGTTGCATGCAGAAGTACTGTAGTTATTTTAGATTGATCATTTAATTCACTCCTGACAGACAGGACTTCTGATGTTTCTGCGTGTGTCTACCCAGTCCACTGCTAGGACAGAGAGAATTCCTCTGGAGCTCTGTTATCAGCTCACTAATAAAACAGTGATGGAATTTATATTAAAAACTTCAAAATCTTGCAGGATGAGTTGAAGGTTTATGGAACCTTCACTCATCTCCTTCAGGCAGATCAAAGACACGCTTGTCAGGAATGAATTAAATGAGAGGGAAATTTATCCTCAGGGTTGGGATATTTATCTGTCGGGGGGAATTTGCTTTTGGGTTTGGGGCATTTAGCAGAGGCTGTTTATTTTGTGTCAGGAGCGTTTAGCAGTGGGGGGTATTTATTTTTGTGTTTGGGGCATTTTGCAATCAGAGGGGAATTTATATTTGGGTTTTAGGGAAATGAACAGTTAGGAGGGCATTTATTTTTAGGTTTTGGGGCAGTTAACTCTCAGGAATAACAATATAGCACAATATAGCAATTTTATAACAAAATAAAAAAAATCCTGGACCCTGAACCCAGTTTGAGAACCATGTGTTTAAAATGTGTAAATTGATGCATTAATATCACATTAGGTTTGATGCTGATCTGAAAACATTTGGGAGTTTAGCGGTAAGACGTAAATCATAAGCTCGTATGCTACATTTCTGTTCTGGAAGAGTTAACGATGACATTTTCATTTCACTACTGGATAATGACGAATATAGTCACAGTTCAATTGTTCAACCACAATTAACTACAAAATATATCAGATAAAAATAGACTATGACGGAATTTTTACAGCCCTGTCTGTATGAATAGTATGATTTACTATTAACGCAACCTCTGATTATACGACTTTAATCTCGCATTTAATAGCACATACCTTACAGCCTTGCATTATCATCTTATTTTACTGCTTTGACCGAATTACTATAGCACACTTTCTTTTTTTATTCATTGAATGTAGGAGCACTATACATTTAATGTACACCAATTCTGTTTTTTTTTTTTTTTTTTTTTTTTTTTTTTTTTTTTTTTTTTTTTTTTTTTTTTTTTTTTTTTTTTTTTTTTTTTTTTTTTTTTTTTTTTTTTTTTTTTTTTTTTTTTTTTTTTTTAAACTTGAAAAATTGCATCTGCCTTTTGTCTGTTTCAGGCTGGAGGGTCTAATGGAGCTGTATTCTCAGGGATGTGAAAGGTCTTACACTGTCAACAGCAGTATTCTACGTACTATTGAGCCTCATCTAAAGGACTTCCAACAACTTCTCCTGGACCCTCCTAAGGTACTGGCCTCAGTTAAATCTGCTTCACTGAGCTAAGAGTGCAGTTAATTGTTAAGACTTCAACCTATATGAAACGCTCCATGTTTCCTTTCAGAGACGTCTTTTACTATTTTTTACTGTTTTTTTTAATCCACTTTTGTGTTTTGTTCACTTTTTCTACTCTTTTCTCCCATGTAGAAAAGTGCAATACTCACAACTGTTGGTGTTCTGGAGCAGCCGCTGGGGAACGCACGCCTTCATGTGGCCAGGCTGGTGGCTGCTCTGCTGCAGACAAGCGACAGCAGCATCTGCCAAGAGCTCTGCAGGCTTAACACCATGGACCTTCTGCTGGTGAGGAGTTCTCTCTTCATATTTACTCTGACTTAATCTCTGGACTCGTGGTATTCTCTCATTCTTGAATCCCCCCCAACCTCACTGAGTTTTATTGAGTACAGTTTGAAATCATTTATTCACTGTTTTCTTTTTTGGTTACAGGATTTATTCTTTAAATACACCTGGAATAACTTCTTGCACTTTCAAGTAGAGATGTGTGTGACATCGATTCTGAACCACTCAGCTCAAATGGGTCTGCATGCTTCGATTCTCCAGAACCACGAAGAGAAGCCTGAATCAGACGACCAGAATAGCAGCACAGACGCACCGCATGCACCCACCCGTGCTGCCCTGGTGGCCAATGTAATCACTGCAACATTTCAGCTGTAGTTCTGCCCTACTTTCATCATAGTCAGGGAATTCATTATTTGGAGATTTATAGTGTTTTTCCACCTGACAGTGCAGCTCAGCTCAGCAAGTTTCCCATAATCCTCCACACCATTGCTAATTCCATGAAACTGAGCTCAGGAGCTCCATTCCATTAAGCACGGCCAGGCAAGCCGTGCTGTACTTCAACACCTGTGCTGAATGGGCTTTGTGCATGAACACTTCCGCATTATATTTACCGAGGTTCCTGCATTTCTGGTTCATTCGTTACACTCATCATTGTGGTATTTTACAGTCGATGTCTGCAAGAGCTCCCAAGGATGAGTGTCACTGACAATGTAAAAATACTCACAAAGCCCCTTCTAACTGCTGTACCCTTTGCCATAAATACACACCTGTGAAGGTAGGAAAATACATATAAAGAGAAACGAACACGCAAGCTAATGTTAGCTCACACAGTTCACTGTAAAGTGTCTTGTTGCTAACGGGGTGTCGCAGTGTCCCAGTCCCAGAAACTGCAAACCTGCTCATGATAATAGCTTTTAGACACATTAAATTATTATTGTAGATTTCTTTGATAATTTATCATTTCAGTCTTTTTTTTTTTTTTTTAACTACGATAACCCAATATTAAATATTGCTATCGCATGTTTGCTGTGTTATCAGCATGCAAAAGTATTAGTAATTTAATAATAATAATAATAATAAGGTATAATATTAGGTGTTTGTTGTGATCCAGTGCCTTTCTCTCCCGCACACTGGGTCGTATTGTGTGAATTCTGTAGCAGTTCCTTTCAAAGAGCGATGGCACTGTGCTTTTTGCCGGTCTTCTCCAACCCTCTGTGGTTTTGGGTTCAACTTGCTGATCTGGTGTGAGATGTCTGCTACAGACCTTCATATGAGTGGAAATGATGAAATGGTCATGACGTAGGTTTGCTAACTCTCGTCTCCTGAGCTCAGTCTGAGCTGGGAAGCTGTGGAAGCGTGAAGCCGTTAGATTCGGAAGACACTGTGCAGAGAGGGACACAGCAGTGCTTATTATATTTCTTCATTTGTCTTAAGGACACTTGTTTTCATCGTGTTGAAATTTGAAAACTGCACAATTTCAAAACAGAAGTGTGTCATAGCCTTCAGTGCAAGTAGCCCATTTGGATATTATTCTTGCCCAGGTACAGGTGGATCTAAAAACATTGCATACTATTAATTAATCAAACAATCACACAGACGTCCTGATTAATGTCTCTGGCTGAAATTGTTTCTGCCACAAATCTTCAGTAGGAGGCTCGTGTCCTGTCTGCCAAAGTTTCTCACTCTTTTTAGAAGTCTTGTTTTCTGCTCAATTTAAGAGGCCAGCAAATTTAAACAGTAATTTAATGTTTTAGATTCATTTTTGTTTATTTACCCACAGTAATAATTACTTATTGCTATATTGCCTGTCTTTCTGTCTGTGTGTATTGTGCAGCTCTTCCAACAGTGTCGCTTGGTGCAAAGGATTCTGGACGCCTGGGAGGAGAATGACCGAATTCAGTATGAGCTGCTCAGTTTTTCACCATATAACCACGTTTAATTAAGTATAGCATAGACGCTCTTTCTCTTGCTGTTGGTTTATGGCCTCTGATATCTCTAGAGCTGAGGGTGGGACCAGGAGAGGTAACATGGGTCATCTGACTAGAATCGCCAACACTGTGGTTCAGAACCTGGAGAAAGGACATGTCCAGTCTCAGATTAGTGATCTCATCAAAGGTAGGTTTACATATGTGTGTTTAGATGTATTGTATAAGGCTTGGGAATGGGACGTCATGCCGCAGTGATCCGGCATCATAGCCATCAGTTTTGTGCTTGTCCATTCTTTTTTTTTTTTTTTTTCCCGGTTGAGGCCAACGTGGTAATTATTATAAAAACATTTAACAGCGGAAAATCATTTCAGTTTTTCTGTTTGGAGTTAAAAGCTGAGGAACATAAAGTATCCAAGCTGATAGAAGGCTTTAATTGCTTGTGTTTGAGAAAAAATGAGGAAGAAAAAGCGCGTCCTGATATATTCACTCCAAGTGTACTTAAAGTGCATCCATTAGTCAGTATGAAGGAATGAAGGAATGTTTGTGAGCTTGTTAGACTTTGTAGCACGAGTCCCGAGCCAGCAATTTGTATGTGGGTGTATAAGAATGGCATTATTTATTATGATGTTTTTGGATAGGCAGCAACTGTGTTTTTTTCTCTCTCTTTTTCTTTGTTTAATATTTGCAGAGCTCCCTGAGGACTGCAGAGGGCGGTGGGAGAGTTTTGTGGGAGAAACCCTTAGAGAAACAAACAGGAGAAACACAGTAGACTTGGTGAGCAAATGATATTATTATTATTACTGGGCAGATACATTTTTCCAAGATACTACACAAGACATTATACATTCCAAGTTCAGTTAGTTAGCCAAAACCTGTTTTGAAAACAAACATTTTGTTCTTTACTGAATAACATATTACATCACTTGTCATAGCAGTGTCAATCAGACAAGGCACATAGAAGTGCCTACAGATTTATCGTTATTAAGAATTCTAGCTTCTTAGAATATGCAAATTTCAAATCCTTTAATCAACCACACCCACCATTCGTTCATACGAGAATGATACTTTTCACACTGATTAGACTATTACACTATTTACGTAATTTCACCAAATCCAACAGCGAACAGACGAGCACACGTGCATGAGCTGAATTTATGAAGCCAGAGAGATTAGCTAGCCACACAGCTAAAATTAGCTACTTGTAATCACATACAGCTGAACTATAGATTGAGCTTGTATGATATCTCCCAAAAGAATTTCATCATATAGATCTTAAATGTTCATGTTTTACAAAGTTGTGTCTTACAAAATAATAAATACCTATCCATCTGTAATTACTGGTTTGTGCTGTTGCTGCATCCTGAGTTTATTCAGTAAGAATATTATTGTCTGGCTGTTGTAAGTATTGCATCATGGTAGATCTTACCTTGTTACAGGTCAGCACACATAACCTGCATTCTTCTAGTGAAGATGATGACATGGAGAGCCCTTTCCCCAATGATCTGTCTATCCAACAGGTATAGCCAATGATTGTGTTTACAATAAATACACTTTGAGACCAGTGTCAAGTGTCATCCAGAATGGTATAAAAATGGCCGATCTTCCTGACATGACTAAAAGCTATGTTCATTATTACCTGTTTATCATCCAGGCATTCTCTGATTATCAGATTCAGCAGATGACTGCTAACTTTGTAGATCAGTTTGGCTTCAATGATGAGGAGTTCAGTGAACATGATGAAAATATCAAGTGAGTTTCTGTCCTGACTCAATTTTTGTTGTAATTTTAATTCTGTCTGTCTCTCTGTCTGTCTCTGTCTTATTATTATTATTATTAGTGGCCCAAGCACAAAGGAGCTCTGTTATTTTGTTTGGATTTTTAGTGGTCTAAGCACTGAAGGTGAAGGGGTGAGAGGGGCAGGAAGGGGGCAAGGATGTAGTGTTTGGATCCCTTTTGAGGGTTTTATTCTTCTACTTCTTCCCCTTCTTTTTCTCTGTTAAAACTGATCATGCAGACCAAACCATAGATACAGGCATGAAACTTGGTCAATAGATTTTACTCCTACTGCTACTCAGGCAAGAGAGAGAAGCCTGATTGGCCTACTGGTGGTGCTGCAGTGAAGAGTTTTACGTTTTGGCTCATATCTTGTGAAAGATAAGTCGTACACAAAAACCTTTTCCTGAGTCTGATTCCTTGGAGTCTCCAAAATAAAAAAAAAAGCCTCAAGAACCATTTAGCTTAGCTTAGATGTTGTGCTAATTTGTATAATAAGCAAAACCTACTTTTGTGAATTAGTCCTAAGATTTTTATCCTGTCTTCAAGAAATTCATGTCAAATCAGTCAGCAGAATCTAAACCGCAGTAATTATCAAAAACATGTTGAGATCTCTAAACACTATAGCCGCCACATGCCATCAATTATAGTGGGGTGGAGCCTAATTTACTCACAGTTGTAACTCATGACTGTTTGGATGGATTCACACACAATTTGAAAGGCAAGTTAAGTACAAGGTCATCCTCCCTATGGATGTCCACATCACGGGGTGTGGTCATCCGTAGGGGCAGAGTTACATTCAGATAAAAGTTTCTCGGAAGGCCAATCAAGCTGAAATTTTACAGATAGCCACCGTGTGCTAATCTGTGAGTGGATTTTTGGTGATAATCTTGTTACTTAAAAATCGGCCTTCAGCAAATCAGATTTCAGCAGGTATATAACAGGGGTAACATTGAGCTATCGGCACTAAACTTGTTGGACCCTTAGTAACTGATGAAATCACTGGGTGTCGCCATTTATGTCTTTGCACACACAATCTAGGCTATCTCTTAGGAAATAGGGAGTGGAGTGAAAATTTCATGTCCTGATTTGGTGACTCGTGCCATAAAAACCAGCCTTTTGCCCCATTTAACCCCGCCCACTCAAATTGTAAGCTCATTTGCATAATATGTGAAACTTTTGTTATCTTGTCCTAGGATTTTGGGCCTACCTTCATAAGATTGGTGTCAAAATACTCACAGGAATCTGAAACTCATTAATTATCCAAAAGATGTTGAAATTTCTAAGCAGTATGGCTGCCACATGCCAATCAATCCCAGCGAGGTGGAGCTTAATTTACTCAAACAGCTGTAGTGCAGGACTGCTTGGATGGATTTACACCAAACTTGAACACCATGTTTAGTGCAAAGTTTTGAGGAAGTCTGAAAAGATTGTGGCATGGTTTAATTAGGAGCTAAGTTTAAGTAACTTTCTCATGGTCAGTAAGTCTGATTTGCTCATACAAACAAGCATATCGGTTGTAAAATAAGGTGTCCAGTTCTTTCTTGGTCTGATTCACTGACTCAAGCCATAAAAAATCCCTTTTGTAGTAGTTAGCCCAGCCTACACAAAATTAAGGTAAAACCCATATGCTTACAACCTAACAAATGCTAGTTTTGTTTTGTTTTGTTTTTTTTAGCCTATTTTCACAAAATTGGTGTTAAAATGGTGAGATGGGCCCGATCAGCGTAATGGTGGTGCTGTAGCACAGAGTTTTACATTTTGGCCAATTTCTCATGGACCGTATCTCCTATCAACATCACTCTTTTCTTCCAGAGTTCTTCCAAACAAAAAAGCCTCAAAAATCATTTAGATCTTGAGCTAATTTGCATAATATGTGAAGCCTATTTTTGCAAACTAGTTTTAGGACTTTTGGCTTATCTTTACATAATTTTTGTCAGCAGAATATTAAACGTTGAGATTTGTAAACAATATGGCCACCTCTTTCCAATCATTGTGTGGTGCAGCTTAATTTACTGAAAGAACTGTAAGACAGGTTTACATTGAGATATCACCATGGAATGTAGGTCTCTCTGGGGACCCTCTAGTAACCTATGCAGTCTCACTCAAATTGACCACTTTGAAGCACTATTCATGTTTTTGCAATTAAAAAAAAAGTCTCTTTTCTTTAAGTCTTAAAAATGTATTGTAAAATACGGTGTACAGTGAATGTTCTTTTTTTTTTCCTGGTTTGTTAGCTGAACCCATATAAATGGTTTCCATATAAGTGGTGCAATTTCTCACTCAGAAATGATCAAAAGGATGGATTTGCATGAGAGCTGAAAGCCCCAGGACTAGGTTCTGAGGCCATGTGCTAAGCTTCAGGTGTGGTCACAGGGGGCAGGGTTAAGTTGAAATACTTTTTTCTCAGGAACCATGAGTCTGATTGAAATTTGGTTTACTGCATTGTTGTGATAATCTGTAAGTAGATTTCTAATGACTGGGGCACTTCAAAAACATGGCCAACATCAGCTAATCAACTTTCAGCACTTCAGCATTGAGCTATTGTCACAAAACATGTAGTATACTGACTTATGGCCACTTTAGTGTTCTGTGCAACTTGGCAAGAGTTATTATTATTGTTATTATTACACACACTGGTAATATCAGTATTAAATATTTCTGGTACCAAGTTGCTGTAGACCCCCAAAGTTCTTAAGTCTCCTCAGAAAGTTGTTGCATGGCACAGATGTTGCTGTGCCTTCAAGTTCTCTTTATTTTCATATGTTTCCAGAATACAGAGTATACAAAAACAATGAAATTCTTATGGGTGTGCTGAGTGGGAGGAGTCCATGGTTATAGACTGGGCTCTTGTCCAACATCTGGATAAGTAAATCATCTGGAGTTGTGGAAGATCTGTGCCGATGATTTTGATGCGGTTCTCACTGTCCTGTGAAGGAGTTTTTGGTTGTATGTGGTCATGTTGCTAAACCACACAGATTTACACCCAGTCAGGAAACTTTCTATTGTGCATGTGTAAAGGTTGACTACAGCTGCAGTGTTTGTCCCAGAGTTCCTAAGTCTCCTCAGATGGAACAGATGTTGGGGTGCTTGTTTGAGGATGGTGCTGGTGATTATGGACCAAGTGAGCGAGTCTGACAGATAAACACCCAGGAATCTGAAGCTGCTGTGAACCCTTGACAGGAGTGTGAGCCCCTCTGTGTCTCCTGATGTCTACAATTAGGTCTTTAGTTGTACTAACATTCAGAGCAAGGTGGTTGTTGCTTGTTGTTGTTGTTGTTGTTGAATTTCCAGGATTCTGCCAGAGATTGTAGCTTTCTATGCATTGACTCTTTAAATGTTTTAAGCGTGTCAGTGTCTGTTAACTGCACTATGGTTGTGCTGGGTGGGAGCTCCACAGATGTGGCTGAGTTAGTGTTGTTAAACCAAGCATACCAGGTATTGAGTTCGTCATGGAGTGAGACTGGGTATTGTGCAGTACAGATGGGTGGGTCCAAAATTGCCTGTAATCCTTGTCACAAGCGGCGATGTTCAGAGCTAGTGTAGTGCTCTGCAAGCTTTTGGCAGACCATATGGATTTCTGCAGATCAGTTGACACTAAGGAGCTGCATGGCCCAAATTTAGCTTCACTTTAAGTACATAAATAGTAAAAGGGCACCAGTAAGAACTCATAAAGCTTTTAAAAGATTAGTACTTACACTTATCACCTCCTGATACTCTGTGTCATCTCTCGATACATCTCACTCTTGATTTGTGTTTTGCTTTCAGTGCTACTTTTGATCGAATTGCTGAGATTAACTTCAGTATTGATGCAGATGATAATAGTGTAAGTGTCTGGAGCTGGTAGTCAAGCATATAATTTTAAATTGGATTGTGTTTGATGAATGATAATGCATGTTTGGGAATGCCCTTGTATATAATTATAGGCCAGTGCTGCTGCCTTTGAGGCTTGCTGTAAAGAGAGAATACAGCAGTTTGATGACTGTGAAGAGGAAGAAGACATTTGGGAGGATAAAGAGATCAGCTATGCAACTCAAGTGAAATCCCGATCTAGGTATGCAACTTTTGCTACACAGAAATAAAATGGCAAACATTTTGAGGAGGTTTGTGTTCAAATTCTGTGTCTTGATTCTGCAAGTAATGACTGAGTGATTAGTAAATGTCTCTTTTTTTTTTCCCCTCTGTTAGGTTTGGTGTGTCTTTATCTTCAGGAAGCTCACCTAAAGGTTCTGTGAGGAATGGGAAGCAGGGCCGCGGGGCGGCCAAAGAGGATGAAGAGGAGGAAGTGGAGAGTCAGGTCTCTACTCAAGCAGCAACCAGCACAAAATACCCCACACCACAGACTCCACAGAGTAAGTTTTTTTCCAAACTGCCCCATTAAACACATTCTGTCATGTCCTAACTTGTGTTTCAGTTACTCCAATGCAAGTATGAGATTGACCTAGAGATTAGAGATTGACCTTTGAGGTATATCTGTTAAGGTCCTGTGTGCACAGCTGATTTCGATGATGCGAAGGACACTGCCTGGGGCTCTGCCTCCAACCAGGCCAACAAGGAGCATCAGGGTACAGGATGGGCCAATTTCACAGAGTTTCAGCCTTTCTGCAGGTAATCTGGGCATGGGATTAAACTGTATAACCTGTTGCTAACCTTAACCCTTAAGGCCAGATCACACCAGACACATTGCATGTGCAGCAGCACGTCACATGCCACGTCAAGTCTTGATTCAATCCCATTCAATCCCAAGTGTTTCAGTCCACACCAGCTGCTTCACAGGCATCAAAGCATCAAATTCCAGCTTGCACATGATGCTGCCCTTATTGTACTCTGAGTTCATTTTTTTCACTTGTGCATGAGTGAAGTGTTAACTCTATAGAAGCCCACTGAAATATCAAAACCTCACTTTCTGCAAGCTGTGCGGGGCTTTGTTCAACAAGAAAAATCATAATCTATATCATGAGTGAGTAACCTATATTTGAATTACAAAATGTCTGCATACTATGGTACTCGTTTTACACTAATGACCAGATTCAGCAAGAATATGGAAGACTTGTTAAAGGCATAAAAGCTTTGTTACATAGAGCGTCTTCCATCTAAAGAGAAATGCTGTAGTTATTAAGTCTGCCCAGATTAAGGTTGGCGATTTCACACTAAAGCCTGACAGTTTTCTTTGAAACCAAAAGCTATGCTTACAACTTGGAATGGGAGTTTGAGAAAAATGGACATTTGCTTAACCCCATGCAAAGACACTAATGTATGCTGTCATATCATCTAGTTTTTTTCAGCGTGTTGCTATCTGGTTGCCCTTCAGTATGTGTCAGCCTGCATCCTTATGAGGAAAAGAAGCTATCAGCATCTTACCCCAGTTCAGATGTTTCAGTCTTAATTGCCATTTACAGCCTTTTAATGACTGCACAGTCCTGCTGAAGCTCTAAATGTTATTTTGCTGATCTGCCAAAGCAGTATAGCCCATCCTGAGCACTTCACTCAGCTGAGACAGCCCTACCGTTAATCCTGAGAACTAGTTACTGCTCGGCCGTGTACTGTCACTCTTAGTATGCTCTGTAGCTCTCTGGGTGTATTTAAATCCAGAGTAAACACCTTTAACCTGATGTATTCACAACTCTTGTGGTTTTTGTCTTGTTAATTATACTTTTAATTATTTGTAATGATTCTCAGACTTACAGTTAATTCATTAATGACTAGGTTATTTTATGAATATACTTGTTATATACACTTAATACAGTGAATGTGTAAGCTTGAAATATTATTGTGTAATTCAGGTTATGAATTGTGTTGGCTGTTCATGGGCTTTGCCCTCCCATATACAAGAAAGTAGCTATAACCACATTTGTTATAATATTGTGCTGGTTTGTTTTTCTTCTTTATTGTGATGATTTTTTAAATACATATAAGATTCATAAACAAGCACAGATTGTGTTTGTGCTGTAAAAAAAAAAAGTAATGTTGCAAAATTGGCTAGATTTTTTTTTCCGTTTGGTTTTAAGTTGAATAGGGTGCACTGTGTAATGCACTGTAACATCAGTCTTACATTAAAATATATCTGTTTATAAATTTTCGAAAGGCAAATCAGCACAATCAGTTATTTTTACAATAGAATTTAACACATGCATTAAACAAGTTTTATTCAGTTTCTTTTTAGATGGGTTGCCATGGAGTTTTTAGGTTGTTTGTTAGTTAAACCATACAATCTTCTCATTGTCTGGGAAAAACAAAATATGTACAGCGCCTCTGAGTGTTTGATGTAACTGATTCAGTGTTTGTTCCAGCAGCTCCAGTAACTCAGAGAACCAGTCAGAAAAGAAAGGTGTGTATTCATTATTTATATGTCTTCACGAATGAAGTTTTCCAATAAATAAAAACTAAATATGGAGTATAAAACACTTGCAGGCCAGAAGGCCCCTCTGCTCGTCTCCGACTGCAGCTCTTCTGGAGGCTCTGACAGCAAAGAGGACGTGGGAAATGACAAGACTGAGGATGCACCCAAAACAGCAGACAACCAAAAAGCAGCAGCAGCTCAGACGTCCAGGTGAGGGTGTAAAACACTTGCAAACACTTCAGACAGAGTTTGAACAAGTATAGGGCGATTTTTTATTTTTTTTTTTTTGGCCTTAAAAACACAGGTTGAAACTTAAGAGGTGGATCATAAACAATCATTTAACAGCACTCTTAATAGAGAAGCCGCTTTAAGGGAGGCAGTGGAGGCTAGCCTGGAGAGGCTGCAGGAATCTTTCCAGCAGTCCTTGGGAAAACTTGAGAGCGCAGTTGTTGAGTCTTTCCTCAAGAGGGATGCTAAGTGGGAGAGTCAGATTAAGAAGGTTAGGCAAACCAGTACCCCTACACTTTCTACACTACATGCTCATATTCCCACTATACACTGTGCCTTATCCCACCATGATAACTCTCAAGCATGTGTTCCACCTGCCACAACCCTGAGCAGTACATACACAGTAAGCCAACCCATACATACTCATACATACAGTCAGGTCCATAAGTATTTGGACAGTGACGCAATTTTTGTGATTTTTTGTCTCTGTACGCCACCACAATGGATTTGAAATGAAGCAGTCTGTGATTGAAGTGTAGACTTTCAGCTTTAATTCAAGGGGTTTAACAAAAATATTGCATTAACCGTTTGGGAATTACAACCATTTTTTACAGAGTCCCTCCATTTTCACAGGCTCAAAAGTAACTAGACAGTTGACTGATAAGCAGTTTCATGGCCAGCTGTGCCCTGTTTCCTTAGGGTGATAAAAGGTCTGTAGTTGATTCCAAGTGTTAAATTTTTCATTTGGTAGCTGTTCATGGGAACTCTCAATATGCAGTCCAAAGAGTTGTTGATGCAAGTGAAGGAGGCCATCATTAGCCCGAAAAAACAAAACAGACCTATCAGAGAGATAACAGAAACTTTGGGAGTGGCCACATCAACAATTTGGTGCATTCTTAAAAAGAAGGTCCTGGAAGACCATGGAAGCAGTGGACGAGAGCAGAATTCTTTTCTTGGTGAAGAAAAACCCCTTCACAGCATCTAGCCAAGTCAGGAGCACTCTGGAGGAGGTAGGCGTATCATTGTCAAAGTCTACAGTCAAGAGACGCCTTCATGAATGTAAACACAGATGGTTTACCAGAACGGCTGACCAGTTCTGATGCAAGATTAACTTGTACCAGAATGATGAGAAGAGAAGAGTATGGAGAAGGAAAGGAACAGCTCATGATCCAAAATATACCACATCATCTGTCAAACATGTGGAGGCAGTGTTATGGCATGGGCATGTTTGGCTGCCAGTGGAACTGGGTCACTGGGGTTTATTGATAATGTGACTGCTGATAGAAGTAGCAGGATGAATTCTGAGGTGTATAGAGCTACTTTCTGCTCAGATTCAGTCAAATGCTGCAAAACTGATAAGACGGTGCTTTGCAGTACAGATGCAGTACCCAAAACATACCACGAAAGCAACCCAAGAGCTTTTTAAGGCAAAGAAATTAAATGTTCTTAAATGTCCAATGACCTCAACCCAATAGAGCATGCTTTTCACTTACTGAAGACAAAACTGAAGGCAGAAAGACCCACAAACAAGCAGCAACTGAAGACGGCTGCAGTAAAAATCATGGCAAAGCATCTCAAGGGAGGAAACTCAGTATTTGGTGATGTTCATGGGTTCCAGACTTCAGGCAGTCATTGACCGCAAAGGATTTGCATCCAAGTATTAAAAATAATCCTAATATTTATGATTGTTAGTTTGTCCAATTACTTTTGAGCCTGGGGAAAATGGAGGGACTCCTAATTCCTAAACAGTTAATGCAATATTTTTGTTGAACCCCTTGAATTAAAGCTGAAAGTCTACACTTCAATCACATTTTGATTGCTTAATTTCAAATCCATTGTGGTGGTGTACAGAGGCAAAATTACAAAAATTGTGTCACTGTCCAAATACTTATGGACCTGACTGTACATACATAACCTTTCATGTCTTGTCTGGTGCTTCCTCATTCTGTGCGAGACCTCCCCTCCTTTGGTGACTCGGCTGATGTTCTTAACTTCCTGGAGCGGTACGAGAACTTCCTCGTCATTCAGCCCCTACCAAACATTGAACTCATGGGAACCCTGAGCACAGTGCTGAGAGGACCTGCGCTGAGTTGGTGGAAAGCAGAGAAATCTAAAGTACATGACTGGAAAACTTTTAAAGACACCTTCATGACTGCTTTCCTACCTGATGACTACTTAGCGGAGGTGGAGGACCAGCTCAGGATGCTGGTACAACCGCCGGGGCTGAAGTTGAGAGATTTTGCCTACAATTACCACACAGATATCACAGAAGAGGAATTGGTTGGCCGCATCCTTAATAACATCAATCCCAGGGTTGCCGGCTGCGCAAGAGTGACTGTGACGACAGTGGAACGGCTGGTCAAGGTGGGCTACAGTATAGAAAAACTGTACAGGAGTAAAGGACCATAGGCAGAAAGTTAGTATGTGGAACTCCAAAGAAAAGAGTAGCAAGAAACCACCTGGAAGCCGAGGGCCCAGAGATCTTGCCGGCGATCCTGGACACAGGCAGTACTTACACCCTGATGCAGCAGAATCTGTGGAGACAACTGGAAGTGGATATGACCAGCACTGACTTATACCACCACCAAAAATTTGTTATGGCAGATTGGAAAATGCATCACTCCAGATCCAAGAGGCATATCCCATATGAATGGCACAGTTCCACGAGGACATTAGACACTTACATCATGGATGATGCCCACTTGACCTATTCTGGGGTTAGGCTTCATAACAAAGACAGCAGCTGTTCTTGATGTGGCTAACAACCAGTACGGGGTGCACTCAGGACGAGGGTACGCTTACCATCCATTTCTTCATCACCAGTGGATGCCAGACCCTCCTAAGCAGAAACTAAGCAAGATTCAGAGGTGACTCTTTATTATGCATTACCACCAGAGCCCGTACTACCATGCCTGACAGCATTCCGCAACGACTCTGCTCCCAAGTGGGACTCTGACAATCAGCAGGAGCTAAGGAAGCTGATGGAGACTTGACCGACGTGGTGAAGCACAGAATTTCCACCATGGATGAGGTACCGGTAAAAAGCAGAGCATACAGGGTGTCACTGTTTAAAAAAAAAAAAGCATAATAGAACAACATGTTGACAAAACGCTACAGGATGAACCTCATAGAATCATAGAACTCTCGCCATGGTCTTCACCTGTGGTCTTAGTGCCCAAACCGGACACCAGTTTTGTGTAGACTACAGGAGGGTGAGCAGCAAGACCATTCCGGATGCTTATCCAATGCCCAATACTGCATGACATCCTTGAATCCTTTCAAGGTGACATCATATATTCTAAAACATGTGAACAGCACACAGGGGACATCAGGGCAGTGGAGCAGAGACTCACCCAAGCCAATCTGAAACTCAGTATGAAAAAGTGTCACTTCTTCAAGCAACAGCTGAAGTTTCTAGGCCATATCGTCTCAGGACGGGAGGTGGAAGCTGACGATGCTAAAACCCACGTGGTGGCGGACTACCCACTGCCAACCAACCTGAAGTCTCTCCAGCGCTTCCTGGGTTTAGTGGGGTGGTACCACAAGTTCATTTCGGGTTTTGCTCACCTGGCCGCATCATTGAACCGCTTGAAGAAGAAAGGGGTCAAGTGAGAGTGGTCACCAAAGTGTCAAACCTACTTTGAAGCATTGAAGACTGTGCTACAAAACCCACCAGTGCTTGCACTGTCCAACTTCTCCCTGCCTTTCCAGGTCCACACAAATGTGAGTGAGATGGGACTTGGAGCCATATTGACCCAGCAGTCTGAGGAGGAAGAGAAAGTTATAGCATAGGTGTCAAGGACATTAAGAGGGGCAAGGGTGAGACTTGTCATAGACGGAGAAGCAGACATACCGAATTTTAAATGAGCCAGTATTCTTAGTCATGTGTGCATTCACAGCTCTCTCACTAACGTAGCTTAGCATGCTCATTCTGGAGTGCCCTTGACCTATGCTCACCGTGTCATTATTATCGCTAGCGTTAATTGTATTGTTTCCAACATTGATGGGTTAAATAAACAAATGATAATTCAGACTGATAATCAAATTTAGTGTAATGTTAGCAATAACAATTTACTGTTCACTCACGGCTGCATAAACTTCAACTTCAGGTTTAACTCTGATGGTAAAATGAAATGTGTGTGTCAGTATGTAATGTGAACTGTTAATGTTAAAGCAATGTGAATAGCAGGCAGTATATCAGATCTAACACTGAACTGAAGTCTTGCCCCCCCCCCCTTTTTTTTTTAACTACAAACTTTGTTATAGAGTTTTATTTTATGACTTCTACATTATTGATTCAGTACAAAAACATTTTAG
>CM040462.1:26081350-26096502 GCA_022758105.1 Pangasianodon gigas | reverse complement strand
TATATATATATATATATATATATATATATATATATATATATATATATATATATATATATATATATATATATAATGTATGTATTTTTATAGATATTTTGAGATTTGTTTGATAAAGTTATGTTCAGTATCATATGAATAAATCTGTTATCATGAGAACTCATTTTACTATGCATGAATCTGTAAGGGTCAGTATTCTGGCCACAGATTAAGCTATATAAGGAAAACTGGAAGCAGGAAATCGTTAATGAGGAGCGGGTCCAACGGCTTTCACACCATAAAAACTATATATGTTATGGTTTGATGATGGAAGTCACAGAACCACTCTTTAAACAACATTTTAAAGGGTAAAGTTTCACAAACTGTCTGAAACTCCTCAACACTGACTGTGGTCCTGGATGGACAGATAAATGACTGCTTCTGGTCAGGCGGTGGAAACTCAGTGCTGTAGTGATGTGGCCCACAGCAGAGAATTTAGGTTGATATCACCCTCATATTTTTTTTTATTGCTGAAAAGCCTTTAATCAATTTAGACTATGCAGAAGGTAATTATTAGAAGTAGATGTAGGATATACAGTGACTTGCACAAGTATTCAACCCCCTCAAGTCATCAGATTGTTCCAGACAGTATTTTTTTTTTTTTTGCAAACTAGCATGCTCTTAAAGTAAATTTTAAGTCAAAATTCATTATTTGTCAGCAGATGTTAAAAAATGAAAAAATTAAAAATGAGAAGTATACAAACCCTGTACTGTGAAAGCTCCATGTTTACACAGATGAAGGATATTACCCTAACGAGGATACAATTGGCTTAGCATTAGCTTCTACCTGGGAATCATTAAAAAAGGTCACCTTTGCTGGATAAAAGATCCGCGTAACCACTGGTGAGACTGAATCTCTGGGTGAGCACTGCTGGATCAGTGAGGAAATGGAAGCTACATCACCCACCCAGGCACTGCCTAGACAAGGCTGTCCCTCAAAACTCAGCGTCACAGCAGGAAGGGGACTGGTGAGGGAAGCCCCAGTGAACACAACCATCACTCTGAAGGAGTGATAGAGTTCAGTGGCTGAGACTGGAGTGCATAATATATAAGGTGCACCAGCCAACAATATCAAGAACTCTGCATACAGCTGACGTGCATGGGAGGGAGGCTAGAAAGAAGAAGCCATTACTGAAGAAAAACCCACATCCAATCATGTCTGGAGTGACACAGATAAAATATGGTATAAGTTTTTGTGGTCAGATGAGATAAAAATGGAATTTTGGCCAAAATTTAAAACACTATGTGTGGCACAAATCTAACACTGTCCATTCCTCAAAAAACACCATCCCAACAGTGAAGTATGGTGGCGGCAGCATCATGCTCTGGGGCTGCTTTTCGTCCCTTCTGAAGGAAGAATGGATGGTGCAAAATACAGGGAGATACTACTAAAAAACAAACAAACAAACAAACAAAAAAAACCAACTAAAGCTTGGGAGAAAATTTACCTTTCAGCAGGACAATGAGCCTAAACACAAGGCCTAAGAAACAAAGGAGTGTTTGAACAGTACAAAAGGTGAAAGTTCTACAGTGGCCAAGCCAAAGTTCATATCTTAATCCAATTGAGAATCTGTGGTACTGTTTTAAAATTGCAGCCCAAAAGTATCATCCAACCAACATGGAACAAATCTGCCAGGAAGAACAGATGAAAATCCTAAACACAGTGTGCAGAGCTGGTAAGAACATATCCCAACATACTTAAAGCTGCTACTGCAGCAAGAGGTGATTCTACCAAGTACTAGTCTGAATGTTTTAAATTAAGAGCATACTGGTTTGCTCTTTCTGTGTGTCATTTGTAATCCAGACGAATCTGATGACTTTTAAGGGGGTTGAAAACTTTTGCAAGGCACTGTATATGGTCCAGCTTAGGCCTAGGTACTGTACCATCTATACAGTGTACATTTCTTGTATCACTGTACCTTTGTAAATATTTGTTTGTAAATATTTTGTCTTCTGGGAAACATGTAAATATCTTATGTAGCTTCTGAAGGGCAGTACTAAATGAAAAAAAAAAAATCTTTAAAAGAAATAACAATTTACACTGATCATCTTGTTCAAAAGTTTACACCCCCTGGCTCTTAATGTATCATGTTGCCTTCTTGAGCATCAGTGAACGTTTGCAGCTTTTGTAATAGTCGTGTTCGAGTCCCTCAGCTGTCCTCAGTGTGAAAAGATGGAGCTCAGCATCATATAGCTGCTGCTGGAAAGGAGTCAAATACGCAGAAGATGCTGGAAAAGCAGAGAATGTGCAGGACCTGGAGGATTTTACTGAAGAACAGTGTGCAGTTTAACTGCTCAGGACAAATAAGGGACTCATGAACAACTATCACAAAACATAAAAACAGTCGCTGATCATCAGGTAACACACACAATATTAAGAATCAAGCGTATGGAAACTTCTGAACTGGTTCATTTGTGTAAATTCAGTTATTATTGTGTCTTGTGGACTAGATGTAAACATCTGCTATGTGAAATAGCTTATTCAGGGCAGAACTAATTAAAAAACAAAATGCTCTTTTTTTTAAATTATTAACATTTTGCAGATTCTGCAAGGTGTATGTAAACTTATGACCCCAAATGTACTTCATGGAGATACAGTGAGAGTGAGACATTATTACTGTGACGTGAATGTACTCACTCTATTACAGTCTTATAGCCTTGTGTGATTTGTAGAACTAGTTCTTTAAAAATGAGGTCTAGCCCCTGATACAGTACCAGTACTCATCATTCTGTTTTTGCAGAATTGAGCAGCCGATTCATAATGGAGGCAAAGTCTCTTGTCTGATAAACAGGAAATGGCGATTGTGAACTTAGTCATGAGCCCACTGTTCGCCCACGAGAAGTTCAGAGCATGGCATACACAGTTCCCCCCTGCCATGGGAGGGATGTGGATGAGGTCATGTGACCCTCAGGCCAGAGATATAATCCAGATAATGGAGGTGCTGAGATTGATGAGTGTGAGAAGTTGAATGGGATTTTTTGACACTGTATTCCCTTATGTGAGATTATCAATGTTATAATTTACTGGTGTTTCCACTGATTTGTCTAGATGGTATTTAGATACATATTTGCAACTGAATGTACTTTTTGTATAGTTTACATTCAGGGAAATAAAAATGTGAAACTTGGTCTTGCAGCACTTAGTGTACCTGTATACGTCCATGTTGTAGTTTAAGGGCTGTAGTATGATGTTACAAGGGTCAGTACATTTCTATGTTCCCTGATTAACAAGTCATTCCTGATTCACCGCAGTAACATGTTTGGAGTAATGTTCTGAATTGACTGTGTAGTTAGTACACGTGTGCGTGTCATCTGAGTTTATATGGAAGAGTGAATAATTTGGGGTTTAACGTTTGCTTTTGTGGTGGAAGTTTGCGGGTTGTGCACGAGTGAGGTGTTTTGAGAAATGGGTTAATGTTCAGTGAGGTGTGTTAGAGCAACTGAGAAAAAACTAATACCGATTCAATCCAGGTTACAAGTGAGTTTGTTTTTAATAGCTGAAAGATGATTGGTATACGGGCACAAAATCCTTTTTGGATAGATACAATAAGGCACATCATTGGTTTTCTTCTAACTTAAGCAAATCAACCCCTTCAAAACAGTAGTTTTAGTGGAGGAAAGATGGTACATGATAGCTAGATGCCAAAATTAAAAAGAGTCAGAAAATGGACCTGTATATCACAATACAATCACTGCACAGCAGTCCACAGATAGATGGGGTCAGGTTTATCCATCACATTTCAATTAAATGCTAAAACAACATGTCACTCTGCATTTGATGAGCTGCAACATAGCAGCAGATGAAGCTGATGTAAGGAATATACAGTATGCTTTTCCCCAGTACATCGTTCCATACTAACACTGCCTGATGTATCGCTGTCACACACCAAATCAATCCATGTATGTATCTTACTGATCCTACTGCTCATCTTTCAATCCACCTGTACTTGTATTTTTAAAAACTGAAACATTAAAATACTTAAAATTTAAATATTAAAAGTGATAAAGCTACACCAGGATTACTGATATTTGCATTTCCACAGTGTGGTGGTGACAGTCACAAATATGAAGACTGAAAAGAGTCACCAGCCTCTCAGTAGGTTTGTATATGTGTAGGTGTGAGCTGCTGAACTTTTAACAAGAGACTGGTAGTTTTCAAATCCATTACTGTAGGGGACACGACAATGTGTAGTGAAGTATGTCCCAGGCTGGGCTTCACAGCAAAAGAAAATATTTCTCTGATACTGTTTAGTGCCACAGAGCTGTTGATAATGCTGATTTTTCATGTGGCAATACGCTGTCTATACAACACTGCAAAGATATAAACAAGTGTGTAATTCACTTTGCATAACAGATAACAGAACTGGACGCTAGAGGAATAACAGGGCCTCTGATTATGAATGGAAATAATAAAATGACACAGGCTCGCATCCTGGAGGGAGTGAGGTTTGTGTTTTTCCTTTTCTACCTTTTCTAGCTGAAGAGTTGAATGCGATGTGTTAAATGAGGTAGAATGATAAATTCTGTCATTCTGTGGCCCTCCAGTACTGCAGTTTGCCACCCAAATTGCAATAGACAATAAAATAAATACATCAATAAAATAGCAAGGTTGCGTATGTTCATAAAAACAACTTGAAATTTTAACATTCACTTGCATCCAAACACCCAAGTAATAAAAGGATCAATTTTACTCTAAGCCACAGATAATCCTTACAAACACCGAAAACTCGAGCAGTAGAGCATTTAAACATAAACTTAACCTAAACAATTTTCACAAACATCAGTCTTAGAAGAAGAAACTCTGTAAGATAGATTAAAGTGCAACGAGCAAATTAATGAAACGGCTTTAGCATGTGATGAGCCTCATAATTATCAAAATGATTCTTCATGATGCTTTACTGAAAGAAAAACTGCAATGTAGCTGATACAGGACGTTACTGTATGTTCTGAGTAAAATAATTATAAAAGTCAAACACAGGTAATCGTTTTACCTCGGAATGTATATAAAAAAACAAACATGCTTTTCAAAAAACAAAAAATCCACCCGAGAAGCTGTAGCAGTCTGCACCAGTTTCACATTCTTTCAGCATAAAAAGTACAAAGCCTTTTCACTTTTTAGGTATAAAAATTCCTACATATACATAGCAAAACCTTTTCACTAATCCCGAGCACGACTACCACGTACCATTTTTATACTGTATATTCTCATTACGTCCTGCCTGTGAATGTTTTGATTTCCACCATTCCCTTTTATTCCTTAGCTACGCTTATGATGGGCAATGCTAACATGCTACTAAAAAAATCCCAATTCACAAAATTATAGCTCTGCGATACTCATTACATAGTTCTATGATTCTGATACATAATTTCATGATTGTGAGTTGCTATGAAAAAGCCATAATCCCGTATGACTGTCGCTCGACATACAGCCTGCCTGTCAGTTCACAGGCTGGTGTTCAGATTGCATATTCATTAAGTTAAGAATCTAGGATCTTGAAAAGTGAATTCTATGGAAGAACTTTTGTTTCGATTGACTGGACACGCAGAGAATCTACAGCATTTGGTCCAAGAGGAGTGATCTAGAGGACATCAGTCATGTTTCCGAGGAATGCATCCCTCCATTTCCAGAACTTCTGGCCAGCCTTCATACTTGTTGATCTCAGCATTGTTCTTAATATACTGAGAACATTAGAAGAGGTTTAGTTACATTTCATTACACAGTTAACCTCACAGAACAGCCTTAGCAACACCAAAGGAAAAAGCTGCCAATACTGAGCCACGTTATGAAAACTCACCTGTTCAAAAGGACTCTTTGTTTTGATCCCTTTTCCTCCAACGAAGAGCCAGTTGTCCCTGAAGCTTAGTGAATTGATATAGGAGCTGCCTAATGCTGATATTAACTTCCTTGCTTCACTAGTAAGTCTGTTAGAAAGAGAAAAAAGAAGGTTATAAATAAATTTATATTATTATTAATTTTACCTCCTGAAAGCCGATCTCCGTAGTCTAGGTTAAGAATGCCCCCCCTTTCAATACTGATCATTAAATTACATTTTAGATTAAGTTTTTTTGAAAGTCACTCATTAAGTTGTTCGCCACAGCGGATCATTGTATTGGATTTGGCACAGTTTTCACGCCGGATGCCCTTCCTGACGCAACCCTCCCCAGTTTTATCCGAGCGCTGAACTTCAATCATAACTTTTACAGTGAGGCGAAGTAAGTATTCAGACATGGTTGTTCTTGTTATTTAATATCCACTTCAAATTTACACACAACTTCTTTTGACTCTGTACTTAAAAAAGTGTGTATTCATAAACAAAGATATGCTTAAAAATTAAATTGAAAGGGAAAAAAGTATTTGTACATCACAAATTACAGACATTAGCACTTTGTTGGCAATTACAGCTTCGAGACATCTATGGTAACAAGTAATTAGGATTTTGCAGCATTGTGTTTTAATTTGGTCCATGTCAAGCTGAATTTTTGCCTAAGAGTTCTATTTTAGTTTCATCTGGTCAGAGTATTTGGTTCCAGAAGAGTTCTGATTTGTGTAAACACTTTCAGATGCACATGTCTGTGCTGCGTGTTTAGCAGAGGAGTTTAGTGTGAGGTTTAGGAACGGAGATGATTGCTTATTGTTCTCTGTGTAATTGTTGCTGCTTTCAGGTCGTCCTGCAACTCTTTTCGAGTGACTGCTGGCTTCTCTCTCACCTTCATTATCATTAGTCTGAGAGCGAGGTTGTGAAATCGTGTGTGGTTCACCTGCCCTGGGACGGGTCACCTGTCTGTTGGACTAACAGGGATGTTTAAAGTCTTTGCTCTGTAGCTTTTTCCACTCAAGTGTTGTTTAATAATGTCGTCCCTGAGAACTTTAGGAAAATCCTTCACCTTCACCATGATGATGCTTTTTGCATGAAAGCTTCCTGACCAATAGCAACGTCTTTTATAATGACACCAGGTGTAGTTTGCACAAGAACATTTTTGCAGCATTTATATCTAGAATTTAATTTATTTTTATGCAACCTTTACGTATATATTTTTTGTGTACAATTTCCCCATGTATTTCATTTTTTTAAACATATCTTTGTTTATGCTTATGAATGCATATGTTTCTGTTAATATTTATAAGTACAAACTTAAAACACATCATGGGTGTAAATTTGAAGTGGATATTTGCACTGGAAGTACATTAAATAACAAAAACAACAGGATCTGAATATTTACTTACCGTCACTGTAAATAAATGATTAAGAGAACCTACTTGGTAGAAGAGTCGTCAAAAGTAGCCATCATGACAACTGTTCCATCTTCAATATCCTTCAAAAACTTGATAAGTGGGTTGACGTCTGGGAAAAAAAATACCAAAAATAAAATAAATCAAATTTCAATAAAATTAGTTTTCTTACCATATTGCCATATCTAACAATATCACTATTACGCATATGAGAGTGTCAAATATTCAATTATTTAAATTGTTTGGGAGAGGAATTTATACACAAGTGTTTCAATAGTCAAGAATTCTTCCTAAAATTCATTCTATCAATTGGTGACCATTAAGAAACCTAGAGTCACCTAAACTAAACCCTTTTATGATCTAAACCTTTTTGAAGAATACTATTTTATATTATTAGAGACTTGACAACCAAATGTTATTGTAATACAATATTTAAGTCTATATAACGTATAATACTTAAAAAGCTTTGTAATATATTGTTTGGGAAACTGTAAAAAGAGTCTAAATCACAAAGTCTTTTGAAACTACCACTACATACCACTGTATGCTCAAGTAATGTTATATTGAATATGTTTATCCAAAGCAATCAAACCACAATCACAAAATCACAATCAGTGAAAACATAATGTGTGATATATATAATGTGTGTGTGTGTGTGTGTGTGTGTGTGTGTGTGTGCTTGCATTATTACATTACTCAGATTATATTAATCAAATTGAACAGATAATGCGTCATTACAAAAGTAAAAAAACTTCACGGTTTGGATGGACACCACTTCGGCAGGATACATGTGAAATGGCCATAGACAGTGTGTGCACACAAGGTCTGAGCGTAATTCCAATGCATTGGTTGCCAAATGACTGATGGACAATATTTGTGTACATCGATGAATTGCATGGTTGTGAACTGTTTGTAAAATGGAAAAGTGTTGAGTTTACTATGTTAAAAAAGGTTGATACACTGCATAGACTACAAAAAGCTAAGTGGAATAATGAATGATAGAGACAATAGGCTGATGTGTGATGATGAATACGAATCTGAGGTGTGTTCTGCCTTTTAATAAGTTGTGTTCAGAAGCTAAAGAAACACATGACTCATTGTTGATTTTGTTACCTGATGATGAAGCTGAAAAGCATAAAATATGGTTTAAAGCAAAGATGATATCAAACAATGAATTTATTGAACATAACTGTAAAATGTCAGAAAACATCTGAAATGGTTCATGTGAATAATGATGTCAGTCCTGAAGATAGTGTTTCAAATGTGTCAAAAGGTGCAAGGGAGTAAACGTAGTTCACACAGCAGAAGCGTGTTCACTGTTTCTGCACGCAGCCAGGCCCCTTATGGCACGCGCCTCTGCATTAAAAGCCAAACGTGCTTCTGAAGCGCAGGACGAGGAGTTATGAAGGAAAAGGGAACAACTGGAATTGGAAGTTGAAATAGTGGCTTCAGCGGCAAAAATTGCTGTCTTGCAAACCTCTGACAGTCAAAAGCAAATGTTCACGCAATGAAAGTTCAAAAATAACATTGTAGGTTAAACAAAATTCAAATGATGGGAAAGATGATGGAATTCTTGATTCTATAAGGCCAAAATATTTCAATCCTCATGCAAATGAGTATGTGCCAGTAAATTCAATGCCAGTGGACACAACTGGAGTATCATGCAGTGTCTCTGCTTCACAAACTGCATCAAGAAGCCAAAAGAAAGGACTGACAGACCAACAAGGATGTAAAGCTTATGAACAGTCCGATGTACATGTTTCTCAAGAGCAACAAGGCAATAAGGGCGCCTCTCATTTAACACATATTCTTCCCTCAGAGAATGAACATGTTTGAAATTTTAAAAAGACAAGAGGAGTTAACAGCTTATCTTGTACAACAAGTTCAACCACATAATCTACCAAGAAGAGAGTCCAATCTCTGAAGGTAATTGCAATATTGCAAAACATTCCGTTCATCAGAGCACATGAAAATAGTTTCGGATTAAAGGATTAGAGAATTATTGTGATTAAGTTACCTTATAAACTGAAAGAACAATGGAGAGCAAAGGCTTGTGAGATTATGGATTTGAGTCAAGGCAGAGCAAAGTTCTCACATATCGTGACCTTTATTGAGAGACATGTAAAAATGGCGTCTGATCCTGTGTTTGGAGATAAACATAGATCATACATAGATCTAAAAGCCAACCTCAAATTTAGAGGGAACAGTTTTGTAACAGATGTTCAATTTTTTGTTCAGAACATTTAATGAAGGAGCTGAATATGAGAGGAAGAAGGGTCAGTATTCTTCTGCGCAACGTGGGGCAAGAGCTGTCTGTATCCTGTAATGTTATTACTGGTTTGGAAATAAGTGGTATCAACTCCAACCGTTTCGTTTCACTTCCTGGTGTGTACACTCAGGAACATCTGCCTGCTACCTCTGATGGCACTGTCACACAGGAGGAGTTATGTAAATGGCCAAATCTGAACAGTGTTAAAATTCCAAGCATTCAAGCTACTGCGGATTTGCTGATTGGAACTAATGCCTCTGAACTGATGGAACCTTGGGAAATAATAAACAGCTATGGTAATGGACCATATGACATAATAGCACCTTATTGGGGTGGGTTATTAATGGGCCCTTAGGAGGAAGCAGTGACCGTTGGAAAGCTAGAGGAGTTGCTTAACAGTCAGTATAATCATGATTTCAGTGAAAGGGCTGTTGGTTAAAGTGAGGGGATTTCCAGAGAAGATCTTCGCTTTATGCAGATAATGAACAATACAGCCATACTTCAAGATGGACATTACTGTCTGAGACTATCATTTAGGACTTATGATGGTGTACTACCTGACAGTTTGTATGTTGCCAAACAATGGTTTAAAAAGGAAATTAGGAGGAAATAAAAAATTTTATGAGGAATATGCTCACTTCCTTTCTGATTTTTTTGGATAAAGGTTATGTTGAGGTGGTGCCAGCCAGAACCAACAGCAATCATGGCAGACATACAAACGATGTTTCATCATGTGAAAGTGGCCAAGGAAGACGTGGATTTTCTTTGTTTCTTGTGGTGGCCTGATGGAGATTTGACTAGAGATCCCATTACGTATAGAATGATTGTCCATCTCTTTGGAGCCGTGTCATCTCCAAGCTGTGCTGAGACATACTTATGCATGTTTATATTATTTTGCAGATGCCTGTGAAAATGGTTACGGCACTGTCACATATCTCAAGATGCAGAACAGTGCAAACAAAATTCATGCAACATTCCTGTTTGGTAAAGCCAGGGTAACGCCCTTGAGGCGAATAACTATTCCACATCTGGAACTCACAGCTGCTGTCCTTGCTGTTAAGGTTGACAAACTGTTGAAGAAAGAGTTACAGCTTGCATTGGAGAACTCTGTCTTCTGGTCTGACAGCATGACTGTGTTTAATTATATAAGGAATGAGGCTAAAGGTTTTCACACACCTTGTTGCAAATAGGGTGTCTTATATCAGGCCTTCAGCAGTGGAGCTATGCTCCTACTAAAGAAACCCCAGCAGATGATGCTTCTCGTGGAATCAAAGTTGACAATTTTTTGAGCAATAGGTGATGAATTGAGGGTCCCAGCTTTCTTTGGAAGCCAGGGGATTAATGCCTAACCCACATAGATGAACTGATTTTGACAGATGATGACCCAGAGGTCACAGGGGCACTGAAAGTTAATGCTGTCTCAGAGAGTTAAGAGACGCCCTCTCTGCTTTGAATAACAGCAAGATTCAAAAACCCGTATTGCAGAAAGGAATTCAGCAGAGCTTCAATCCACCTACAGGCTCTCATTATGGAGGTGTATGGGAGCACATCATTCGTATGGTGAGAAGAATCCTTTGCTCACTTCTGCATTAGCAAATATTTGATGATGAATCATTACACAATGTTTTGTGCGAAGCAGAAGCCATTTTGAATGATCGTCCCATCACAAAGCTGTCCAATGACCCTAATGTCCTTTTTGACCGTGTTGTGGACCGTGTTGTGGACATGTTCATGTGGGACTATATATATATATTTTAATCCTTTTTGGATGAAATAAAGAAAGACCAACAAAAAGGATTTGGATTTATTGCACGCGTTAATTACGTGCTTACTCTAGTTACCAGTCACCTCTTATTGGGAAGTCATTACAATAATAATAAGATTAAACAGCAGAACATAATAACACACACTGGCCATGGAACAGCTGAGAAGCCCACTGTCCAATTACTTTTGGTCCTTTGAAAAGTGGTCCGATTTGGATGTAAATATCCTCAAATTAAAGTCTGCACTTTCAGCTCCAATATTTATGGACCTGACTGTATATAATTCACACGTTCACAGGGCATTACGGGATTACACTCAGTCCCTTAACCACCAAGTCCCTTAACATACCAACCACATGGTATGGGGACTTAAAAAATAACTAGCAATAAATTTAGTTTAAAATTAATTCTATGCATCCAGTGTTTGGGCCATTTCTTGTAATGACTTCTAGTAACACTAATATGAGTATACTTGAACTCTAGCCTTTGGTAACTCTAGCCATTATAGCAATGTTATGTCATTGAACAAGGATGGCTATTTACCTTTATTTTTTCTTTTGTTTATGGTCCCTTAAAAACATACTTATACTAATGTGCTATCTAGTCTAGTTGCATGTTGTTCAAGTTGCTCTGGATATCAGCAACAAAAATTAGACTATGGTCTGGTCTTTGCAAAGCAAGTGAAGGCTGAGAATGTGTGCAGGAAACAAATGCTTACCTCCACCCCACATGTCAAAGGAGTCAGTCTTGATGAGCTTTCCAGTCTTTCCTATAACAAGCATAAGTTTGGTGCATCAGTGATTAGAATTGTCTCATTTAAGTCCTTAGTCTTCAGGATAAACCACCAAGCCATACCATTGACTAGGGCAATGTTCAAACCCCTTCCCACGTTGTTCTTCACTCCACTCATCAATCTGAGGAGAGAAATATCATACAGATGTAAACTTATTAAAAACAAGTAGAACTTCAATTTAATTCAATGTTATTTATATAGTACTTTTAACAATGGACATTGTCACAAAGCAGCTTTACAAAAATCCAGATATAGACTTAGATTTATCTCTAATTAGCAAACCAGAGGTGAAGGTGACAAGGAAAAACACCCTGAGATGACGAGAGGAAGAAACCTTGAGGAACCAGACTCAAAAGGGAACCCATCCTCTTCTAAGTGACACCGGACACCGGCTAGACAAAAACATCATCGGCAGGGATGCTTCTGCTGCCAACAAGCCTAGTACTTGTTGTTACTAATATACACATACCCTTACAATATACTTCAATCAGAAAGCTGCTGAAGAAAAAATTTTTCCAAATATTTGACCTTGCTGTGACCTTGACCCTGTTTGGATATTTTCCAAAATGTAATCAGTTCTGCTGATTACAATGATAATTCCATATAAATTCTACAAACCACTCGTCTTCAGATATCACGCTAACGGTAATCTCAGACGGACTTGCGGACAGACAACCCGAAAACAAAATGCCTCCATCACCTAGTGACAGAAGCATAAAAATGTCTCACAGTTGAAATTCTTATATGAAAGTTCCAGCCATAGTCACAGCAATCCATGGCCACCGATCAGTGCCTTGCATTGGATGGTTTAAGACCTCACCATCACCGATTTTGCTGTCCCATCATAGGCATATACACAGAACTGAGCAGCTAATTCTCTCCTCACACATTACAGAAACTCAAAACCATACGGTTGTTAGCTTTGTAGTCAACTTCAGACCCTTCAGGAAAATGAGCAAAAATGACTATCTGTATCTATGAATACAGATCTGCTGACGCTACTTCCTCAAGTATTTTGGACCTTTTAACATCATACACCTTCCTCAAGGTGACCCAGTTGAGGCTGATAAGACCTCAGTTAGTGTTCACAGGGTTAGCTTTCTACTGTCCCCATGGCTCTCCTCTCTTGACCCACAGCCATCTTGAGGCTCTATGGCCACTTCGCTGATTACGGATGGCTCTTTGCGTCCACACTCCCACGACGCTCATCAGACCCTCGTACTTGGCAAGTTTCCTTTCAAAGGCCTCTTCCAAGCGGTCTTCCCAAGAGTCTGTACGCTCCAGTTTTAAAAGATTTTTAAAGATTAAAGCGCATTTTTAGGCAAAACAGTGGTTTCAAAATTATAAGCACATACTGTTCCTCTGTATAGAACGGCACTCTTCAAAAAAGTTTGCACATGCATGTAGATGGATATGGAACCCTCCTCCAGAATGACTTAAGTTCTTTATATTTTTAGGGTTGTGCCCTGTTTAATTTGCATCAGAGATCTTCAAACAGGTTAAATCCACAGAGATTATGAATAAAGAACACTGATTTTGTGTCTCCGCAATAATTTCTGTGTTAAGTTGGATGCAAGTTTGGGGTCATTAAGTTGCACACACTCTACCTGGCAAACGTCTCAAGAATGGAAATAATTTTATTACATTTGCTAGACAAAATGCTAGTCCAGGGGTATCCAATCGTATCCAGAAAGGGCCGGTGTAGGTGCAGGTTTTCATTCCAACCAAGCGGAAGCCATGCCTGATAGTCTACTGAAAGCCAAGATCATCTGATTAAACAGGTGGAATCAGGTGTGGCTCCTGCGTGATTAGAATGAAAACCTGCACCCACACTGGCCCTTTCTGGATAAGATTGGACACCAGATTTTATAATGGTCTGAGACCAAAACAAAGCATTATGGAAACAAATTTCTGCAGCTGTATTTGGTTTTAAAAGTGGGAGGCTTTTGTATAAAATAAGCTTGATGTAGAGGGACTGAGATTTGTTATGTTGTTATTTTGCAGGCTGTTCATATGCTTCTATCACCCAGTGATGCAGTGTTGGACAGGGGAGCACCCTGTACTTTTGCACCATGACAGATGAATAGGTGGTCTGGTGAGCAAAGAGCAGCTGTGTGGATAAATGATACAATAAGGACACTGAAGGGAACGTGCTGCAGGCTAACCTTAACCTAATCGCCTGGTTCAAAAACCTGGGGCTGATGACTCTGGACTGGGAAGCTACATAACCAGCTGTTCAATTTTAAAGACGCCGTGTACAGAGGGGCATGGCAGTGCCCAGAATATCTCTTCATTTGTTTCAGAAAATTTTCTGTCTTGAATATCTTATGGTGGACCTCACTGTGATGTGGCATTGTGATGTGGACACGGACACGGACACGGACACACACACACACACACACACAAGTTGAACACAGTGGACAGTGCAGCTGGAAGAAGCCATGTTTTCTAGTACCCAGGCTAGGAGAATGTACTTACATATTATCCTCTAGGCAGATTTTGGGCCCAACAATACTGGCAGCTCCACTGGCCATTTTGAAGGAGAAGTGGTCTTCGGGACAGGGCTTATACAGGCCACATTTGTAACGAGTTGGCTTTGTAGCTAAGAAAAAATAGTCCTTGTTAGTTGTCTTCATTTTTAATACATACACAGATATCTTCAATCTGGGTTCTACTGCAATTAAGTCTCTAATGGTGTCAAATTCACTCTTGGAGTAGCACGACCTTGCATTCTGAAGTAGTCATTATAGAGAAATCCTAGTGTGTATGTATATATATAAATGTATATATATAAGAAACCCATAATTTATTAATTAACCATAATATACTATATGGCCAAAAGTATGTGGACACATAAGTGGGAGGAGGTCTGGGGTGCAGTCGGTGTTCCAGTTCATCCCAAAGGTGTTCAGTGGGGTTGAGGTCAGGGCTCTGTGCAGGACACTCGAGTTCTTCCACTCCAACCTTCACACACCATGTCTTCATGGAGCTCGCTTTGTGCACAGGGGCATTGTCATGCTGGAACAGGTTTGAGCCTCTTAGTTCCAGTGAAGGGAAATT
>CM040462.1:26048266-26061445 GCA_022758105.1 Pangasianodon gigas | reverse complement strand
TGTGTGTGTGTGTGTGTGTGAGCTGCAGGAGAGGGTGTGGGCTGATTGGACCTCTCCAGGTCAAGGGCTTGTGCTGAAGGTTTACAAGAGCTTCTACTGATTCTCTTTCTCTTTGTCTTTGGCTTGAAGAAAAGATGGACAGTGGTGTACCAAGTCATTTTCCAGCCATGTTTCCAAACTTGGAGGCTAGTGGAAGTGGCAAAGCACAGGACGTAAGCCCAGGATCAGCGGGGCTTCACTGCTTGGACACAGAGCTCCAGAAGATGCTTATTGATGAGCGGATGCGCTGCGAGAACCACAAGACCAACTACCAGACACTTAAAGCTGAGCACACAAGGTCTGATGATACTTCAGTTATTTTTTCAATAGGAAATAACTTGCTTTAGACACAGAAACTAGGTTCTGCTCTGGTTTGGGCAGTTGTTTTGGTTTGTTTAATTGTAGCAGTTTGTAGCATTTTAATTTTGAGTGTGTGTGTGTCTGTGTGTGTGTGTGTGTCTGTGTGTAGACTGCAGGGTGAGCATACACGGGCCCAGGGTGAGCTCAAAAGGATGCTGAGTGAGAAGCAGGCTGGTCAGGAGAAACTGCAGCTGTTGCTGGCGGAGCTGAGAGGAGAGTTGTTGGATAAGACCCGGGAGCTCGAGGAGCTCAGATTACAGGTACATATACAACATTTAAAATTGGAGAGGTTTCATGTTTGTCCCTTGTTTACTTCTCTGTGTCATTAACGGAAACTGAGACATTTTAATTCGATGACTTTCAAATCTTTGGTTTGTAAAAGTGAAGGTACCAGACAAGTTATTATTATTGTTAATGGAACATTATAACCAAAACATTTATCCATAATCCAAGGTTTACACATTTACGCTTTATGCTTCTGCTTTTACATATATTTGCATATTTGCGTTGCAACACAGGCAGGGGTTTATGGGTAAGTGTTGTAACTGCAAAAGTGCTTTTTAAATTCTTATGCATGGTCCTCCACAAACGAACTGCTTGTGTGTCTCTGTGGTGTTGTGCATCCACCGCTCTTCAGGCAAAGACTGATTGGTTAGCAGAGAGGTATGTCTGGTTGCGTACATGGAAATATTTACCTTTCGTCTGTGGGTTTTATCAGTGGTTTTAGAGCAATATTTTTCCAAATAGATCTCATGCAAAAATACAATTCCAACAATAAAAATTTCCCTTATAACCTTTAGTACTTGCTTTCTAGTTTCATGTTTACTTCACACATGGCAATATAATCACATTAATATATAAAGGAATTATCTACAGAATTATATCAATCATGATATGATTGAAGCAAAAAAATCTGAACAACCTGATGAAGAGCTCTGGTATTGGAGTCATGATGGATTCCCTTGAGGCTGTGTCCATCCATCCATTTTCTGTACCGCTTATCCTGGACAGGGTTGCGGGGAGCCTGGAGCCTATCCCAGAGGACTTGGGGCACACCCTGGCATGCCAACCCATCGCAGGGCACAATCACACACCCACTCACACACTCCGGATAATTTAGAGATGCTAATCAGCCTACAGCGCATGTCTATGGACTGGGGGAGGAAAAAAAACGGAGTATCCGGAGGAAACCCCCGAAGCACGGGGAGAACATGCAAGCTCCGTGTACACAGGGCAGAGGCAGGAATCGAACCCCCAGCCCTGGAGGTGCGAGGCAAATGTGCTAAACTCTAAGCCACCATGCGAAAATCAACACCAAGCGTCGCGTACCACGCATAAGCCGTGCCTGGTGTAAAATGAAAAAATGCTGTGGAGAAGTTGTGACATGCTGCATGTGTCTCTGGTGTAAAATGAGTTTAAGAATACCAAAAGCAGCTAGAACTGTGTGTGTCTACTGTCATTTTACCTTATATGACAAATGATTAAAGAAAAAAGTTTATTTTTAACTCCCCCTCAAAAAAATCTTCAGCCTGCTAAATGTGAGCAAGCTACAAGATCCATGAGGTGCTTTGCATCTAAAATCATATAACTGTTGTTTCTATTCTTACTATATCAAAACTAGAAAGATTTATTAAGACCATGATGTTAGTTAACCCTCAGTGTATTTATTAATTTATTTTGTGCTTTTGTTCTCTGCATACTATGTTTGTTATTGTAATATAATTGTGTATGGACACCTTTGTGTGCGGTAGGTGATGACCCCTCAGCGGTTGGAGTTATTAAAAGCCCAGGTGCAGCAGGAGATGGAAGTTCCTATCATGGAGCGCTTTAGTAAGCTAGAGGAGGTAAGTGAGCTTTTATCCTTCTTCTAGCTGGACTCCTGGAAGGAAAGCGCTGCATTGCTAGCAAGCCAGTGCTCGAGCTTCTTTCACTGGCAGCTATAGGCTGATAACTCACTTCTGAAATGCCTGAAGAAAGCACACTCACAGAGGTAGAAAGGAATGATAGTGGGAGAACTGGTCACCTGTAGCTCCTAAGTGGATATGGCGATAGAGTGTATGACTTGTACGAGATTAGATGAAGGAAGGGAACAGCAGTATGTACAGTAGCACTGTTTATTTACTGTGTCATACATTGTAGGAAGGTTTCAGTATATGCATGCATGCACAAAAGGAGGTAACCAGTTGTTTCACACCATCCCTAATGGTTAGAAGTCAAGTCAGGCTATGTATGTTTTTTGAAGAAATCAGAGTTTACCTTCAGCTGAGGATTTTCAGCATGGTGAGAAAGATAGAGCAGATATTAATCTACTGTGTTCTAGCAGATGAAGCATCCTTATTAGCAGTGAGTGTATGTGGTGTAATGGTAGTCAACATAATGGCAGCTGTTTGCCCCACAGGACAAAGTCAGTTAGATCACAACGCTTCATCACACCTGATGAATATGCAGTGATATTTTAAATCTGAAATGATTGGATTCTTTACTTGTCTGCATTTTTCTCTGTATGTACCAGGAAGCTGAGAAATACAGATCTGAATACAATAAGTTGCGCTACGAATTCACCTTTCTCAAGTCAGAGTTTGATCACCAGCGAGAGGAACACGAACGCATTTTGGAGGAGCAGCGAATACGTCACAGTGCTGATGTATGTCTTCTGTTAGAAAATACACGCTTGCATGCATTGAGCCTAGCGCTGCAATCTAATGGTATAAAGATACTTCAGTTTTAATTGGATTTCATTTAATACTGTGATTCATGTGTGTGTGTTTCATATGTTATGTTCAGCTGGCTCTCCTGGAGAGGGATAAGGAGAAGCTGAGTGCGCAGCTGCAGAGTGGAGATTGTGCGAGTGATGGGAAGCGTGTGGAAGCGCTGTTGAGAGAAAAGGCGCAGCTGCATCAGCGGCTCTGCAGCCTTGAGGCGGAGGTGGCTGAGCTCCGTGCAGAGAGGGACAGCACAGGAGCACAGGCAGAAAACACGCAACGCATCCAGCTCCGCCAGCTGGCCGAGTCCCAGGCTGCACTCAAGACCCTGGAGGTAAGAGAACTTTTGGACTTCTAGGACTACTGGTGTGTGGTTATGCATAGGTCTGTTTAACACCTGGTCCTGTTTCCATATTGTTTCACTCATTATTCTCAAGTATTATTGGCACCCTTCATAAACATGAGCAAAAATGATGGAATAAAATAAGTTACAAATGTTGCACACATTGGGCCTCATTTATCAAGCTGGATATGAATGGATTTATTCAAAAATCTTTCGTATGAGTGTTTACAGCAGCCCGCATCCAGAGCGTCTGGTGCTTTGGAGTCTCTATCAAAAACACATCCTCATGCTAGTTCACTCAGTCAGGGACTAAGAGTACCATCGAGAACATTTAGTGAAAACCAGTCGTTTTATTTTATTGACACATATTAAAGAATATGAAAAATATGGAAAGTGAGCCAACACAAACCCATACATTAAGACAAATAAAACTAATCATTCAATTATGACAAAAGAAACGGCGGCGTATAAACAGAGGACGGGCCGCTCTGTAAGCCGTAAACAAACGCCTCAGCTGACAGAAGATTTATTTATTTGTATGGGCATAGAATTGAGTTAAAATAACTTTAACTTCTGCCTTTCAGACTTTACCTTGGTCGTTCATTTCCTGCTCCCAGCTGTGTGTGCACTTGAACTTTCATGGAGCTTTGAGGGTGTAACTATATACAAATGCGCTGTGTCAGGATCATGCTTTGCACTTTCTGTTAATATAATCACTTGATGTTAATGGCACTATTTGGTTTGATGCAGTCAGAGAAGCAGTCTGTGTGCATGCAGTTAGAGCGAGTGGAGAAGGAGCTGCGCTTGAGCCATGAGCAGAATGCTGTGCTCACTGGCAAACTGCACAAGGCTGAGCGGGAAATTAATGCCCTGAACAGTCAGGTCGGTTCAGCCTGCATGCTCAAAGACCTACATTCTCTGTAGTTATTTTACTCTTTCACAAAAAAAAGTAAACTTAGCATAAGAATGTTTGGCATTCTGTTATAAATATTTAATTTGTAACATATATGAAACAGGTTGAAGAAATTAAACATGCCCATAGGTTGGAACTGGCTAATGTGAAGATGGAGTTTCTGAAAGCCAGAGGAGAAGTGGAAAGGGAACGAGACAAACTGCAAACCCAAGTGGAGAGTAAGTTTCTGCATTTGTTACCCTTCCCATTTCTCACTGAGCCTCAGATTCTTCTATTATTTTCGAGACTTCTAATAGAGACTAGAATAGAGAAGAAAATAAATGGCCCACTCTGAAGAAACACCTCCATCTTCTCCCTGTCTCAGGTCTGCAGTCTGATCTTGAAGTTTTGACGGCAGCGGGCGAGAGGAACAAAGAGTTGTTGTTAGAAAAAGAGCAGGAAATGGTGCTTAGGATACAGGGAGCTAGAGAAGAAGAGATGCAAAAAATTGCCGTGCTTCAGGAAGAGAAGTAAGCTTTCTCCTCCCTTCTTTAAGCCCGTGTTTCCTTCCAGGCTTCCCATTTATTTATTTTTTATTTATTTTAAAAACTCTGTTTTGGATTTTTCAGTTAATATTTTATTGTGATTTTATTGTGTGTGTGTGTGTGTGTGTGTGTGTGCGCATCAGGTTGGAACTGGAGAATCGTCTCTCTGAGCTGGAGCAGCTGAGGGCTCTACAGGAAGCTTCAGGAAACTCCAAGAACGAGGAATCTGAGGGTCGTCTCCGTGCTGCTTTGCTTGGGGAGGAGTCTGCACGCAAAGAGCTGCAGAATATCAAGTATTCACATTTCAGTTATGCACATTTCTATATTCTCAGGTAGCCTCATTATACTTCAGTCCAGAGGCTGTCCAAAAAAGATTCCCACCCAAGTCTCAGACTGTTTTGTGCGATTTCAGTCTTTTTTTTTTTTTATCCCACTTCCAGTCTGGCTGCAAGATATCTCACTTCCCATCACAACATATTCCTATTTACTTTCTTAATACTTCAAGTTTATTTCAGTTGAAGGGAATCTGTTAGTGTTCAGGTGGCACTACAATCTGTGCATGTCGCTCCAGTGAACCTTCTAATATCTGCAAATATAATCAACTATAATAGGCTATATTAGGGTGTAAAAGGATCTTGATTCAGTACATCTGCAAAAGATGTATAAGTAAGTAGGTCTATTTGTCATAAAATACAGCTTGTTTTAGGTGTAATAAACATTTAAACTTAATCAAGCCCACACTTCCCACTTCCTCCTCTGAAAAACTAACATCCTCTTTTAGCAGACAGGATTAAAAAGAAACGGACTTCTTCTCAGAGCGTAACATACTAGCATGCTAGTGTATTAGCTTGAGAAGGCCAAATCCTTAAGGTCTGGTGTAAGGGAGCATTTCAGCTTCTCAGTAAGTTACAAAGCTGACAGCTGGTGTGTTGTGGACTGAAATATACTGAAAGTATAAGTACAATACGGTGGCGTTAATACCATACACACATCCATGCATCCGCCAACACCACCCGTGTCGGTCTCTAAAACTACACAAAACACGAAGCAACTAAATCAACTGAAAATGGAAACTTAAGGCATATATTCAGGCAGTTTTTTTTTATTTTTGCTGTAGCGTGTTAATACACCACCATATCATACTGTATTAAATTTGAATTTTGTGTATTACACTCCTAGGATTTGCATAAATAGATTAATCCATAATGTGTGTAGATTTGTGTATTGACTGTTGATTATCTGATAGTTGTCTGTGTCTATAGAGCTAAACTGCAGCAGCAGTCACAGCAGTTAGAGGAGCTGGAGAGACAAAAGGCAGAGAACACGGAGTTGAGAAGAGTAAGTACCAAACCCATCCACAGCTGGAGCCAATAACAGATTGAGGAAATATCTGGCCGTTTATATGTCTAATGTTTAGGAATGTTCTAAGGAGTATTTAAATGATTTAGCTGTTGGTTTTTCTGACAGCTTTCTAATTACATGGTACTGCTTTATTTCTCAGCATAATGCAGAGCTAAATGTGCAAATCAGCACTCTGTCGTATTCAGAGCGCGAGCTGATGGACGCCAGTGGAAGGCTGAGGGAGAGTCTGGAAAGAGTGAGAGAAGAGTTACGAAGTGCTCGTACACAAATGGAGAGGACTCAGCAGGAAGCGGAAAGGTACAAAAAAGAGAACAAGGTCTTGTTTGGGGCTGCATTTTACAGGCATCAAGGAATGCACTGTGTTCAAGCATATGAACTGTAGCCTCAAATACACTCTGGGAAGAACGGGGTTTTTCAAGGGTTCTTTAAGGAGTCATTGGATAATTATTGGTTCTTAATAGGGCTGCACGATATTGAAGAAAAATGCGATATGCAGTAACTTGTTAAATTATGCCATATGTGGCACGATAATGCTATAAGTGTGTAAAATCAATTTAAATTATATTTATTTATATATTTAAAAACTGAAAATGACATATCCACCATACTTTTCATGTTCTTTTGAGGAAAAGAAAGCATTCTCTGCTATCTGCGTCGCCATAAAACTTTGACTTTTTAACTTTTTGAGCCTTTGCGATATGCATATCACGATATTTACATTTGCGATATTTCGATCATTTCAATACATTGTGCAGCTCTAGTTCTTAACCTCCATCCTCTACGGTGGAACTATTAGATTTTGGAATTGAGCCAAACAGGTTTAAGGTCACAGCAAGGTCAGATATCTGCAGTAGTTTTTCTTCAATAGCTTTCTTCCTGTTTGAAATATACTTTGATGAAATAATACACATTTGATGGAAACAGCTCGTGTTTTTTGTCAGTTACTTGTTGCAGTCCTACTGTTTTGCCCCCTAGTGCAATAACAGATTCTAGCTCTTGTTTTGGATCTTTCAATTCAATTATGGTCCACAAGATGAATTTAGTGTAATATAATTTAATTTAGGTTCAAAAATTCATTTGGTGGACAGGATTAGAACTTGGCTACATACTGAAAGAATGTGAACATCACTTCTCTGTCTCTCAGCCAGTGCCAGCACAGCTGTCCTCTTATCTGTTGCAGGCTGGAAGAGGAGAGACGTGTGGAATGGTTGGAGGAGAAACATAAACTTCAGGAAAGAGAGGCAGAGCTGCAGGAGAAATACAGCCAAGCCAAACAACGCATGCAAAAAGCTGCACTTGCGCAAAAAAAGGTCATTGTCATTCCATGCTGTCTTCTGTGATGCACTGAACTGCACATTTATTTTTGGTTTGGGGTCCAATCTGACACTGCCCGGCTTTTTCACTTTTTGTTGCTTTTCCCTACTCCCCACCAAGGGTCCAAAAGGCCATAATGTATCTGTTAGGATTATTATTATTATTATTAGAGCTCTAATCACTGAAGGTGCTGGAACCATATTGATTCATTCAGACTTCTATGTTTTTCTTCTTGTTATCACAGGCTCAAACATGTAGTGCTTGGAACCCTCTTGTTTTCATTTGGATTTTCCTTCTTCTAGTTTTTGTTCAAAAGAGGTCCATTGGTCTGATGGTGGTGCTATAGCACAAGTTTTTTATTTATTTATTTATTTTTTTAAATTATTATTATTTTTTTTAATAAACATTTTGGCCCATATCTCATGAGCTGTAATTCCTAGGACAAAATATTTTTTTTTCTTTTTTTTTCTTCCTTGTGTTCTCCCAAACAGAAACCCCCAAGACCCAATTAGATCCACCCACTTAGATTTTGAGCTTTTTTTTTCTTCATAAAATTGTTGTGAAGTTACTTATTAGAGTGTGATCCTCAATCAGAATTAAAAATATGTTGAGATTTGTAAACAGTATGGCTGCCACCTGCTAATCAATTGTAACAGGGCAGAGTCTAATTTACTCAAACACCTGCAACTCATGACTGTTAAAACTGTTTCACATGAAAAATGAAAGGACAAAATTCTGCGGTTGGCTGCAGAGTTTTGAGATATGACTATACATGGGGGCGGAGCTAAGCTCAGATTTCTCAGGAGCTCCGTTCCCATTCTGATTGAGCTGAAATTTTCTATACTGAATCTTTGTGCAAATATGTAATGGTAGTTTTGCTGATTACCTGATTACATAAACAGCATGGCCACCATCACTCAGTCAGATTTTCAGCAGGCATTTGCCGGGGTTAGCACTGAGCTATCATCACGAAATTGGAATGGTTTGTCTAGTGACTCAACGTCTAGAGATGCAGCCTCACTCAAATTGGCCACTGGGGAGTGCTGTTCATGTTTTTGCACACAACAATCATATCTCTTGGAAAATAATTTGTACAGTGAATTTTCTTCTTTTTTATCCTGGTTTTTTGCTAAATCCATAAAAACTGCCTTTTAAACCATGTAACCCTGCCCACTTTATGATAATTTGCATAATATCCAAATCTATTTTTGTGAGCTAGTGCTAGGATTTTCGCTCCCTGCCCTGCACAAAATTAGTGTCAAATTACTCAGCACAGTCGGGTCCTCAATAATGATCGAAAACATGTTGAAATTTGTAATCAATATGGCTGCCATAATAGTCACATACACATACCAATAGCGATTCTCTGTCATAGCGCCACCAAATGGCAGCAGGAAGAGAGGCTTATAAACCAAACAAGGGTTCATCCGATTCATATCAGATTTGGTCAGCATAATGTCAAGATATCTATGATGCTAAGGAAATGTTTCTATTTCAAATGTTGTTGCCATGGCGAGGCAATAAATTAACATGTGGTGACACTCAAACATGAAGTGTGGCATAATTCCACTTTATATCATGCATTTTGGTGCAGACATCACATGTATGTTAAGTGATGGGGTATAGTCACATACACATGCACCATTAGTGTGGGTCCGGGGCTCGATAGCGCCCCCTGTGATGCACCAAATTTGATAGGCATATGGGTTTTCATAAGACAGACAAGTTTTACAGTCACATCCATTATCTCCACCCAGCAGGACGTTCCACTGTACATCGTGCAACGTGGCTCAAAGTTCACGTTTATGTTCAGAGTGGCATTCTAACATCCACATGCCAGTACTGGCTCATGAGCATGGTGCTCGGGCCTGCCTTTCACAGCTTGCGTCTATATTTTAATTTGTTTTTCATGGCACACGCTAAAATAGGGAATTAATCATTTTAATATTTTTTTAATAATGGCTCATTTTTTATTGTTTCTACTTGTTTCACCACACGAAGTGCAGAAATGAAATATTCATGAATCCAAATATGAATTGTTCACTGTATGCAATTTCAGCACGGACAGACTCAACCTGACAGCCTGTACCTTTTGACTGGAGACCTGTTGAAAATGAGTCACTTAGCTAATGTCCCAGCCACACACCCATGTTAACTGAAATGCTAGCTAACTTCATTAAGCTATTAACAACTAAACCAGCTTAAACTTAACCCAACAGCACCTGGAAAGTCCTGCTGATATTTTCAGCAGGAAAGTCCTGCTGATATTTTCAGCTGCTATGTTACATATATCACCTTCTTGCTATTTTTAAAAAGCACATAGTGATTCATATTAGCAGTACATCTGGCACTAACAGCAATGTTAATCTACCCTCGCTTTTCACATGTATTTTTTTTCCCATTTCAAAACAAAAAATAGATGAATGCTATGTTTAAATTTTTATGTTTGCTATGATTTTACCAAGTAATTATTCTGCAACTTACTTTTGTAGAGAAAGACCATGACTGAGGCTAAGGAGAAGAAACTGCAGGATAAGTTACAGCTGCTGGAAGCCAAGATAGAAGAACTGGAAATTGAGAGTTCTCTGGCCAAGAAGTACTACTTTCACTTGACAAATTGTGTTTAATAATAGGGGGAGTCTTTTGTTTTGGGTTGATTTTAATGCATATATTTGTATGTGTATGTGTCTCAGAAATCCCTCATTTGCAGAGGAGCATGCTCAACTTAGCAGACGTCTAACAGAGCTGCAGAGGAAACACAAGGAGTTTCGCCAGCTGCTGTTGGGAAACCACATGCCCTCTATGTCTCTACCTCACTCTCTGCTCACTGCAGGACCTGAATGCAGCTTCATAAACCTGCAGGTGAGCTGAACTTTGTGAAACATTACCATAGGCAATATGAAAGTACATACTTTATTCGCTGTCTTTATGAAAGCATAAACATACAGTTGGGATCATAAGTTTACATACGCTTTGCAGAATCTGCAAAATGTTAATTTACAAAAAATTTCAGGGATGATTGGTGTAAATTGTTATTATTTTGTCTTCTGGGAAACATGTAAATATCTTATGTAGCTTCTGAAGGGCAGTACTAAATGAAAAAAATAAGATCTTTAAACAAAATAATTTACACCGATCGTCCTGTTCAAAAGTTTACACCCCCTGGCTCTTAATGTATCGTGTTGCCTTCTTGAGCATCAGTGAATGTTTGCAGCTTTTGTAATAGTCGTGTTCGAGTCCCTCAGCTGTCCTCAGTGTGAAAAGATGGATCTCAGCATCATATAGCTGCTGTTAGAAAGGAGTCAAATACGCAGAAGATTCTGGAAAAGCAGAGAATGTGCAGGACCTGGAGGATTTTACTGAAGAACAGTGTGCAGTTTAACTGCTCAGGACAAATAAGGGACTCATGAACAACTATCACAAAACATAAAAACAGTCGCTGATCATCAGGTAACACACACAATATTAAGAATCAAGCGTATGGAAACTTCTGAACCGGTTCATTTGTGTAAATTCAGTTATTATTGTGTCTTGTGGACTTTATGTAAACATCTGCTATGTGAAATAGCTTATTCAGGGCTTATACCCTTATTCAACTAAATAAAAAACAAAATGCACTTTTTATGATCCCTCTTATTTTTTTTTAAATTTCAAAATATTTAAAGCCCCTCTATATACTCAGCTTAGCACATGTGGACTGCCATCTTTAATTTAAGTAGATTTTTAACAGGATTCAAATCCAGAGACCAGGACTGCCAAGACAAGAGAGAACTTGGAGAATAAAATATATTTAATTTGTAAAATGAATGAAATGTATATAATTTTTCATGAATGACTGCATTTTTTCTTAACTGTGTCAATAATTTTGACATTTTTTTGTGGCAAACTTAAGCTATTAAAAATTTTTTTGTAGAGGTAAGTAGCTTCTCCGGTTGTTTTGAGTCATTTGTGCAATTTTATTTTATACAGTCATTTTTGAGTTTTGTGGTGTTGACTGCAATCAGAGCATTCTTTGTGTTTTTAAAAACATTTTCTTTCTTCCAGGAGGAGCAGCACCTGCGGCAGTTATCAGGGTTGCAGAGGAGACTGGAGGAGCTGGAGAATAGTCAGCAGCAACAGCTGCAGGAACTGACTCCTCCTCTGGATCGGGAGAGAGAAAAAGACAGACTTTTAGCACCTCAGGACAGCCTGTCTAACCTCTGACCCTTCACCCTTTGCCTATTTGGGACTAGAGCCGATCATATTGTGCCAAGTTAAATGTGGGTCCACTTGAATTTTTTTGATTCTTACAGGTTTTCAAAACATAGCTAAAGTCTTCCATATCCCTGACCCTGGTCCAAACAATACCTTAGGTTTGAAACTGAACGTAATGTCGACTAGGCCAACATGCAAGATAATGAAGGACTAGTCTTGAGTTAATGAAAAGGTTTTGTTGCATTTAGCTAAAGCCACTCTGCAAGCTCAAAAATAGCTTACCTAAATTACATCTGCACCCATGATTGATCTTCTCCTAGTTATAAATAAAATGTAATCAAAGGAGGCAACATGACAAGCAGTTTTTCATAAACAGTTTCCGCTTGTTAGCAGCCAGTAAACTACTCGAATAAGTTTGTCTTGCCTCCCACTGTCAGACAAGAAGCAGCGACATAACCTAAAGGATTATAAGGATTGTGTACATTTAGAAAATGATAGAATTTATTGGTGCTACTCCACTAATTGTTTGATAGATATTATATGCAGTTATATATATGAGCAATCCTACTGAAAATAAATAAAAGAAGTCAATTCAAGTGAATGCAAAAAGCAAAGGGAATTCACCACTTTACATTTTCAAGAATGCTAATGGAGCACTGTTAATGTTTTTGTTTTAATGTTTTAGCAAAGGGGAGGCTTACCAGTGATAGACAATGTCATGATAATTTAAATGGAAAACATAAGAACAGTTACCTTCAATGGGTTACTCAATCTGATAAAGAGAGGAAAGATACATTTGAAGTACAATTCGCTCTTTTGCAAGAGATGCACCTCTAAAGAACATGCCAAATTAAAGAAAATTCATCTTCTTACAAATCAGGGCATAGGAGAGGAGTGACGATATTATTGCATAACACAGTGAATTACGAACATGTATCCAAAGTCAGAGACAAAGAAGGTAGATTTTTTTTTATGGTAACAGAGAAAGTAGAAGGAACATTGGTGTGTTTTGAGTGTGTATGCCCCGCCAGGCTGTGGCTGGATTTTTATCGAGAGGTCTTTGAGTTGAAGGCAGCAAAAGCTGAAGGGATTTTGATTTGTGGTGTGGATATGAATATACTTGAATATATCTGAATATATTTATGAATATATTTGTGTCCCTTCATTTGAATAGAAAGCCAAAGTCTACAACCTGGAGGGTGAATTCAGATATATTTAATAATCCCTAGACCAAGGAGTAGTTAAAGACTGAAATAAAAAAATATATCTTAAACTGAATGATAATGGTAAAGTGACGCTGACAGTGTTGTGATGAGGGGTAGAATCATAGCCACTGCTTTTCTCATGAAGAAACTTGTACAACAGAGGCTACAATAGTTAGAAACCAAATTGAAGCAACTGCAGAACAACCATACTGACAAAAAAAAA
>CM040462.1:26025495-26044261 GCA_022758105.1 Pangasianodon gigas | reverse complement strand
TATCCTTCCAGGCTTTAATAATGCACTGGACATTTCTTAACCCAGTTCGGGGGAGGAACCATGAAGTCGGATAGATTTTCTTCATGTAGGGGTGGTTTCCTGGACAGGGTTTAAATTAAGACAGAAGTAGGTGTTAACGCAATATACACTGCTCAAAAAAATTAATTGAACACTTAAATCACACATTGGATCTCAATGAACGAAATATTCAAGTTGAAAATCTTTACTTATATACATTGTGTAATTTGTTGAGAACAAAATGGTGTCACAATGGTCGATGGAAGCCAAAGTCATCAGCACATTGAGGGCTGGATTCAAAATCACACCGAAAATCATAGTAAAAAATTTAAGTTACAGGCTGATCCAACTTGAATGAATTTCATCACGGCAACTCATAATGTAAGTCAGTAGTGTGTATGGCCCCCCTATGCCTGTATGCACTCCTGACAACGTCTGGGTATGCTCCTGATGAGATGGCGGATGGTGTCCTGGGGATCTCCTCCCAGAAATGGATCCAGGGTATCAGTGAGCTCCTGGACAGTCTGTGGTGCTACTTGGCGGCTTCGGATGCTCCAATACATAACGTCCCAGAGGTTCTCAATTGGATTCAGGTCTGGGGAGCGTGAGGGCCAATCAATGGCATCAATGCCTTCGTCATCCAGAAAGTGCCTACACACTCTGGCTACATGAGGCCAGGCATTGTCATGCACCAGGAGGAACCCAGGGCCCACTGCACCAGCGTAAGGTCTGACAGTGGCTCTGAGGATTTCCTCCTGGTTCCTAACAGCAGTAAGGGTACCGTTGGCTAGCACGTGGAGGTCTGTGTGACCCTCCAAGGATATTCCTCCCCAGAGCATCACTGAGCCACCAACAAACTGGTCACGCTGGATGATGTTACAGGCAGCATAATGTTCCCCATGGCATCTCCAGACTCCTTCACGTCTGTCACATATGCTCAGCGTGAACCTGCTCCAATCCGTGAAGAGAACGGGGCGCCAATGGCAGACCTGCCAATTCTGGTGTTCTCTGGCAAAAGCCAATCGAGCTTCATGGTGCTGGGCTGTGAGCACAGGTCCCACTAGAGGACGTCGGGCCCTCAGGCCACCCTCATGGAGTCTGTTTCTGACAGTTTGGTCAGAACCATGCACACCAGTAGCCTGCTGGAGGTCATTTTGTAGGGCTCTGGCAGTGCTCCTCCTGTTCCTCCTCGCAAAAAGGAGCAGATACTGGTCCTGCTGCTGGGTTGTTGCCCTTCTACAGCTCTGTCTAGCTCTCCTCTTGTAATGGCCCGTCTCCTGGTATCTCCTCCAATGCTCTTGAAACTGTGCTGGGAGACACACCAAACCTCCTTGCGACGGCACGTATGGATGTGCCATCCTGGAGGAGCTGGACTACCTGTGCACCCTGATTGGGTTGCAGGTAGTGCCTTATGCTACAAGTAGTGACAAGGACCTTAATGAAACACAAAACTAGAGACAAATCAGTCAGGAAGGATAAGGAGAGAGCAATTGTCTGTGGCCACCACCTGCAAAACCATTCCCTTTGTGGGGGTTGTCTTGCTGTTGCTTCTCCAGTGCACCTGTTGTCACTTTCATTTGCACCAAAGCAGGTGAAACTGATTCACAATCACTTATGCTTCCTAACTGGACAGATTGATATCCCTGAAGTTTAATTGACTTGGTGTTATACTGTAATGATTAAGTGTTCCCTTATTTTTTTGAGACGTATAGTTAATCAAGATCTTAAAACTGACTGACCCTGTTCACATCTTGTATTAACTTCTCGAGTGGACAACTGAACTGCATAGCCGTTTACACGTGGCACTTTGAATGCTTCTCCAGGAGGAAGGGTGTCACGCACATTTAGCTTTAGCTTGCTTCCCTGATGGTGCCAGTGTCAGTCAGTTGAGTCTCCTGTAGGCAGGCAATGTCGACTCTCAGTCTGAAGAGTTCCCTGTCGATGATCGCAGTCTTGTATGCGTCATCAATCTGCTGCAGGTCTGCAGTGAGTCCAAGACACATGGTCCTGATATTCCAGCTTGCAAATCAAAGAGCTGGGGTCTTCTTTCTTTCCTTCAGGTGGATGGGCTACAATAACAGAAGACAAGATTGGGTTCCACTCCTGTCAGCCAAGAACAGGAATCTCACTCTTTACAACCCTGATGAGCAGAAAAGCATCTCTGAACGCACAACCACTTGAAACTGAGGCTATCATGGGCACAGGCTCACTGAAACAGGACAGTTGGAGATTAGGAAAAAAAAAATCACCTGTTTTGAACCGTCCAGTTTAAGTGTGTCTGTGCTCCTTATAGCCTCAGTTTGAAGTGGTTGTGTGTTCAAAGATGCTTTTCTGAAGCATCAGAAAATGCTTTTCTTCTTCAGGCAGTGCTATTCAGCATAACTAACACTTTCATATGGTGTAACTCTAGAAGATCCTTATGGCTTGGTGTCCTCTCAGTGGCTAAATGATGCTAAGCAGTGGTCTGGCCTGCAATGATCAGACCTATATACACATCTCATAGAAACTAGTTTATACTAGAGAGAAGCTGAAGGCATGCAAGTCTCTTGATGCTTACGACTTTCTTGTTTGTGGGCATGTTCAAGATGTAATGTTTTACAATTACAACATCTAGGACATTGAGGCACTGAAAGCCAAGGTGCTGCCCATTGAGATGTTTTTCTGTTCACTCTACAAATGTTACATGGTCAAATGTGCCCCACCCCAGGTGGTTTGAGTGATTGGATCACATTGCGTCTCCGAGAGACACAGGACATAGTTCACACCTGTACAATCAGATCACCCAGGAGGCATGTTAATGCCAGGTGTGAAAGGGACTTTCAGAAACACATTTAATTTAATATTAGATACTTTATGAGATTAACAAGATTGTGCTGTGCTGGTTTTGCTTTTAAAACTTGGACTGGGTCCTGGAAAGCTTCCAGAATCTCCGGAGCTGGAGTTACATTCAGCTAAAACAATGGCACAAAAACTACAGTGTTCGCAAACTTGACAGAGCATAAAATTGTTTAAAAAAAAAGAAAAAAAAAGAAAAAACACAAGTCTGGACATCGATTGATAATGAATGTAATGCCAATAAGCCCACATTTAAAACCACCATACAGCTACTTCATTTCTAATGACAGTTCAGATGAGAGATCGGCACAAATAACATGTTTTCATGAATACACTTATGTTTTACTCTAATCTTCCTGATGTATGTGAATTTTATATTACTTGAAATTTCATCCTCACATTTCATATGTATTTATTTACCTGTCTGTTCAACTAACTTGTTCTTCTTTCATGGAGAAAGTAATGTGGACAGATCAGAAGAATTGCAAAGCAGTTTGGCCTACAGGAATATTCACCTCAGCAGCAGAAAAAAGACTTACTATCCATGAAAGGTTATCTATTGAATTTCATGAACATAAGCTGAAATACGTTAAGTTGCATGAATTAAAAAAAAAGATTTTGACAATACATCTAGACATAAAGATGAAGGAGAGAGATGCAACACATTGTCCTTAAACATCAACTTGTAGATTGTTTAAAATCCAAAATGAAAAGTCATTTTATTTAGAAATTTATTTATTTACTCATTTGGTTTGTTTTATTTAGCAATGACTTTATTTAATCATTTGTTTTAATAACATTTATTTACTTGCTGCATATGTATCCACCAAGAAAAAAATTAAAATATATTAAAAATGATAACAATGTGTCTTGTGTCTACTTTGAAATATGATGCAAACAGAAGCATGTCTATATACAAGGCCTTCTGTGTTATTCTCAGTTTTAGCTGTGGAAACTTCTGGGTGGTCCTCCTCTTCTACTGGTAGATTTAGGCAGCCAAACCTGCACTCTATTCAACCTCTAGTGCAAATGTTGAGCCTGGTTGTAGTGCCATTTCTCAGGTGTTGCTTGTATGCTCTGAGCATACTCACTGTCACCGAGCACGATCTCATCATAATCTCCTCTTTTAAACTGTGCATACAGAGATGAGTTTAGGAAATATGAATCATGAGCTGCACCTTTCCAATGTGCCACAATGTTTGAAAACTGTAACTCTTGCACTAAGTGCATACACGGGAAAACCAGCTCTTGAAATTCCTATAACTCCAAAAGTGAAATTATTGCATTTACTTTATGCATTCAAAAGCTAAACTAATGTTGTCTAAATCATGTACAGGGTCACTGTTGTCCTGTTGATGTGTACTTATCTGGCTGGAGGCATCTTTTGGTCATAGTTAATGTAATCTAAATAATCCATGTGTCTCCTTTGATAAACATTGATGTTAAAGTTAATCCTGCCTCTTCTGAGATTTAATTTACTTACTCCAGGAGTAACATTCATCTTTGACTTGGAAGTCAGATAATTTAAATGTAGATTAGGCTACATCTAGGATTATTTTTTAATCCCTGACTAAGAAAGAGATTTAAAGTTAGTCCTCTGTGTGATCACAAAACAAAAAATGTCCGTGTCCATTTTCTTACAGACTGTAATGTACTTTTTTCTTTAAATATAAGAAAAGACTGATGAATGAATGTAAATCAAACATTAACAGAAAACAGGCAATGCACTGAAACCTAGAGGTGTTGCTATTCCAGGTTATGTAACACTGAATTTATAGTTCTTCATTTTTATATATGGTTTACATCTTTTTAAAAAATGTATCCATTTCATGTAGAAGGAAATACAAGAACATTTGTGAGTTGGGCAGAAGGGCACTAGATCTGCATTTTAACTACTTGTCCTCTTATTATTTAGTTATTCATGGAATATTAGGTATCTTTAGTGAAGCTAAACAACAAAGGCATACAAAAGTGCGATATCTAAGTTCCGCTGACCGATCTTGGGAGTTTAATGGTTAACCATTGTTCATCATCACACCTCCTCCACAGATATATAAGGTCAATAGCTTATACATATACAGCAAAGGGGGCTGGAAATCTGGAGAAAAGCAAAAATCCTTGAAATTTAAGGCTGGTGTTTATCACAAGATCAAATGCCAGTTGGCACAGTTAGAGATAGTTACAAGAAGGGTTTGGAACCAGACCAAAAATCCCACTGCGGGGCAGCTGTTACTTTGCACAAGAGGGAGAGCATGGTGCCCATTAATGCTGTTATTTTAGCTAATGCATAAAATACACTGAAGTCAAACACACAACAGACTTAAAAGTTCAGGATCAGTCCATTTTAATTTATGCCACACATTATTTGCATTCATATCTGTACCATTAAAACAAGCAGATCACTTTGCACAGAAATTACAAGATAGTACTCAGAGATGATCAATTTTAAAAAATATTGGAAATATACATTATCACTCAAAAATAAATGGTTTTAAGCTTGTTTTGGATACTACTAGTCCATTAGCCTTAACTGCAAGCCCTTCTGCCCTTGAGGTCATTAACAGATTGACCCAGTGCAGAGGAAGTGGTGTTCTGGAGGCGGTCCTGTTATATCACTGTTGAGTGTAAGGTTTAGACTGCCTACACAGAGGAGCTGGGTTGTAATCTAAAACCTGCAGAAGGCTGCGACTGCCCCAAGCCTTTCACTTACACACACATACACATTGAGCAGCAGGCTTTGTTCTACAATCTGGCACAACTCTGTGCTCACGACAGCACACAACACAGAGAAACCTACACTTTGGAATTACTAATTGGATGAAGCATCGACTGTGCTTCCCTGTGACCAGGTAGTCTTTCACTGTGTATATATGTATGTATGTATGTGTGTGTGTGTGTGTGTGTGTGTGTGTGTGTCTGTGTGTGGGAGGGGGGTCTTTTGTGTGGAGGGAAACTCCATTGCCAGATGATGAGGACTTACAGTACACTCTCCATTCAGAGCTACGCGTGTTGCTAGAAAGCTGCTCTCTACCATAGTTCTAGCATGTAGCTTTTTAGAATAAACTTTCCTGCAACATGGAGGTCCATTGGAAGGCTCTGTGTGCAAAGTTTATTTAATCAGCAAAAGAAAATTGAGAATGCTGTTAAGGTAAAAATGAATTTGGTGGCTTTTCAAGGTATTGATTCTGACAAGTAATTTAGAACAGGCTGGGGAAACAAATATCAGGCAATCACTATGAAATGTACTTTAAAAGTGTACAGTTGGAACAAGGAGTGTGTACAGAACAGAATGGTTTAAATTCATTCAGATTTTTTATAGTTCATCTCTTCAGCTGGACACCTGATAATTTAAAATTTATCATTTGTATGGCCTTCCTTTCCTCTCCATTCAGAAAGCTCAGATGGTTTTAATTAAGCACTTGAAGCTATTCAAACTCTCTCTCTCTCTCTCTCTCTCTCTCTCTCTTTCTCTCTCTCACTCACTCACTCTGTCTCTATCTCTGTGTCCCCTTTGCCTCATTCTGCTCTTCCCACTCTGTCTGCACTACGTTGATTGATGTATTTGGTCACGGTTATGTAATTGGGGGTGGTGGAGTGTGTGGGAGAACTCTGCCTGCACCAGACAAACAGATCAGTTTGTCAAGTTGCATTTTGGGTGGCAGGAAAGGATAGAAAAAACTTTCCCCTATTTTTTACAGTACTGCAAACAGTAACTGTGTTCTGCATTGTTTTATGCAAAGGGTTACAAGACAATAGTTATTCTTGTCCTCCCTTATCACAGTACATAGAAGTGGCCTAAGGACTGCACAGATAATGTTGTGTTGCCTGGGCCTTGCTCGAGCTCATCCTGGGTACAGTCAAGTTTATGTAGTACTGGCTGCTCATGAATGTTCAATCATTCAATTCAATTAAATTTTATTTGTATAGTGTTTTTTACAATGGACATTGTCACAAAGCAGCTTTACAGAAACAAATACATTCAAATTAAATTAAATCAAAATAAATTGTAAATATGTGAATTTATCCCTAATAAGCAAGTCAGAGGTGACAGTGGTGAGGAAAAACTCCCTGAGATGACATGAGGAAGAAACCTTGAGAGGAACCAGCCTCAAAAGGGAACCCATCCTCATCTGGGTGACACCGGATAGTGCGATTATAAATAATTCCCTTCTATAACTGTGTACTACATGGACAAATAGTGCAGTTGTGTAACCAGGAAATTCATCACAGTTTTCACATGAAGTCCAGTTTGTTGAACTTATCCACTGTTCACTGATGGAGTCCTGAGTGCAAAACTGCTCATGGCAACCGCAGCACCAAAGCCACCACAGCAATCGCAGTCCAAAGCCACCACAGTACAGCTCCCCATATGAGATCCCCAAGCCATCTCCACGGCCCCCAGGTGGCACCATCCCCAGCAATCCCAATGATCTTCAGGCTGTCCATGTGGGGCCCCAGCAGCAGCGAGCGATCTCCAACCGATGAGAACTCCAACCAGAAGTAGGGCATCAGAATGGATGGTCTGGAGAGCAGAAGAGGTCAGGATCACTGGCATCTCAGGAGTAGCATGTGTAGCTCAACAGCTTGATTTGTCATTCCCGACAGAACTCTGATTTGAGCTGTACAGAGTGTGCATATTTGGTGGTGACTCCTGAGATGCCTCACCTTTTGTACCAGTCTATATACGAAACTGTTGATTTATTGTTTGTCTTCCTGGATTTCGATCTAGTTTCTGGTTTTCTAGTTTTTGCTCTTGCCTTGTCTAGTTAACATTGTTTGTTCATCACCTGACCCTTGCCTGAATATTGACCTTGCCTTTGGATTATGTCTGTTTTGTTTGCTACGTTTTTAAATAAACACTGAACACCTGCACTTGCAACCGTAACTGCATTGTGACAATCATCTCATTCTTGGTGGGGATTTTAATTTTGTTATGCACCCAAACCTAGAAAGATCCAACTCCAAGTCTGCAGTTTCTTCAAAAATGGCAGGAGCCCTTACCTGTTTTATGGAAGACTATGGCATGGCTGATCTTTGGAGATCTTTTCACCCCTTTGTAAAAGAGTACTCATACTATTATCATGTCCATCAAGTTTATTCAAGAATAATTTTTTTATGGACAAAGCCCTCATTTAAAGTGTCTCACAAGTAGAATATTCAGGTATTGTTATATCGGATCATTCTCCCTTGTCTTTTTGATCTTAAGTTTGATTTGGCTTCGATCCAGGCTTGATTCGGCATTTGCAAGAGAGCAACATGTTCATTGGTGGTACACTTGCTAGTTTTCAGGAGTTCTCCTCTAAATTTAATTTACTTCAAAGTCATTTTTTTTTATATCTCCAGATTTGCAGTTTTGTAAAACAGCACCATCCAAACTTCCCTGTACCTTCCCAGTGAACCTTTCCAGCATTGTACTGAGAAGACCACTTAGCTTCAGATGCTTTACCTCTGAGTTATATAAAACAATACGATCATCCAGACCGTCTCTTTTATTACTTATCAAAGAAAACTGGGAAAAGGAGCATGAGATTACCTTTTCAGATAATTAGTGGGAAAGAGCGGTGTCAGAAGTGAATCATTCTACCTTTATACAGTGTTTCACAAAACACATCTGTGTAAGGCCAAGCTAATATTCTACTGGACACAGAAGATCTATGTAACTGCTGTGCAATGTCCCCTGCTAACCTGACACACATGTTTTGGACATGCTTCCAGAAGAATCCTTTTACATTGGAAACTGCCAAATCCCCCATCAGAATATACCTGGCTTACAGACCTAATGTCATAGCATTGCCAACAATCAGGGCATGTGCAGGGCGCAATGAACACTGTAGCTTTAACATACAGCTCACTTATGTGGAGACGGAACAGCTGCATAATCTTTGGTCTGTAGCAGGAGCAGGTCCTACACACAATTCTGTTTTTTTGAGTTTGTGTATCAGAAATGTCATTTCACGACATTACAGCACATTTTGTGACATTTTGAAATAACTCATATACTATATGTAAAAGTATATAAACTCTCCTTAGGAACAGCACAGCAAATTATCTTTTAGTAACTAGAATATTTTATTGATTTTAAAAATCTGAATAAATTTTTTTAAAATTGTTTATGGAAATTGGATAGCTTAGTTGGTAGTTTTGATGTGTTTTATAAGATTGGAGAACAACTACTTTGAATACAAAATTGAAAATAATATTCCATATTAATTAAGGGCTAGATAAAAATTCTCTCAAGCAGTTAATCTTAAATATACACTATAATGACCAAAAATATGTGGACACCTGACCACGACACCCATATGTGGTTCTTCCCCAAACTGTTTCCACAAAGTTGGAAGCGCACAATTGTATAGAATGTCTTTATATGCTGTAGCATTACAATTTTCCTTCACTGGAACTATGGAACAATCAGTGTATGTTATTGTGAGGGAATTCCACTTAAACACTTAAACACTTAAAGGTCCTATGCAGCCACAGGCCTGCTAGTCTGTCTGATGGCTGGGGATATGAAATACTCTAAGCAGAAAATGCCAAGGGAGAGCTCAACCTGGCAGGGAAAAGGATGAGTGAATGGAGGCAAACCCAACTGGCCCCAGTGTTGTCTTAACAGATACAGGTAAGGTAGTGGGCTAAGCAGTGAACAGCATTGAAAAGATTGAGAGAAACCCACACACCGACACTATATGACCAAAAGTATGTGGACTTTTGCAACTGACCATTGCAACTATATGTGGTTGTGGAAGCCCACAATTGTATTGCTCCTTCACTGGAACTAAGAGGCTGAAACCTGTTCCAGCATGACAATGCCCCTGTGCACAAAGCGAGCTCCATGAAGACATGGTGTGTGAAGGTTGGAGTGGAAGAACTCGAGTGTCCTGCACAGAGCCCTGACCTCAACCCCCCTGAACACCTTTGGGATGAACTGGAACACTGACTGCACCCCAGACCTCCTCACCCAACATCAGCGCCTGATCTCACTAATGCTCTTGTAGCTGAATGAACACAAACCCCCACAGCCACGCTCCAACATCTAGTGGAAAGCCTTCCCAGAAGAGTGGAGTTTATTATAACAGCAAACACAGGGGGAATAAATCTGGAATGGGATGTTCAACAAGCTCATATAGGTGTGATGGTCAGGGGTCCACAAGTGTATTTTTCAAGGAAGCAAAACTGACAAAATTTAGACCACCATACTATTCATAACAACAGACTATTTAACATTATGCTTTTTGCATAGTCATTTAGCATACTTATTGCAGGTTTTGCATTTGTATGTTATAACCGAGGCCCTCAAGTTTTGTAACAGCTGAGGTTTTTGCACTTGCACAGCAGATTGAATTGAGCCATAAACCATTAACACATGCATGGTACAGATTGGGCAGCATCATTGCTACCTGATCCGTGTCCCTTGCCCAATACGTAGACGCTAATTGCGCAGATCAGGTTAGGTAACCACAGATCAGCCTCTTTGAGTTGGCATGCGTCCCTGCGCTGACTCTAAACTGTTTCTGCTCTATTTAAAGGACAACAAAAATAACTGCTGGAGCAATTCCTTTGAGAGCCGGTGAAAGTGGAATTAAATAACACGCACACAAATTGCAATTGTGCATTAAACCAAGAGGGAAAAAAGACCTTTTCCCAGCCTAGTCTTGTGCAGTTGACCATAGAATTGGCTTCATCCAGTCTGATATATTTTTAGCCTAACAAATAACATTTAGCCTGCTTTCCCGTCTCTGCCTGCATATCCTCTGACTGTTTCTTCCTGACTGTCCAGTTGACAGCTCCCCACAGTGGTGACTAGTGAATGTATTAATTGACTAGTCCACTATGCAACCCCTACTTTTCATACCATCCAACATGACACCAGGGGCCTGTTTGTAGCAGGGCAGAATAAAACACCAGCCAGGACTGCATAACTGCCATGCAGCAGGAAACAGTGAACACATCATTAGTCATTACATTGTATTAAGCAATAAACTGACAAGTTGTTTGAAGGTGTTGTGTCTACACTGGCAACATTAACAGGGAGTGGTCTTTATAAAACAGTAATAATGATGAATGTGGTTTTTAATTGTTTGACTGCATTTATGGTAAAGTACTTTTTCTGTAATTTAAACCCTATTAAAAAGTTTGTATTATTTGACTGATCTCAAACAACAAAGGTCATTCAGCAACTGTTTGAGCAATCTTACTGCTGAGACACTGTAAACAGTTTTGCTACTCATCAATTTCACCTTTGACATCTGTATTTATGGCATAATTCCCATCTGGTTAGAGTGCATGAAATTTTGAGCATAACATTCTAATTGAAATTTCATTTGTAGTAAAATAAATTAAAAATAAAAATCAATATCATCAATAATTATATCAAATACAGAAAGCAGAGTAATAGTGTATGAGCAATAATAAAATGGTTTAACTTTGGTAGTCTGCTTTTCAGTTGAATTTCTTTCAAAGTTTTGTTTATATGAAATATGGATTTGTTTATTTTGTCAGGATGGAAACTTGGCACACATGTACATGTATTTATAAATGAAGCTTTTATTAAATCTGCTTTCAGTTAAATCTGATCTATTAAACTCCTACAATGAATTAAAAAAAACTAGTTATAAATAGATTTTATCTAACTAACTGCAGGTGACATCGAAAACAGGTCAGTTTTCAACCTGGTTTCATCCTTAAACAGCTTAATAATGAAACACACTTCCATAATTATCTATATACAGATATATTTTATTTCATGTTTTTTATTTCAAGTTTTCATTTTATGTACCACTAACTCTTCACTGAAATTAGTTTTTTAGATTTACTGAAATAATTTTTTTTGTAAATTTATATTTATATTTGCTTTCCTTGGATCTTGGACTTGGTTCCTTTTATTGACTTTCTATCTCAACACCTGCATAAATTAGGGTGTTTCATGTAATTTAGATATATATGAGGGTAAATTGGCACATGCTGAATGCATATAACGTGTAAATAAGGGACTAGTGAACAGGAACAGGATACCCACAGCTCAGCTCTTTCATCAATTGCCCTCAAATCACAACTGTCCTTGATGTCATACAACAGTTTCATGAATCAGATGAGTTTTTACTGCCAGTCCATGTGCTCAATTCTGTTTTTCTTTCTGTGCAACATAGATGAGTTAAGGCCAATGCTACTAATGGAAAATAATCATAAATATATCTACTAACTGCCCCACCCCCCCTGCCCCAAATGAATGTGTGAGCTCTCTTTAACAATTATAATGCTGTAATGAAGGCAAAAAAAAAAACACTACACTTTATGCAGCTTTTGGTTTGATGTCTGTTTTTCTCTTCGGCTTTGTGTGAAAGTAGATATTTGTTTTTAATCAGGGACTGCAGCTGCACCGGTTTACTCGGACAGCAGTGAGGCTTCCAAAAGGACTGAGCTGACCCAGGCATAACTCTCACCATGCGACTCTTCACTGCTTTGCTGCTGCTGGTCCTGGTGTTTATAGTGGCTGAAGCACGGAGTGGAAAGAGACTAGGACGAGAAAAATCTCGGGGCAGAAGCAAGTTGAACTTGGTTAAGCGCTTTGCAGGCAGCTGCAAAGAATACATAGAGAATGGTGATAAGTTTCTTGACTGCCAGGACTGCCATTTGACTGCTGTCCTGCTTGGTTGGCCAGAGGATATCGACCACCTTTTACTGGCACAGAACAGGATAAAAGTGCTGCGAGATAACACCTTCAGTCATTTTCGAAACCTAGTGAGTTTGGATTTGCAGCTGAATGAGATTTCACTAATCGAGGAAGGTGCTTTCAGTGGCCTAAGAAAGCTCACCACTTTACTGCTACAGCACAACCACCTCCAAGTGGTTTCTGAAGCCATGTTCTTACCCATGCCTCGACTTAGATACCTGCGCCTTCATGACAATCCATGGACATGCAACTGCCAGCTGGACAGTCTGGTTCGCTTCCTGCAGGTGCCAAGCAACCGTTACATGGGTAACTTCGCAAAATGTGCAGAGCCCACAAGGTTGTGGGGAAAGCAGCTGAAGACTCTGGATCCTAAGTTGCTGTGCTTGCCACCCATGCAGGCACAAATTCATCTACCTAGACTGCATTCTGATACAACATTGCTGTGCCACACTCGTGATTCTCCCAAACCGATGCTTGACTGCAGGAGCAGAGGTGAGAGCACCACAAAAACCAATCAACATCTTTAACTGGGTAAAGGTTTTCATGTGTAGGCATACAGTTCTGTCTAACAGTTTGCTGTTTCCAGCATTCTACAACCCAACATTCTGTTTGTTTAAGCTTGGTTAAATGGAAAATCCAATTTTTAGATTCAGCTAACGTCAGCATGCTGTAAATATGTCAGAAAACCTCACACTAGTAATTTGACATACCATTTAGGAGAACAGTATGCAGTTAGAAACACAGCCTGTCGCAACAGAAGCCGATATTCAGAAATAATAGATCTCTGAACACTGTAATTGACCAAAGTAAGAAAATTGAGAGGAGAAAAATATATTTCAGAAAAGAAGGTTTCTCATGGTATTTGTATTCTCAAAATGGCATAAAACATGTGCACAAAATAAAAACCTACACATTTAAGGCAGATTCAACAAAGGAAAGGCTGTTGCAAGAAGTTTGTCTATTGCAATCTTATAAAGCTGGCTAAAGGCAAAATTAGGTAGAAAATTAATCTAATTTACCTCACCTGCAGGCAGTTATGTGAACTCCATTCATGACTTTATAAATACAGACAAGGTCCTGCCCTGAACACCCAGTGATTGTTATTATTGTTAGTTTTATTGACAAGATTAGCCTGGTAAATTAATAACATGTTAACATCTAGAATGTTGGTTCTGCTTTGTTTGGATGGAATACAATTTAGGTTTTTGTGCTAACAATGCTCTTAGCCCAGCTGAGTAACTTGGAAGCAACAGATTTCCTAAAGATGGGAGAGGGGGCACAACCTAATTCATTTTGGTTTTCGCTTAAAAAAAACCCCAAATATTTAAGTTAGGAAAATTATGTTTTTATACAAGCAACATATACATCTCTGCTACACACGAACACTTGAAATTTGTTTCTAGCACCTATCGTTCATGAATAATTCCACCGAAAGTGACGGGATGTGCAACGTTGCAACCTTCCCCATGGGTGGGGTTAATTGTAACTGTCAGTGGGTTAGTTGTAACACTTGCTAGAAAATCCTGATAAATTAGTACCAACAAAGTTAAGTCAGTATAATTCTATGTTGTTTAAAACAAAAATATGTTCTAGCCAAACTGTGTTATATTACCTACATCTATCTATATATCTATATATATACAGTATATGGCAGACAGATCACATTAGACATTAGACTAACATTAGAAATTCTTTCTTTTTATTTCATAGAAGAGAGAGAAATAACTAGTTGCCATTGTTTACAATTGTAACACCATGTAACAACTAACCCCACAGTATGGAGGTTGTACTTAAGCCTTATTTGCTGTGAGTTGGTCACATGTTTTAATACATTGCTATGTTGTAGCAAGAAGATGCTGATTAATTTAACGCAAGATTGGTAATTTACACCCACGGCTCAGTAACCAAAAAAAGAACCTTGTGATTGCTTACATGCCCTGAACACACTCTTTGACACATATTTTTTGAGAACACAGGCAAATAGTTCTGAAACTTGGCTGCAGACCATTTCCTGCAAATGTGGTAATGTGTCCAGAAGTACACGCTGCTTACCTGGTGTAATAACATAAAAATAAAAACTTGTTACATTAGGTAGGTTGTTCCCTGCACTCCCCTGTATGTAGCCTTTACTCTCTTTGGTCTACAAAGAAACAAGCCCAATGTAAATCAAGCCCATGTCAATGACCATAAACGACAAAATGTCTGAAAATGAAATTCTGTTGATTATTATGAAAATCCATTTAATTAAATGTTAATGTGTATTGTAAATCTGATGTAGAACAAATTTAGATGAAGAACAAGCAGATATTTTGGCTCAGGAGTTTGTGTCTACATTCAGAACTATGGTAACTGGTCAAAGCCTCTCAAAGTCTTCTATATATTTTTTTTAATACATTTTGAACACTGAGAATTTTTCAGATCTACAAAATACTCACTTGGGTTCTCCATTGGCACCATCTCCTCCAAGCATTTCACAATCCCCACAGTCTAGCACTACTAGCATGGTTGAGAGGTTCTTACTTGCCATACCACATGCTTTCACCTTACTAACACATACAGACAGTTAGTGGAGTATTACTTTTTATTTTATTTTATTTATTTACTTTTACAAAGCTTGCCAGCTTCAAGGATTGGGATACTGCTGGACAAAAAAAGTCATGTGAGTGGTTTTTTTGTGTGTGTGTGTAATTTTGAGGGTTGCCAGGTCTCAGCAAAATTTCCACCCCAAGTACAACTCAAAAACCACACAAAAGACTTGAAACTAGCTCAAATGTTTGGGAATAGCAAAAGTTAGACATATTTTTCTTCTTTTTCTCAGTCTTTTTGGGGGTCTTTTCTGATTTGCAGTATACAGTATATCTGCAGACATTATACATGGAACCTGCCAACACTGCTCACAACTTAAAAAAAGGTCAAGTTGAGCTGTGCACAGAGCTCTCCACAAAAGTAATTGGGATATTACGCAGCTCAAGGACACCATGGACTCAGGGTGAGATGACTGGTGAATGTTTATTTTTTTGTCCATGCCACCAAAGAACCAACCAAAAAAAAAAAACAAATAGAAAATCGGCAGCTTTCCAGCTGCTCAGCCCAGTTCAGTTCAGTTCAGCTCAGCTTCACTGTCTCTCATTAATTTGCTAATTCCCCCTTACTCCAATTGTAGACTCCCACTAAACCATGCCCCCACCTCTCACAGTACCCCCAATGCCAGTGATCCACATGTTGGCATCCTTCATGCAGTGGAGCCACTGTAGGGGGCGTAGTCTGAATAGAGGTTGAATGGCCACCCCAATAAGTTGTATCAGAGTGTGAGGACTGCCCATTTGATGGCTAAACACTCCTTCTCCACAGTAGTGTAGTTTCTTGCTGATGTACAGCACAGGGCGGTCCTCCCCCTCCACCACCTGGGACAGACCGGCCCCCAGCCCTCTGACTGCCGTGTCGGTCTGCAACACATAAGGGAGAGAAAAAGGGAGTGAAGCAAAGGGCCACTACAGAGAGCCACTTTAACCTTCACAAAAGGTTCACTGGCAATGCTCTGACCACTGGACCGGATCTGGTGCCCCTTTTTAGTGAGATCAGTCAGTGGGCTAATTAGGCAGAAACCTGCAATAATATAGTTGCCTCTCCTGGGCCTATAGTAAATTTTCCTGTGACCTAATGTGTGGAGTTTCTCAGGAGATTACTCGAAACTGTGCCTCTGCTATGCTCTTCGCAGAGATCATCTTCAGAGGAACAGCTTCGAGATATCATAGTCCACCAGAGCTAATATGAAATGATATCCTTGTGTTGTCCATTCTAATGCCCCAATGAAATCCATGCCAGTTCTGTTGAAGGGGATCTCAATAAGTGGGAGAGGGCGTTTGAGATGGCCAGCAGGTTCACCAGCTGACATTTGCGGCAAAACGCACACCACTGACGAATATCACCGCCAATGCTTGGCATAAAAATGAACCATTAGCTGGGCTTGTGTTTTCTTTACCCCAAGGTGCCCAGGCATCAGGTAATAATGAGTCATGTGGAAGAGTGGTTCCCTGTGGCTTTTCAGTACCAACAACTTGGTCATGGATCCTCTGGTTAGAGTGTCCCGGCTCACTAGGTATAACCGGTCTTGGATAGTAGAAAAATAGGGAAAGATAAGCGCCATCCCAGCTTGGATTTTCTCACCGTCAATCACTGCCACCTGATTGAATGCATTCTTAAAGGTATCATCGCGCTACTGTTCCAGTGGGAAATCTGCTACGGGCTTGAGGTGAGGGGACAGGGTACCTCCCTCAGAAGGCACCATTTGGTCATGGTCGCGAGACATATCTGGAAGTGCGTTGGCCACTGATTTGGCACAGGCCTCACTCTGTTCTGATGGCCTGGACCCACCCAGTTTTACATCTGTGGCAAGCTCCTGAAACCTAGGCCAATCCATTCCCAAGATTACTGGGTGGGAAAAGTGGGGAATAAGTGACACCTTCATTCCATGTTTTTGCCCTTATACATAATTGTGAGAGGCACTATCAGATAAGTGTGCACTTCCCTGCGAATACACCCCACCTTCACCTCCCAGCACCTTTTCAAAGCCTCATCTTGAATCAGACTTTGGTGGATCAAGGTCTGAACACTGCCTGAATTGATGAAGGCCTGATGTTTACCCCCAGTGTACTAACCAGAATTCTGTATATCGGCAACAGATTGGGGAAGGGTTGTGGGGCCGCTGAGATCCGCCTGGAAATGCCTCGGTTCTCCGAGGCCCCAGCAGACTTGCTCAGGCCCTGTTCCATATCTCTGGGACTCTCTGGCACCCTGGGGAGAAGGAGAAAAAATGTTAGCGAGAGACTGGTATTGTCCCATGCTCCCCACAAGCCGGGCCCTGCCATTGTGCAAGTTGGCCCTTCCTACCGGCACTCATGAGGCATGTCCGAGAGGCAGGGCTGCCAAACTCAGGCAAGCATCAGCAGTCTCTTCTTCCGTGGTGCCAGGATAGGAGGAATCCTGGAGGTGGGCAGGAGGGCCTGTATGTGGACATGTGGTCCTCTGAGAGTTGGACAGCTTCAGCCAGCAAGTCAGGTTGGTGGCATTGGACTCACTCCAACGTTCCGGCTGGCAGCTGATGGACAAACTGCTCCAGTGCCACCCCCTTGATGGTCTTTTCTGGTCAGGCAAGGTCTAGTCACAGCCAGCGTTTGCAGGAGTCCATGAGTTGCTGGGCATGTGTGAATGGATGATCCCCCTTTTCCGGCAACAATCTGATCCGCTCGAGCATGGCCTTCCTTACAGTCATGTAGTCCAGCTGGCACTCGGGTGGCAGACTATGGGCAGCCAACTGGGGTTCTGCAATCAGGAGGGCCTGAATGCACAGCCCCCAGTCTCCTCTTGGCCATCCACACCCCAAAGCAGTACCCTCGAACATCTCCAGGTACGCCTCAGCCTTTTTCCCCCTGCATGGGAAAAATGCATGGGGAAAAAGGCAAACCACAGAAAAAACAAACAGAAAATCGGCAGCTTACCAGGAGTTCAGTTCAACTCAGCTCAACTGTCACCCCCCAACACACACACAAAACCACACACTCATCAGCCCTGCCCAATGAGAGAGAGAAAAAGAAAGATACAGCATGTTAAATGTTAAGGGTTAATTTGCTCATTCCCCCCACACTCTTGCTGCAGAATCCCACTAAACCATGTGCCCACCTGCCTTTCTGTGGGGCTCTCCACAAAATTATCATTTAATTATTTAAAAATGTTTATGAAACTTGAACATACATTGCACTTGTTTTTTGTTGTCCTTAAATGATGTTTTCCAATGCTATTAAAAGAATCTTCTCAGAAAATCATTAGGGCACATGTAATGAAATGGTGTTTAAAGGATCCCATTTGGACTTGCAGCAGCACTGTAAGTGCATCCCAGTTTTATAATAGATTCTGATAGTGTGTCCAGTGACCACGTCCACTTCCGGTTTAAATCCTAATACAAAAACAGATATGAATATTTTGAGCACTAAACAGGTGCTCATACAAATACAGATAATGGCACTGTGTTTGTTACGATCACCAGCTGGAGTGCCCACGAACTCCACTAGAGGGCACTCCACCCCGGACTCTTGCCCTTGTCTTCTGGACTCCATTTCCCATGTGTTCCTTGCCCCTCATGTGATCTTACCATGTGCTACCCTTGTTTGTGTGTCGTGTTCTGATTGGTTCCTTAGTTTCATGTGTCATGTTCTCATTGGTTGGTTTTGTCATGTGTTCTCCCGG
>CM040462.1:26002869-26023058 GCA_022758105.1 Pangasianodon gigas | reverse complement strand
TCAGAAGAAGCATGTGTGAGGTTGAGCACACTCGGAGGAAAGCGCTATCTACCCTTTTCCTCATACATAAGCATGACTGACAGGAGAGAGAGTACTGCCGGCGCCCCCAGCCATAATTAAATAATTAAGGCTTTGGCACTTAGCCTCTTAAAAGGGTTCTAAGATAAAATTCTTAAGAAAGAAATTTAGCTTTGTTTTCCAGATCTTTCATGTTGTCTTCTCTTTAATGGAACTACTTCTTATTCAGGCAGTCTTATTCAGGTTTGTCAATGTATTTTAAAGTGGTTGATGTTAAATGCCCTCATAAAAAATTTAATCTTCAGGTTGTTCCTCTTGGGACACTCTTAAATGTTCTGTGGAGAACCCTGTAAAAGAATATTATCAGAAAAGGTTCAAAGTAGAACACTTTTAGGAGGCTAAAGACCCAAAAATACTTAAATGCCACATTTGTGTTGATCACAAGACTTTTACAAACTATACTGTATGTTTAAATATTATATTTCAAACAGGCGTATACCCAGAACATCAGTAACAAAGCTGAAGCAGAGCACACACACACACACACATACACACTGTCTTCTTCTGTGTCTGTTCCACTGACTCATTATTAATATGGTGCCTTAAAGGTTCCATAGCCACAATTTTTTTTTTCTGAAAGCCAGTGTGCTGGTTTCTAATACATTTATGGGACATGATGAAAGAAGTACTTTGATTAAGAACAAGGTGTTCAGTAAAAAGTTCAATTTCAAAGTCAGTGAAAATGTATAGCCAGGCAACAAATTTCTTTTCTTGATCAAAGTATTTCTTTCATGCTGTGCACTACACTGTGTTATCTTCATTTCTGCATCTAAAACTGGCCATTTCTTAAAATATCTCAATGATACTGTCAGATTTTGTAGGCCACTACAAAGTGTAGTGATAGCACTACAGTACATTATCACTCCTCTGTACAATGCCATTTCAAGTACAAAAACTAAGACAATTTTAGAAGCATTGTACATTATGTGAGCTCAAAGTCAGACCCACAGAAACTCTGCCCCTGACTGACACAAGCTGTACTTACTGTGCTGAAATATGACCATAAAAAGCAACAGACCACAGCCAATGCCAGGGCTTGGTGGGTTAAATCTTTGGCAGCAGGAGCTTGTCTTTATGGAGTATGTGAATTCAAATGAACAACAGAAGGATCTGGGCTTTCTCTGCTCTCCTCAGAAAAGCTGAGTCAACACTGCAGCTGAGGGGAAAAAAAGCCTCTCTATGATCTAATTATGTCCTGAGATGACTGGCTTGGCTGACTTGGGATTTCATTTCTCACCGAAAAGCATAAAGTCCACCACATCTATTTCTGAAGAAATTAGGCAATAACAGAGGAAGAGTCTTGTATTATTTATTTCAGCTTCAGCTGTTTGCTTGAGTTAAAATAACAACATTAGGTTATAGCTTGTACAAAAATTACTCAAACTAGAGCTAGAATGCTATAAAGATGGTATGATTACTACTAAATATTGAGTATAGACAAACTACTGGATTATTTGTTAAACTTTGATACAGTAATCTGATAACATTTGTTAGGTTGAGCTTTCTTTAGGGGCTTAAAACAGGCGTTCTGGTAAAGTTGAGATAGGAAACATGGGCTGTGTCTGTTTAACATATCACTGATTCTTCTGCCCACATGGTCAGGTCCTGATGACATTTCCTTAGATTGCTAGATGATTGATGTTTCACGTGGCCATTACAGTTTCAGTTAAAAATGTGCTGCATAAAATTTGTACCAGTTTATTTTATGGAATAATACATTAACAAGCCTAGGAAGGTTTGTTGGACATGATGACATTTACAGACTGTGTTTGAAAACACACAAAGTCAAAACTACTCATAAAATAAACAAAGGGAGATTTCCATGACCATGACTTGCCTCATTTGTCCTTACCACATAGTTTTAGCCCCTTACTCCATAGACACTTGGCAACACAGCAAATCACTTTTAGCTCTAGTACCAGTAAGTATTATTAGAATATGAAAGCTTTTAGGGACCAGCAATGTTGACCAAATGTTGAACCAGAGCCTTGAACAATTACTGCAGAACATTTTCCATCTATGGTTAGCGTGTTGGAAAGCATTTTGCTCCAGTTTGATCCTGGGCTTCGAATACTGTCATGTCTTTTACCTCTTAAAAACATGACGGTAGGTGAATTATTCTAAATTGTCCCTAGCTGTGATGGACACCCATTCAGGCTGAATTTCCCCCATGTGTATTCCTGGGATAGGCTCAGAATCCATTGCAAACCTGACCAGGATAAAGCAAGGTGAATGAATTATATAAATGCATATGTGAACCCTTGTGACTAACTTTAGTATACAAGAATTACAAGAAAAACCTGAAATTATTGGCACCCTTCATTTTAAAAAAGTGCAAAACTGACTGTATAAAATGATAAAATGTTTCCTTTAAAAATATTGGAGCAACTACTTACTGGTAAAAAAAAAAAAAAAAAAAAAATTCTTATAAATTTTTTTTATGTAGTAGTATTTTTTCTCAAAACATACACTCATTGGCCAATTTATTAGGAACACCCGTACATCTGCTTATTCATGTAGTTATCTTACGCAATACATAAAACAGAGGTTCTCAAACTTTTTGGGCAAATGTCGCCAAAGGGTATAAAAGGAATACTATCTCTGTCAGTTTTAAAGTTTGTTTAGCCTATTTCTTTACTTGTTTATCTACATTATTATTATTATTATTATTATTATTATTATTATTATTATTATTATTTTAGCTGTTGCAGATGCATTTGCAGTTAAAGTAATCTTGAAAGTTGCAGGTGAGGATGGACAGGAGTTTCTTCTTGTGACTGACTGTGTCAAAGGATGCTGAGAGATCAAGAAGAATCAGGACCAGTGATTGTCTGGTTCATCTAGCAGTGTGAAGCTTCTCAGTAACAGTTTCTGTGAAGTGCACCACTTTGAAGCAAGACTGGTTAGGTCTGTAAGTTCAAGTGTGCCATAAATAGGTCTCAAAAAAAAAAACTCTGAGAGAAATTGACTGCCTTGTTCTTTGCGAGTGTGTTCGTGAATGTTATCATTTTCATTGGTTTATCTAATCTTATGGCAGCATATTCCAGACTTTATTGTGTAAAAGTCTTAGGCATGTGTAAAGAAATGCTGTAAAAATACACTCATGTTAACATGACAATTAATTCTAATTTTGTTTATGTATGCCTCAGTATGTAATACATATATTTATTCAAGTGTACATCCTTATAGCATACTTTTTGAAAAATACAGAAAAGTGTACTTTAGCTGTATTTACAGAATGTATCCAAAAGGTACTTTTAATATTCTTCACATATTTGAATTATACTATTTATGCACTTAAGTTGGCTTTGTTTTCACAAGGGTGATAAGGAGCTATCAGAGCCAGAATGCCAGAACAGTGCTGACATTTCTGCCTCTGGCTTTCTGTTTTTCCAGTGATTTCGAATATTTCTAGTGGCATATCTGTAGGGTTCATATTTAATTTAATTTAAAAAAAAAACTTTCTGGTTTAGGCCACGTCAACGGGTTCAAATCTGAATAAAGATACAAACATGAATATAGATACAGATGCAGTTAGTTTTAGTCATACCCCCAATGTATATTTACATAAGTATATGAAAAGTGTGAACGCAATATATTAAGTAAAATTCAGGGAAAAACAAGTCTATGGGAACTATCCCTGCTCTCCATTGCATACAGCCAGCCTGTACATACACCAGGTTTCTCTGCTCTACTTTCTCTGTTGTACATATATTTATGATAGTATAATTAACTGTTACTCTCTCTTTTCCAGGGCTGAAGGCTGTGCCACCCGATATCCCAGAAAACACTGCGAAAATGGACCTTGCTTTTAACAACATAACACAGCTGAGGCCTAAAGAGTTTGTAACCATCAAAGATTTAAAGCTGTTGAACCTCAGCAGCAACAGTCTGGAGCGTATTGACACAGGTGATGCAGTGTTACAGGTCATAGGCTGTTCAAGTCGGGAATTTCCTTTGAGCCACATGGTTGGGTTCATCATTTTTATAAAGTGCAGAGTCAGGGTCTGTCAGTTTGAATCCTCATTGTAATAATTAATCGCTAGGAGTCCACAAGAGAATCCTTTGTTGTGCTCTGGAATTATTGGCACCCTTCAAGAACAGGCAAACGTGACCGTGTAATGCAAACATTACACACAATTCTTTAGATTTCCCCCCAACTGAGGCATGTACTCTCTGCCACATTCACCATCAGCCTTAGTAGTGTGACAAGCACACAGAGAAAGTGAAGTAGGGGAAAAAGAGAGAGAAATGGAGAGATGGGGAGAGAGTAAAAGAATGAACATGCAAAACAGGACAAGACAGAGAGAGAGAGAGAGAGAGAGCAGAAAAAAACTCCCCCTTATCCACATCTGAAGGGGACCTAATAGGAGACACCTGTGCTCTGGTTTATCTCATTTCCAGAGGAACGTTAGCACATCAAGTCATTTAAAAAAAAAAAAAAAAAAAAAAGGTAAGAAAGAAAATTAGGATTGTCAAAAACTTTGACCTTGATACAAATACCAGACTGTGATTCTAGATACGAAAATTTCAATAACAAAATGATACTTTGACCATAAATGAACAAACAAATAAGCAAAATACATTTTAATAAGGGAAACACACACACACACACACCACTCCAAATTCTGATTGCTAGCAGGATATTACAATTTCCTTTATTTATTTATTTTTTTAAATAAAAAGATCTTCATAAGTTACATTTTGCATATAAGCAACTAAATAATTCAAATACATTTTCATTTAATATATTTGACATTTAATATATTTGAATGGTCCCTTAAATTGAATTGAATGTTGCATAAGTATGCACATCTTTTAACTAATACTTCGTTAAAGCACCATTTGCTTGTAATACAGCTTTTTTGGGTAAGAGTCTACCAGCTTAGCACATCTTCATTTGTCACTTTTAATCCACTCTTCCTTGCAAAAATTCTCCAGTCGCAGTCTCTCTTCCTAACCTGCTTCACCATGAGTATGATGTTCTTTGGGTGATAAGCTGTCTTGTTTTTGTGCAAAAAAGATCATTTAGAATTTTGCCCAAAAAGTTTTACCTTGATCTCATCAGTCCATAACACATTTTGCCACATGGTTTGGCAAAATTTCGGTGGGCTTTTCATGAGAAAGTGCTTCCATCTAGCCACCCTACCCCACAGCCCAGACATATGAAAAATATGAGAGATTGTTGTCACATGCAGAGAGTAATCAGTACATGTCAGATATTCCTGCAGCTCCTTTAATGTTGCTGTAGATCTCTTGGCAGCTTGATAAGTTTTCTCCTTGTCCTTTCATCAATTTTGGAGGGACGTCCTGTGATGTCACTGATGTCACTGGCCTATTTTCTCCACCGGTTGAAGATGGCCTTTACGGTGTTCCACGGTACATCTAATGTTTTGGAACTTCTTTTGTGCCCCTCTCCTGATCACTACCTTTTGACAGTGAGATCCTATACATTGTAAGCTCTTTGGGGGCTTCAGCAGTCAGATTAAACCAAGATGTCAAGAAAATCCTACAGAATCAGCTAGTCTTTATTTGGGGTTAATCAGAGTTCCTTCATCGATGACAGGTGTATGATAATTACTTTTGAACATGAGTTTGAATATGATTGGATAATTCTGAGTCACAGTCACACATGCCATTATAAAAGGGTGTGCACACTTATGCAATTTATGCACTTATTTAATTCACAGTCCCTTTTTCTTTTTCCCCTAAAACATATCTATTTGTTTTTCACTTGAATTTTCTTGGTTGCTATATCACATTAAAGGTGGGAAAAGATTAGACATGGAAGCATCAAAAAAAAGTTTGCATCACAATAAATATTAACAGTGGTGTGCAGATATTTTATTTTAAAAAAGTCTATATTTTTATGTAAATAATATTAATGAAAATCTGTACCAAGGTTCTGAGGATTTCATTTTACATTTACAGGGTCCTTGGCTACAATAATTTACAAGACACTATACAGATGACAGCGGACAAAGTTTTTTAATATTGAAATGGCCTAATAAAACACATTAATACCCACAGAGGTGAGACATTAACACTCACAGAAGTGAGTGGATAAAGCAGTGATTTTTTTTCTCGATGTGAGCACAAACACAGACCAGCTGACTGTAGAAATAATGATGAAACTCTGATCAGCCAAACGCCATGAGTGACTTTTAGCTCACTACATTTAAAAAACACACAAAAGACATGAAACTAGCCCAAATATTTGATACATTTTTCATTCGCTTGAGCCACAGGGCCACATCTCTCCACGGTTTCAGGAAATTGAGGTGGTAAATTGAAGTGTATCGCCTCTATCACCTCATAGTCGACTTCTCTGACTCACCGTGTGACTCACTTTGTGATTAATTTAGAGCTTAACGTGGGTAGTAAAATGATTACCTTATCTCCCAGTGCAAGTTCGTGCGTGACACAAAGGTAGCACCATGGTCAGTCAAGATCTCTTTTGGGATGCCGACTCGGAAAGCATGCCTCCACAATGCTGCATGCCAAGATGTTGCAAAGAGCCACGGCTTCCAGGTATCGCATTGCGTAGTCCACTAAAACTAACACAAAGTGATGCCCTCATGCAGTCCGTTCTAATGGCCATGTTCTAATGGTTCTAACGAGGTCCATGCCAATCCTTTCGAAGGGGAACTTGATAAATGGAAACAGGCACAATGGCACTTTTGGGGTGGCTAGCAGATTCACTAGACATTTGTGACATGCAGCACACCACCTGTGAACATCGCCGCAAATGCGTGTTCACCAATCGTGTTTCCCAATGCCCCACATTGAATCAGGCTTTGATGGACGGTGGTCTGGTTACACCCTGAGGTTCCACCAAGGCCTAATCTGTACTCCCTTCTACACTCAGTGACACTCAGTATGTTCCTGCTCGATCGGGGGAGGCCTGGGGAGCATCAGGGATCCGGATCAGTGTTCCTGGCTTCTCTGAGGGAATGCTGATCCTAGAAATGCTTGGCTTCCCTGCCACAGCTGCAAACCTGCCCAGTCATTGACCCGGTCCTGGTGGGCATGGAAGGTTAAACTTGTTCCTTTGAGAGAGGAAGCTGGGGAAACATCAGAGGAGAAGGAGAAGGGGGTCAGGAAAATAGGGCAGAAAACCGGGCTCAGGGGCAGTTTTGGGGACCCAGCACCTCGGTTCTAGGGAGCTGGAACTTGGGCAGGAGTAGGGAAAGAGAGAGAGAGAGAGAGAGAGCATGAGGAAAAAGGGAGACGCCTGGACCAGGGACCACCTCCAAGTGATCCCCTACCAGCTGAACAGCTTTGTCGCTGACCGGTGGTGAAGGGGTAGGTGAAGGGGCAGCCCACCCCTGGGAGCTGCAGTGAGCATCTTGGTGAGCGTCAAGTGTGGTACAGAGGCAGGGGACACAGCTGGAGATGTGATGGGCTGCAGCATCCTCTGGAGTGCCCTCTGGCTCTCGGCCTGCTCCAGCGTGATGCCTTCAAAACAAGAAGCGCTTGGTATTGGGTTTGGTGGGGGGTGGCAAGGGACTTTATGATCCTGCCGAGTGGGGAGGCTTCCATGGAGGCTTCCATGTCTGAGTCTTCCAGGAGCCAGGGTTTCGGCACCACTGTAGAACCCGATGTGTAAGGGTGTGGAGGAAGACTCGGGAGAAAGGTGGAATTTTAGCAGAGCTCCAGGCTCTGCTTTTCTTATTTGCACCACGCTTTTCAGCACAACTTCAACAACTCAATCCAAAAAAGGAAAAACCAATAGAAAAGGGGGCCATCTCTAGCTCGAGGCTTTCGCCCTATTCAAGTTCAAGTTCACGCTCTGTGATGTGTATGTGTGTCTGTGTGTTGCACGCTCCACCAACTATATCACTCTCAGGTGTCATGGAGGAAAAATGCTGGTGGTAAATTTGGAACAGAGTTATAAAAGGACATGTTTTACAGAACATTTGATTATGAGACAAGTAATATTTTAAGCCATGCTTAGAATGGTTTTCTATATCAGAATGTCATGTAGATAACTCAGTTGTTAATGAGCAATTAGCAACTGGTCAATTAGCAATTGAATCAGTATATTCAATTAAAAACTTGATCTTGATCTTATAAACAACTACGGAATGACAACTTTACTGGAAAAGGATTTTTTTTAACAGATCAAAAATGATAATCAGTCCCCAGCAACAGAAACACAAACCAAGCCAAATATTGACATACTGAAGTGTAAGTGATCCAGGCTTTCAAAAGTGCCCCTAAAATGGAGCCAAATGTTCTCTTATTTTGTTAACCAAAGAGGCAGGCTTCTAATAGTAACTCCTGCAGTTACAGTCATTTTCACCATAATGTTCCTTTCCTTACGGCTGGCAGCTGGATTTATGACATAAGACATAAGCTATTTTTGTTTCCAGTAATTTATGATAATTAATAATTCATGAAGACAGCACCAGAATTCCAGTCAGCAGATAAAAAAATATTCATTTGGAAAATCATTCATTTCATTCATTGGAAAATCAGTAAATAACATACCTCAGGTAGACAATGATGAAACTTTTAACTGTCATTATCATAACTGGAAAAAACTGAGATAATGAATTCCATTTAGGCATTGATAACATTTATATGGCTTCTTTTAGTTTCGTTATATAGCTGCCAATACTAATAAAAACTCACAGCAAGCCAGTGAAGCATGATTTTAATTAAACTCTAATTTAATAATTATGATTTCACTGCTTACATAACACTGTAGGGAAGAAGTCTATTAAACAAGTTTATTATACAAGGTAAATAAAAATACAAGCATTAATTGAATGTAAAAGGACTTACAAAAGCAATGGAATGAATGGACCCATAGCCTGGCACTGGAGACAGATGGAAACAGTGTCTCCCTTGAGATCAGATAGTAGAATCACACTGTCATCTGATGATAGAATCTCCCAGAACTTAGGGGTTGTCTTTTTTTTTTTATACCCATGAGCCTGCTTTGAGGTTCCTATGTTGTTATTGATCAGGATAACCAAAAGGAACAAGTTGTTTTTTTTAACAGGATGAGTTTAAGCAATATTTGGACAACAATTCTCTTTAATTCACACCAAATTTCTGCCACATTCTAAAAATCCACTGCAACATATATAAATAAATGTCATAAATCATCATAAATGTACAATAAGAAATAAACTGTTGATTGCATTTTGGTTGAATTCAGCCTGAGAGGGATTTAATAAAATTTTACTGTACATGAGTTAAAGAAAAGAATAAAAAGAATAAAAAGAAAAGCTATGTATGCTAACCCCAGCCCCTCACCCTGCTTAAATACTGATAACATTTGATGACGGGTTTGATTATCAGAATTCTTACCTAATTTCAGTTGTGAGACCAAGTTATTTAGTTTGTTACCTCAGCATTAACAATCCAGATCAGCTCACCCTCTGTCACCCTCTCTTTCCACCCTCACAGCTGCATTTGCTGGCCTTTTGCACCTAAGAGAGCTGGACCTCTCTAACAACAGCCTGCACTACTTTAATTATGGTGTTCTGGAGGACCTTTACTACCTCAGGACACTATCTCTAGGTGGCAACCCCTGGATATGTGATTATAATATCCACTACCTGATCTACTGGCTGAAGCACCACCCAGCTGTGGAACACACAGGCCTGGTGTGCAGTGAGCCGGAGGAATTCCGCGGTTGGCCTGTCGAAAACTATGTCAAGACCTACAATGCTGAGTGTCCCAAAGACAAGCAGGTGGACCTGCACAGAGGAACTGGTCCCACAGTCACCACATCACAAGAACTTATGGCAGAGATGGAGGAGGAGCCAGACCTGCTGCCCAGCCCGCTCCGAAAAAAGGGACCCAATAAGTTTGAGATTTTTCGTCTGAGTTAAAAAGACCACTCTACTAGAGTAATTACGGCTCTTTCCTGATAAACTGTGATGTTTTCCTATAGAACAATTCTGATTAAGTCTGCACTTCATCAAGAAAAAAACCCTCTTAGATCCTCTTTATTGAAGTAACAGAAATAAGGGCTTTTTGTCTTTGTATTTTTTTCCAATTTGTATAAAAACATGAACCGCAATGTATTTTTCTATTTCTGATTAGTTAATAAAATAGGACATTTTTTTCTACTGAGATAATATCCACAAAATGCAATTCAGGCTTACAGCATAACAGCGCACACATTTACACTCATGCTCATGTTCACATGAACCCTTTGATGAAAGTTCCACATAAATGTTTTTAACAAGGAAGTGTAATGTCCTGCGGGAGGGCCTGTTTCTGAGGCCACTGTGGCTATATTCGAAACATTTGCAGATGAGTGCAGATGTTCAACAGACATGTAATGGACATGTAAATTCACTCAAAAAAGTATTCCTATCTTTTCAGAGTTTAGCAGGAGGAAGTTAATTCCATTGTCTAATGTTCTTTACACATTCCTTAACTTTATTAAACTGATGTCTGTCCTCTGGCTTTACTGAAACTATGTGTGTCATCAACATAGTGTAAGGCAATACCATGTTTACAAATAATTATACCCAGAGGTAGCATATGTAGGGAAGCAAGTGGGTATAGAACAGAGTCTTGTGGAACATCAGAGGTTATTGTGTATTCATAGAGAAGTCATCATTAACATTTACAAAGTGATCAAATAAAACCTGAGCCAGAAATAAGATATTTCCTTAACATTTCCATTATTCCATCATTATAATCATCAGGTCTGATGTTGTCTCTGCCCAATGTGCAATATTTTCAGTTACAAAGCATACTACCAGCAGCCCCTGTTCTTTGTAGGCTCCATGGGTCTCTTTAGTGGTGGGGAGGGCTGTTTGGAGCCCTACACACAGGATAAATTGGGGGGTCTCTCAGCTGCTATGGACCTGAGTGGTTGACTCCAGTTAGGTCCATTTAGGGCTTACCTGAGACTGACAATATTTATGTGGACATCTAACCAACAAGACAGGCTATGGTATTCTGAGGGTGCCACATGGCCAGTAGATCTGTGGCCTGTGCTGGTTTCTAGTTTTCATAGACCTGTGCTCTTTTCTCCTGGGCTCCTTTTGGCCACAAGCCAAATACCCTATAGAGTAGGTTTTGCATTGATTGATTTACACCTGTCTGACAGTGCAGACTGTGCCAGCCACAATTTGTCCAGTCCAAAAACATTTATATTTACATTTATGGCATTTGGCAGATGCCCTTATCCAGAGCGACTTACAGAAGTGCTTTGAAGTCTCTATCCATAAATACATCCTGAAACTGGTTCACTACATCATGGACTAAGAATACCATCAGTCTAAAAAAACTGATATGGTAAGAAAAGCACATAGACAACACAAGATTTTTTAAAAATAAAGTGCAAATTTAAGTACTTCATGAAGAGGTAGGTCTTTAGTTATCATTTGACTTTGTTGTTCGGCAGCAACAATGTTGTTTGCCTTTGTTTCTCAACTATGGCTGCCAGGCATCTCAATACCTGGCTGTGCCTCCACATGTATGTCCCCTGGGTGAAATTTCTCTTCAAGGATGAGAGGATGTGTTTGATTTTCCTTTTCTCAATGTTTTCCCACCTGTCCCTGTGTTTCCTGGACCACTGCTCTTGCATATCTCATCAGCTCCTCTTGTTGCTGCACTTTCTCCACTATCGTACCTGTCTTTGTGCTGCCTTGTGCTAAGTGGGCCTTGTTTGAGCCTGTGCCAAGAACTCTTCTTCCAGGCTGCACCTGACCAACAATGGTCCTTATTTATCAAGCTGGATATGAATGGATTTATTCATAAATTGTTTGTAGGAGCATTTACACAAGAAATTTGGCATTCACAAAAGCCTGTAATTTCAGAATACTCATGGTCCTGTGTAATTTATATTTTAATGTAATGTAATTCAAATAATACAAATAGCATGAATTACTGCATGAATTACTGCACTTATATATAAGGATTATACTGTCAAGTATAAATTGCTTAATTTTATTACTTTTACAGCATTTAGCAGACACCCTTATACAGACCAACTTACAGATGTTGAAATTTTTCTTCATCTTCAGATGTATAACAGAGACCTGCAGGTTTTGTGCTGAAATAGATTAGGTAGGTTAATAGATAGGTTATTTGGAGCTATCCATTATTCCCTCTTGACTACCCCATAGCCCAGATATATAAAGAATCGGAGAGATTGTTGTCACATGGACGGAGTAACCAGTACTTGCAAGATATTCCTGCAGCTCCTTTAATGTTGCTGTAGATCTATTGGTAGCCTCCCTGAAAAGTTTTTGTCTTGTACTTTTGTCAATTTTGGAGGGACTTCCTGTAATTGGTAATGTCATTATGGGGCCCCATTTTCTCCACTTTTTCTCTAATGTTTTGGAAATTCTTTTGTACCCATCTCCTGATGGGTACCTTTTAGCAAAAAAAAAAATCTTGTACTCGGTAAGCTCTTTGCAGGCCAAAGCTTCAGTTGTTGGAGGAAAATCCTACAGACACAGCTGTTCTTTATTTGGAGTTAATGAGAATCACTTCATTTATGATAGGTGTATGATAATTACTTTTGAACATGAGTTTGAATGTGAGGAGGGAAAAGATATTTATCTTGGTTTAATTTTTTTTACATCACAAAAGCCTGCAATTTTAACAGGACTGTGAGACTTTTTTATATCCACTGTATATAGCAAGAAGCTAGCAAGGCAACCCAACCCAAGGGGGACTATGGCAGTGTTGCTCCGGATTTTTATATCTAATACTTCATCATATGTTTACTCTGTGACTTTGCTGATTGTCTTGAATGCACACAGGAAGGTATTCAGATAATTCCCACCACCCTGGCATTTAGGAGGGGTGAAATAGAAATATATATTTCATGTTTATTGCACTCTGCACACAATGTACATTGTCCTTAATCAGTACATGACAGTGAGCATGCTTAATAATCTGTGTTTCTTTCTCCCTCTCTCTCTCCCTCTCTCTCTCTCTCTCTCTCTCTCCCTCTCTCTCGAGCTACACAAGCTACTCCTGAGATGCCAGTGATTCTTCTGCTCTCCAGACCTGTCTGATCCATCCTGATGCCCTACTTCTGGTTGGAGTTCTCATCACTTTCTAAATAACTCACTGCTGCTGAGGATGGCCCCACATGGACAGCCTAAAGTTACATGAGATTACTGAGGATGGTACCACTTAGAAACCATGAAGACGGCTTTGAACTGCAAGTGATATGATAGCTTTAGGACTGCCATTGCCACGAACAGTTTTGTACTCATGTCTCCATCAATGAACAGTTTGATAACTTCAACAAAATAGACTTTATGTTAAAACTATAATGAATTTCCTGTTTAGACAATGGCACTTTTTGACTCTATAGTACACAGTTATAGAAGGGAATGATTTATAATCGCACTATCCTGTGTCACCCAGATGAGGATGGGTTCCCTTTTGAGTCTGGTTCCTCTCAAGGTTTCTTCCTCATATCATCTCAGGGAGTTTTTCCTCACCACCGTCACCTCTGGCTTGTTCATTAGGGATAAATTTATAAATTTAAAATGTATGTCCAGAATTTATATATTCTGTCAAGCTGCTTTGTGACAATGTCTGTTGTAAAAAAAAAAAATGCTGTAAAAATAAAAAATGAATTGAATTGAATGTTTATTTCAATGTCCAGGACCACATGTTATGGTTAACCAAATCCTGACAGTTATTTAATATTTATTGCACAGGTAACAAATGTAATCCCTACTGGATAATTAAATTGAAATGTTGCTGAATTACTTGTATTACCTCAGTGGGAAAAACTCAGAGGGTCACCAACTGTAGTGGAAAAAACCCTTTGCTGACCTATAGCCAGTAGCGGAAATAGACACAGGTGAAGATTGTTAATTTCTGACTGCAATTTATCATTTTAGTTAAGTGAACTGTGTGAATCTAATTTATAAGGAGCAATAATATATAAGCTTTATATCAATCTAATACAAATCTGTTCATTAACATATGACTTAATGGTTATGCTTACTTCATGAAAAGTTACTCTGGAACCCCAGAGATTTACTTTAAACATACAATAAATAACCCCTTAAAGTTGCTTTTCAGAGCTCCCTTTAAACATGCCTTTTAACTTTTGAAATCAGTTAAACAAGTTGGTTAAATACTGTTTCCTGAACCTCAGTATCCTTATTGAAAAAACACTGTTCCCCATGAAAATGATACCAAACATCTTTCATTGATCTTTATTAACTGCTTTATAAGGTTTGAGTCAAGGTGGATCCGGATCTGGATGGGCCATGGATGGGGCACCAGTCTGTGGCAGGGCACCATATACACACATGCACACTTTAGATTACAACCACATGGACACAGAGAGAACATGCACTGAACCTCCACACAGACAGTAACCCGAGCTCAGGATTAAAGCAGGGACCTTGGAGCTGTGAGGCAGCCATGCACCATGCCGCCCTGGTTAAACATACAAATATACAAATACAAATACAAATTATCTAATTTAATTCTAGAGGGAAGTTCATTCTGGTCCACGTTCCTGTAGCCAGAGGTGTTATCTAAGCCCACCAGTCTACAAAATGTGGTGATCCAGCTACTGCAAGATAACAAGCCATTACTGCTAACAAAAAGGGAGAAAAGAACATTAAGATCATTGTCCTTATCTTAATGTCAGTATCAATTTGTTATCATGCCTTCAAAAATACAGGACTACTTCAGCTCATTACAGTCATGTCATAAAAACATGTTATGACATGTTCTGAGCCTCAGACAATGAGGTAAAGAAGGCACATATAGAGAAAGAAAAAAACAGGTCATTATATGCTATATCCACACATGTATATGTCATTGGATAACTGAAAATAAATCAGTCCAGTATGCTTTCTGAAGTTTATTTCTTGAACAAAATATTTTATGGTGCTAGTAAATGGGAAATATAAATAGAAAGATAGGTAGATATGAAGGAAATAATGAAAAGCTTGTCCTGTTTCAGACTCTAACAGAAAAACCATAAGTGTCCCAGTACATCTGCTCAAAACATGATTCCCACCAATAGCTCTTCAGCCTCTCTGTCTCTGTCTGGCACAAAAGGCCATATTATACCTATTTTTTTAAAGCGGAAAATCACAAGCAGAAAACCTAAAATAAATGTAACACCAATCTCTCTCTCTCTTTCTTGAACTTTTAATGCATACCACAGTAGCAGGGACATGGCCTGAGTCATAGTGGACCACACAACTCCTCAGCCTGCTATTGTGAGAAGCCCAACAGGCCATGCATCAGCTTCCTGTGGAAAAATCAACCAAGTACAGAGATTCAATTCAATTCAATTTTATTTGTATAGCACTTTTAACAATGGCAATTGTCACAAAGCACCTTTACAGAAATATATAAATTCAGTATAGAAGTTTTAAACTTATAAATGTATAAATTTATCCCTAATGAGCAAGCCAGAGGTGATGGTGGTGAGGAAAAACTCGCTGAGACGATATGAGGAAGAAACCTTCAGAGGGACCAGACTCAAAAGGGAACCCATCCTCATCTGGGTGACACAGGATAGTGCCATTATAAATCATTCCCTTCTATAACTGTGTACTATAGAGTCAAAAAGTGCCATTGTCTAAACAGGAAATTCATTATAGTTTTAACATAAAGTCTATTTTGTTGAAGTTATCAAACTGTTCATTGATGGAGACATGAGTACAAAACTGTTCGTGGCAATGGCAGTCCTAAAGCTATCATATCACTTGCAGTTCAAAGCCGTGCGATTATAAATAATTCCCTTCTATAACTGTGTACTACATGGACAAATAGTGCAGTTGTGTAAACAAGAAATTCATTATAACTTTCAGATGAGTCAGGATCACTGGCATCTCAGGAGTAGCATGTGTAACTCGACAGAGAGAGAGAGAGAGAGAGAGAGAGAGAGGGGAGAGAGAGAGAAACACAGATTGTTAGGTAAGCTCTTGTCCCGTAATGGTTAAGGACAATGTACTTTGTGTGCAGAGTGCAAGCAGGGACTCCGGCAAGACTAGCTGTGACAGCATAACTAAAAGAGAGAGCCAGAAGCTAACACAGACATGAGGGAGCTCTGGGACATGAAGCTCCAGTCACTCCACCATCAGCAACCCTGAGTGAACGTGTGAGAGTGGGGGGGCGACAGCATCCAAACATCCCAGTTCACCACAACACTCTATGCCTGTGAAACCCTCCAGACCTGCCCCTGTACCTCCTTGTCTATCCTCTGCTGCTCTGCCGACTATGGGGCAGCATGAATCTTTTCCCAACGGACCTCTATAATAATAATAATAATAATAATAATAATAATAATAATAATAATAATGTTTGTTGTAGGTCTGGTCTTCTCTGGCCCTCTGCGGTTTGGGTTCTTCTAGCTGATCTGGTGTAAAATGTCTACTGTAAAATGGTGAAACTTCTCAGCACAGGTCATGCTCAGTGGCATCAGCAGAGGAAGGGGTCCAGAGCCAGTAAGCGTGAGAAAGGCGCCCTCTAGTGACCGCTGCGTGTAGCTACAGTGACGGGGCTCTGCTTGGACGGTTGCTATGGAAACACCATTAAACAATACAGCGGCTGAGATTTCAACGTTGTTGCGCTTCAAGCAGTTATAAAGACGTTTTAATAGAGTTAATGTACCCATAAATATGCAGTTTGTTTTATGCATTAGTTAGATTTTAATAACTCGGAGACACTAATTGGTAAGTTAATGCCACTTATTTACTTGAGAGTTTAGCAACACTAACTAGTTTAAAAGTTTAAAGGTTAGCCAGGTTAGATAGATCAGGTTTATCAGGTGCTCTTTATGATTAACATCTCTCTTTAGGAAATATTTAATAGCTGTTAATTAGATTTCTGACAATCCTTTTGAAAACATGAGCTATGAGCCATCTTATTTTAAATGCCGCTATTTGCTTAACAGATTCATTGCTTGTTCAGGACTAACATTACAGCAGCTGCCGTTTTCATGAGCTAATTAAACTGACTGTGTGCTTAGAGATGTCTAGGTTCAGATGTAATCCTGTAGCTGTAGCTTTATGAGCTGCAGTAAGGTCACAGTTCTGCCTTAGTACCTGCTTAGCACCAGGTTACTGATGCTAAATATTAATAAGGATATGAAAGTACACACATACAAATACTTTGCTTTCCTGTATACTGGGGCAGAGCAGCCTGTTTCAGAGGGAGCCATGGGGACACATCCACACCCAGCACCCTGAGGAGATCCCCAAACACTGCTTCTCACACTGAGCAAACTCATCTGTAGGTTTCTAACTGTCCTTTTCATATATAATTTAACAATAAAGGAAAATAACCTATTCATACAGCTTATAGTCAAACACAATATAAAGAAAACAAAAAGCTACCAACTTGAACACCAAATTAAATTTGACGTTTGCCATAAAATGATCATTTATCAAAACAACCGAAAGTATTTTTGCAGTTCTTCTTACAAGCAACAATTCTCAGTCTCCGAAGACCACTGAACTTTCACTCAGCTTATTTTAGGGGTGTAACACAATGCCATCATCTGTATCTGTGTCTGGGCCAGTGAGATGACGTGCATTTGTGGTGTCCAAGTCCAATATTTATAATAATTTAATAAAAACATGACATCAATCTACATCACATAATCTCCATTATCTCCATTAACTTAATTCATTTTCAGCGCATCAAAATAAAATTCATTTTAGTCATTTTTGCTTCCCAAAGACTAAAAACATTCGGAGGTGCTACTGTCTGACCAAATGTGAAGATTAAGTTATTTATTTATTTATTTATTTTTAAGGCTAATTTAGTCAAATACAATTTGAAATAAAACAGTTTGGCATGATTATATTATTGAAACCTGGACATTCCTAAATTGTGTGCAAAATAGGATAGTTTTAAAATTATTCAACTCGCTGAAAAACTTTTGTCCATAAATTCTGATTTCCTCAAATGTGACGGGGCATGACCAACAACAAAAAGACTTTTATTTTGGCATGCTTTCAAAGAATACATCAAGTGACCTTAATGATGCAATGACAAGGTCAGTACCCATTGAACATATATTGAAATAATTGTCATTTTTGTGCCATGGTTAATCTGGTTCAGTTTACCATGTCAGGTGGTAAGACCCCAAGAAAACCATTCAGATGTGTTTATCATAATACAATTTATTTAGATTAAAAAAAAATGTGCAAAGTGTGATTTTGAAAACAAAGATATATATATATATGGGTGTCCAACTAGATGCCTTAATTTTAATTGGAAAAGAGCCTGAAAAGTCAAATGGCACAACCACTAAGTCAGATAGTGCAACCAGAGAAAACATGTATTTAAACAAATAAATTCTACATAAAACTGTGCAATGACCTGCTTTTTCCTCAGAGATTTGTGACTGTAAGTCACAGGCTTAATTCAGGGCATGTGCAACGTGCTTCACAGCTCCAGTTTGATCCTGAGCGTGGGTTAGTGTGTGTGGAGTTTTGCATTATTTATACTGTTTACGTATTACAGTTATTCACAAATGAGTAGTGAATGCTGATCAGTACCCCACCCCTTTCCTATGCACAGTACGTACCGTGTTATCAGTGATGACAAACACATGCTCACGTTATGAATTTGAATAAAAAAGGCTTTGTTGATATTATTTAGTATTTATAAACCCCAGTGTTGTATGGCAACATGACTTAATTATAGCCGACTTATACTGATGGATTATTTACATGACGTATTATAAGGAGAATGACATGTCAGGGAAACTAATAAAAAGACAACAATCAGTAGTCAAATGCTAATCAGCAGCTCTTGTTTAACAATAATAAAAAATAGCCATGGCAGTTGATATCAACAAAGTAATCGACATGTAATCAACATATTCACTTTCACTTGTGTTTCTGCATGGAGATCATGAGTCAGTCAGAAGGGAGCAGCACTCCTCCACCCGGAGGTGATGAGAATCAGAGTCACAGCCAGCCAGAGGAGGCCATCAATGCATCAGCTCCCGAGACTGATTCACAGGAAGTATACACCGGCTCCCTTTCCACCAGTCTGGCCCTACAGAGCCTGGACGAGGTAAAGACCTTCCCCAATCACAGCTTACACATGAGCTCTGTTGTTGGAACTTACTGTTATTTTACCACTTCTGCCAACTCTTTTGATAGCAATACAGTATTTATATACACTGCCAGTTAAAAAGTGAACATATACCTTTTCAAAATGTGTTAACTCACCATCACCTCTGGCTTGTTCATTTAAGATACATGTAACATTTAAATTTATTTAAAAAAATTTCACCATTTTAAATTTATGTCCAGATTTCTATAAAGCTGCTTTTTGATAATGTCTGTTGTTAAAAGTGCTATATAAATTAAATTAAATTGAATAGATTTGGACTGACGGGTTCCTGAGAAAAAGTTATCAGAAATCCACCCCTATGTATGACCATGCCTTTGCATATAAGCTCAGAATTTTCTTCTGTATATGCCTTTCAAGTTTCATGCATGTAACTATTTTTCATCTTTTTCATGTGTTTCACCTTTTTCATGCATTTTTAATCTTTTTTTCAAGCATGTAACTTATCATGAGTTACAGTTGTTTGAGTAAATTAGGCTCTGCCTCCATAGAATTTGTGACCAAAAAGCTTAGGATCCTAGTTTGCAGAAGTAGGCTTTTCATCTTATGCAAATTAGCAAAAAAGTGGTCAGAGCTACATAGATCTTGAGGCTTTATTGTTTAGGAGAACCCAAGGAATCATTGCAAAAAAGCACTTATGGTTTGTGAGATATGGGCCAAAATGTAAATTATACAACAGGTAGTTCCGGTGCACTAATTTGATTGGACAAGTAGTGTTCCGAAAGTGCTGATACACTGTATAACCAAAAGTATGTGCACCCCTGACCAACACACCCATATGTGTTTCTTCCCCAAACTGTTCCTACAAAGTCTGAAGCACACAATTGTATAGAATGTGTTTGTATGCTGTAGCTTTACAATTTCCCTTCACTGGAACTAAGAGGCTGAAACCTGTTCCAGCATGACAATGCCCCTGTGCACAAAGCGAGCTCCATGAAGACATGGTGTGTGAAGGTTGGAGTGGAAGAACTCGAGTGTCCTGCACAGAGCCCTGACCTCAACCCCACTGAACACCTTTGGGATGAACTGGAACACCGACTGCA
>CM040462.1:25985577-26002769 GCA_022758105.1 Pangasianodon gigas | reverse complement strand
TTTATTATAACAGCAAACACAGGGGAATAAATCTGGAATGAGATGTTCAACAAGCACATATAGGTGTGATGGTCAGGGGTCCACAAACTTTTGGCCATATAGTGTAGACGGATGGAGAAATAAAATGTAGAGGGATGGAGAAATAAAATCTTTCTGACTTCACAAATATCAGTCAATTTTTACACTTAAAGTGTACATGTAAAAATATTGTTACAAATCTGTAGTTTTTAAGTGTGTTTGATCTAAACAAAACACAAAGTTTAATCATGGGCTCCTGAATGGCACAACAGAAAAGCTCTATCATCAGGAGGTTAAAATCATGACATCAGGAAGGGAACTTATGTTAAAATGCTGTTTGTTGACTACAGTTCAGCATTTAATACTATAATTTCCTCCAATGGTGGTGGAGTTAGAAATGGCCACACAGTCACAAGTGTACAATGAGTACAGCAGGGGTTCAGGACACAACCCTGGGGGCACCAGTGCTGAGGGTGAGGGAGGGTGACCTGGGAGGACCTGGGACTTAGCCTGTCCCTGTGTCAGTGGATCTCCAACATCCTGACAGACAGACCACCAGCAGTACGGGTGGACAGACACATCTCACCCTCCCTCACCCTCAGCACTGGTGCCCCCAGGGTTGTGTCCTGAACCCCTGCTGTACTCATTGTACACTTGTGACTGTGTGGCCATTTCTAACTCCACCACCATTGTCAGGTTTGTTGACGACACTCTTGTGGTGGGCCTGATATCCATCCATGAGGAGAAGGCCTACCTAGAGGCCTACCTAGAGGAGATTAAAAGCTTGGAGAACTGGTGCCAGGAGAACAACCTCCTCCTGAACATCAGCAAGACAAAGGAGTTGGTTGTGGGCTTCAGCATGAGGCAGGAGAGGAGCTACCACCCCCTTAAGATCGAAAGCGTCCCAGTGGAGAGAGTGGACAGTTTCCGATACCTTGGTGTTCACATCACGCAGGACCTGTCATGGTCCTCTCACATTCACACCTTGATGAAGAAGACCCATCAGCATCTTTACCACCTTAGATGCTTTAAACTGCTTTAAAGGGACTTTAAACTGCCCTCTAAGGTGCTAAGGAACTTTTACACCTGCAACCTCGACAGCATCCTGATGTGAAGCATCACAGCCTGGTTTGGGAACAGCACCAAGCAGAATAGCCGGGCTCTCTGGAAGGTGGTGCAATCAGCTCAGCATACCATCTGCACTGGACCAAGGCCAGGAAGATAGTGCAGGATCTCAGCTATCTGAACAATGGACTCTTCTCTCTGTTGTGGTCAGGGAAGCGCTTCTGCTCCTTGAAGGCCAACACAGAGAGAATGAGGAGGAGCTTCTTTCCACAGGACATTCGGGCCCTCAACCAGGACAACACCTAGGACTAGATCTTGGACTTGTTTGCACAACACCCCCTACCTCAGCCTGATGTTGCACAGCGTGTATTGCACAAACAACTGCACTTATCTGCACTTTATTCAAAATACAGTTGTACTGTTTCTACCACCGATCTTTGTATCCTTTATATCATATTTTTATATTTTTATATTTTTCCTTTCTTACATGTATAGAAATAAATTCTGGTTTATATAAATTCTATTTTTATGTCACGGACAGTCGAAAAAAGTGTTTCACTGCACGTAGCACTGTGTATGGTTGTGTATGTGACCAATAAAATTTGAAATCCTGTGGCTGTGAGTCAAAGAGAGCTAAAATTGTTCTTCTGGTGGAAAGGATGGGATTACTCTCACCCCTATCAATCAGAGTGACACTAGCCACTAGTGGGTGTCTGGGAGCTTCCTCCAAGTGTGTTCAGCTGCCCTGTGACAAAGCATGAGCAGTTTGAAAAGATGTTGTGGCTGGTTTTACATATATTGGAGGAAGCAAGTGCTAACCTTCCTCCCTGGTTGTTAGCTGTCGTGTAATAGGCGAGAACTGGCTAGTGGAATTCCAAACTGGCGAATGACCAAAATTGTGAAAATGGGTAAAAATCCAAAAAAGGTTTAAACGTAAAGATGTATTAAAGAGAAAGGCACAACACCATCAACAGAATAAACCATATTTCAAATAATATATTTATTAGGGATGCACTGATACCATTTTTCAGACTGAGTACAAGTACGAGTAAATGTTTTTTGGTACTCACTGATAGCGATACTGGACACGTCTCAGCTGCGTTTCCAAATAAGCTACCAGCAGGAGAAAGAGCAACAGCGCACTTTGAGTTTAATCTGTTTTGACAACTTAAGTATTCAGTTATCAGTTATGAGGTGGATTTACATTTTACAATTTAAAAAAAAAAAAAGTGAAACGAGACAGTGTGACAAGGTATAACCAGTGTGCATTTGTGTTTATTTTGTTTCCCCATGTTAGTGTAAAATGAGTGTCATAGCATACAAACACTACACAGCTACAGTTGCACAATCATAACATCTTTTTTTCTTTTGGCTTCTTTGGAAAACAAAGTTTAATAAAAGCAATGATAAACTTTTATAAGAATTTAACTTGGCATATACAGTAATAGTTATGATACCAAGTTAAAATATATACAAACTATACAGAAGTGCTCCAGTTCACATACAGTTTTTGTTCATATGAAAAATGTTCATTTGTCAATATCAAAAAACATTTGTTTTTTTCCAAGGTCAATTCCACTTAAGCATACTTAATTACCATATACAGTGTATGTGCAGAAGTTTTAGGCACCCTATATTTTATATACATTTTGCCCTACATGACTATTTTATGCTTAATGCATTAGTGTGTCAGTAGAAAAGAACAGAGGTACATTGTTATTGCTATTATTTAATGTTACATAGAATGTTTTGTTTATTGCAGTATGGCAGTGATATTATGTAATAGAATATGTATCTAATAAAAAAAAAAAAATCATCAAGGCTGTCTGGGATTTTACCTATAGCGGTACAAGAAATGTAGCAAGCTCTCTTAGATCTAGATTTATTTAAACTACATTACAGAGCACCTAGATGGCAGTATCAGACAGAGGAAGGAGTACTTACATTAATTAGGATTTTTTTAACATTTGCACACTGTTCTGTTCACTTCTTTAAAAATTTTTTTAAATTGATTGTCCTGAACAACTTGTATTTTAAACATAAGATGCTTCATTATCTGGCTGTCCTTTTCTGTAGCAATGCTCTTATTTATTTATGGGGCATAGTTCTTTGGCCTAATCATCATCTTGACAGTTTTGAATGATTGCCTGTTGTTGGTCAGGTAGTGCTCCTTGGGCATATTGGGCCATGTGCTCCAGAAGATGCCATCTCGCTTCCCTAGGTACCTCTTGTGGTAGTATTTGCCATTGAGGTTAGCCGACAAACAGGCATTGAACCACCAGCCCGATCCGTAGTAAGCACCACAGTTTCCCGACGAGTAGATATCGTTGTCCCTGTCCCACGTAGTGAAAAACATCTGATCATGGTTGTAGTCCTTGTCGATATGCAGGGCATTACCAGCAGTCCCTGAGTATTTGCTTATGGACAGGCGGTATTTAAGGAATTCATTTGATACATAAAAAAGGTCGTACTTTGCATACTCATGCACGCCCTGGAAGTCCTCAAGCTCGATGCGCAGCACCATGTCTTTGGCCCTGGTGAGCAGGTGGATACGGTCATTTCCAAGCCAAAACTCCCCACGCAGGTCCCCAAAGCCATTCTTATACTCAGCCCATGTGCGGTTGAAATTCACGCTGCCATTGATTCGGCGCTGCACAACAGTCCAACCGCCACCATTGGACTCCATGTCACAGAAGACCTCAAAGGTCCCATTTCTGGGATCAGGGGTAACCTTATAGACTCCATTCTTCATGTTCTTCATGACACTGTAGTCTGAGCAGTCTCTAGGTGCTATGATGTCTAAAATAAGATAAAGACGGGGAAGTCAGCTTGGAAAATCAAATCATTAATCTTAGGCTTATTTATGGCCAATCTGTGGCCAGTAATTATTATTGCTCACCATTGTGTTGAGTTATTGAGAGATTATTTTAGATTTTATTTTTGGTCATTTCTTATTTTATTTTAAAATAAGAAATTGCCAAAATTGAAATTTGAAAATTAAAAAATTATTTGCCTAGCCCAGTTGATGTTTTTGGAAGATATATTATCATTTTTTTATGTTTTGTTTTATTTTATGCCATTTGTGTTGTAGCTTAGTAAAATAGTTTGAGACTTACGTATTGGTGAATTTATCAAAGGGCACTCGGTCATGTTAGGGTGCCTGAGCGTCTCAAGTTTTCCTTGTAGGTCTTTAATATGTGTGTGAGCGTTCTTCAGGCTGTTGGACATCTTGGTCATCTTCACTTGCATCTTTTGGATGGCATTGCTTGAATTCTTATTTTTGGGTGCTGTTGCTCCACCGTCTCCTCTGTGTTGTGTCTCTGTACTGTCCCTTTGAAGGCTGCAGCTTAGACAGGCACTCTTCAGTTGCCTCACTGTCTCCTTCATGCTCTGCAGCTCCGTCATGGCTTTCTTCAGTAGCTGGAACTGCTTGGGCAGCTGGATGGTTAGAGGAGGAATGGTGATCTGGTAGGGGCACTCCTCTTCATTTCCGCCGCACTGGCCAACAGGTTTCAGCTTCACCTGGGAGCAGCTCTCAGGGGGCGATGTCTTCTCCACCCTGCCAGAAGAACCACTAACCACAGCTTCAGAGCCCAGATGTGCAGCTATGAGCATGATATACACACACAGGCGCATGATATTTTTCAGCCAGAAAGTGTGAGCTGAGTAAGAGAGAGAATGGGAAAACTGGCTCTGCTTGTGTCAGCAGTGATATAAATACAAGAGCAGTGAGGAAGATAGGGGAATGGTGGGTGGGGCAGCACAATTGCATAAGAACTAGAAAACGCTGAAATGGAAAAAAAAAAAAAAGCCAGTCGGAAAACTCCTCCTTTTCCTCACTACACAGATACAGTACAGAGGACAAAATGCCACTATCTCTAGCTCACTTTCAAAGTACATTATAGCATTATATTTCCTTTGCCACCAGGTAGAGACTGAGTGTGCTGTTTACGTGTGTTTTTTAGTAAAAGCAGACTGTCACTGAGTTGATGCCACACAGGCTTTTTCTGTCCATCTTTTTTTGCCTTAAAAAAAAAATCCATAAATCCATAATAAGACATACTACATATCGGGTACCTCTCCATATACTGTACACACTTAAATTCTTCCAGTGTTTTTTTTGTATTGTCAAAATATCATGTGGTGCAACCATCTGACCATTAGTGCCATACTGAAAACTTTTCTGAAATTGTTCTAAATATTTTTACACCTTGATTTAGCCAAATTTTGCATAATTTCAAAAATGTTGTATTAATGACCAAAACTTCAAAACATTTGCATTTCTGCTTTTTTCGGCTGCTCCCTTTAGGGGTCGCCACAGCAGATCACTGGTCCTCATATGTGATTTGGCACAGTTTTTATGTCGGATGCCTTATAACGTTGTCCAAAGTTGTTCATTTTACAAAATGTCATGTAACCCTGTGGAAAGAGAATTCAGGTTATAATGGAGTTCATAAAACTTATTATCAGCAAGACAGTTCACTTCACATGCTACATTCATGATGGAAAAAGTGCTACATTCTCATCATTGCGTGTTTTATATAAATGTGTGTGTACACAGCATTACAAATGTTTTATGCTTGATTTTTATATTTTACAGTTTGCCCTTTCAGAGTCCTTACTTGGCAGTGATCATTTTATAGACCATAAAATAAATACTTGTTTAGCTATTATGAATCTTATGTTTATAATTGGTATTTGGATATTGAAAACCTGCAAGGATTATGATCTTACTCGTACCTTTTCATGCTACGCATCAGAGAGGTTTTATATTTTGTGTCAGTACTGGAGCATGCATTCCAAACAGTCCACTATTCAGTCCATCTGTGTCTTACTTCAAAGCCAATTTCCCACACACGTCATAAGTCACTGTAAACCATAAAAGACTTAAATATGCTTCAGAAAATCTCTTTAAATTCTACAGAATTCCAAAATAACACAAAAACTTCCAGGCCAGCTTTATAACCAGCAGTTCCAACTGATATCTGTAGTGTGCCTGATTCTGTAGGTTTGAAGTAAATTAAGTATATTTTTGTCAGACTTCACTCATTAAAAGCCCTAAACATGACAATAATCAGGCAGTAGACCCATCACTGTGGAATGTGATGCTTTTTAATGATACATCTGTATAACTCAGCAGGAATATTGTAGTAGATGGACACACTGAAAGCAGGTTTTTGGGTTGACAGTTGCATCATATTCAGCCATTTTTTTTCTGTGGCGCTTCCTGTCAAGCTAAATTGCTTTAAAATAAATCCAGAGATGGAGTTTGCCTTTACTTTGCACCTTTTTTCTAGTGTGAGCAATCAGAGGTGAGCTCCCTTTGGGCTAGTCATGATCATCCTTTGAGATTTGGACTTGTTTAGCTTTCAGATAAACCACATTCACACTTATTTGTTTGTATTTATATGTATTTTGTAATGTTTAATTTTTTTTCTTCAAATCTTTCTTAGCTTTTCTTAGTGGACATGATCAGTGGAGATAAAATGGCCCGACTAAAGGCCAGCCTCAGTTTGCTGCATGACACATTAAGAAGGTAAGAGCTACATCAGCCAGTGTGTAACATCTTTGCCAGCAACTCACCCATTATGCTAGCTATTATGTAACACAGCCAGCATGTTCTGTTTATAATTTTTCTGTTTGCACTTACTGAAAACAGTTTACTCTCAAGTCTTATTCATTATTCAATGGATAAGTTAACTCGGATATTATAGACTTAAAGCTAAAAACTCTAATGAAACCAAAAATGACTCTGATTCTTATACTGAAGTTCTTTTCTACACACGTAGGACTGATTCACTTTATAGTATACAGCTGTGAAAGAGTAATGACTCATAATGGCACTATCTGGTGTCACCCACATGAGGATGGGTTCCCTTTTGAGTCTGGTTCCTCTCAAGGTTTCTTTCTCATATCCTCTCATGGAGTTCTTCCTTGTCACCGTCACCTCTGGCTTACTCATTAGGGGTCTAAATCTACATCCATGTGATAGGCTGTTGTGTGGCTATTTCTATGAGTAAATACTGATAAAATAAAAATGGACTTATAGGACCTACATTTCCAAGCAGTGGACCCAACTTACACTGTTCTTACAGAAGTACACTGTGCAACAGCTCTAATATGTGGCTACAGCCCATCCAGATGGCATCAGTAGACAAGTAACACTTCGGAAAATACACACCATATCAGTTGTTAATAGGCTTCCTTCCTCTATAGTGCTCAGGAGTCTGAGCAGAAACTGCTGCAGGAGGCGAAGTGTTTCCATGCAGAGCTGATGCGGCAGCAGCATGAGTTGGAGAAGGCAGAGCTGTTTAAAGAAGGCCAGCACATGGATGGCAGCTGCATGAGACAACAGCTCTTACAGTTTCACAACAAGCTCCGAGAGGCTGAGGAGAGAGCGCACCAGATGCAGTACAAACTCGAGTGGTGGGGGGCTTTCTTCTGAGTACCACCCGATGTGTCTTAATCCTTACATTCTGTTCTTTTCTTACTATTGTATGGTAAATTCCCCCAGATTACAGAGCCTTGAATTAGTATTCACTAATGCAGTCCATTGGGAAAAAATGGACTTAATTGGCATTATATGTCATGAATCTACACAAAACAGCCTATAATATTTTGAAGTGGCAGGGAAAAAAAATTATATAGTTTGTAAAATGATTTACAAATAAAAACATAAAAATTGTAAAAGTTGCTTAAGTATTCACATCCATTGCTGTAACACCCTAACTAAATTAGTTCTGGTGCAGCCAGTCACCAATTAGGTGCAATTAAAGTATCAGGTGATTTTAGTTTAAATACGCTTTTTCCTGTACCTGAACAAACATCATCAAGTCAAGGGACAAAGTGTCAGTCAGGGTTTGATTAAAAAAAAATCCCAAAAAACTTTAAACATCCCATGGCGCAACATTAAATCCATTAGTAAAAATAAAAAATGGGAAGAATATGAGACAATCACTTCTTGAAATTAGACTGAGAAGTAACCAGCTCTGTACATGATGCTACCACCAACATGCTTCACTGTGCACAGGTGGACTCCATTAATTAATTATCAGAGATTTGATGGCAACTGGTTGTGACAGTATAATGGGGGGGATACTTGTGCAATCACAACTTTTTTATTTGTAAATAATTTTGCAACCTATATTGATTTTTTTTCTGCCACTTCAGTATTATGTGATTCTGTGTAGATTCATGACTTAATAATAATAATAATAATAATAATAATAATAATAACCGAATTAAGTCCATTTCAATTCCAGGTTGTAACATGACAAAATGTGGAAAAGTTCAACAGGGGTAAATAATTCAAGATACTGTATATAATTTAATTTTATAGCATTAAAATTGTAAAACTCTGTGTGTGTGTGTGTGTGTGTGTGTGCAAGATATAGTCAAGCTCACCGTATATTCTATTATACTTTTCTATCACTGTTCTGTTTTCTACACTAGTCTGTTGTAGTCCACAAGGGCCAAAATGTTCCGGCATTATTCTTTCTTTTCAGTCTCCAGGAGGAAAAGATCTGTCTCACGAAAGAGTACGAAAGGCAACCAAAGTCTGCTGTAAGTATACCACAGACCTACTGAAAAATTACTGCAGCAAGATGGTTTAGAAGCTCTGTATCAAAACACATTACACTTTTTGAGTGGTACACCTGTTATCTGAAGTAGTATTGTGAGACAATTGTGAGACTTTACACAGCCATGACAGGTTCACAAGTGCAGCAAATTAGGTTTCAAAATAAACATACCTCAATTCACTGATATGTGACAAAAACTAACATAAGATATTTAAAACAATGAATTATGATACTGTATTCAAATGACAATTACACATGGCCTTAGCTTCTATACTGGCATCTGCAGTGGAATGTGTGATGTGCCTCCTCCAACAAATTCTTCATCCAGCATTTGAACACAGAACCTAGTGTAAAGTGGTTGAAGCTTTAGTTGAAGACATTTTGATAAGGTTGTGCGCCAGTACGTTGCTCCTGCTAAGCCAAGTAGCTCCTGTGTCAAAAAGGAGGTGTCTAAATATCAGATTATCACTCTCAAGAAAAGGGAAAAAGGTAGAGTGAGACTCATTGTGTTGGAGTGAGTAGATGTAGATCTAAGTAGATCATGGGTTACCTGATGTGTGGATGCTCTGCAGTAGAAACACAGACCTTTCCTTTTGTGTTTAATGCTCTGCTGGAGTAAGTTCAACTTGCTCAATCTGCATGGGCTCTGAGTTGCTGATTACTTTGAGCTTCCTGCAACTTATCTTCTTTGGTTGTGGAGCAGAACATCCAAGCAAATTGAGAGATCAACGAGCGTGTTGAAAGAGGCTTGATCGTTATAGCATAATGTGAATTATTGCTAACTGTTGTTTATCCACGTATGGTGAAGTTTTCTTTTAGATGGGTGATTTGGATAGGATAAAAGTGGTTTATTCAAAACAGGCAAGCAATCCAAAGTGCAAATCCAAAATTGTAGTCAGGTAACATGCAAAGATCAGTCAATTGGCAAACAGGGTTAAACAAGGCCAACAGGGTTGTCAACAAAGAAACTACAGTCGAAGCCAGAAACAAGAATGAAAAACAAAGGGCTTAGTGATATCACTAGAACAGTGGTTGGAGTGAGACTTCACAAAGAGTGAATGAAGTCTGGTGAACTACAAAACTGACTTGGTTTGCAGTTTGAAAGGCAGATGGGAAATGGAGTTGGAATCAAGTGTGTGGTGGATACTGGGGAATGGAGTTCAAGGCAGGTGCCGATGGTGACGTGACAACTGATGACCGATGTGGTATGTGTCAGTCTGCAGTGTGCTGTATACTCTCTACTGTGCTGCATGCCATCATCAGGCATCTGAATACATCAGGTTTCTGAATACATCACTGGGAAGGACTCATTAGTGCAAGAGTCTGAAGTGTGTGAGAGAATGAAGAGCACGTCAGCGTGAGAAACAGTCGCTGAGACACTTAAAACAATTAAATATAGCAGTTTCACTGTGGGATGTGCTCTGTGTCTATGATTACCTGGGTACAGTGTAGATACCATTTTTTTCCGTTTTCATGTCAAACAATTTTCTTTCACTTCACGTATTACACACCTAATTAATCTTTTCTGTAAGTTATCCCCAATTTTTAGCCTTTACAGGTGCTGTTATGCTGCTAAAATATTTTAAATATTCAAAATAACTTCCACTTCTGCCTCCGAGAAATTTCTCTTTTTTTCACCGTTTTGTCCTAATTTCATGCTTTCAGCAATCTGTGAACTTTACCATTTTTGGAGTTTTGTGGTTGTCACTAAATGCAAATGAGGTGTGGCATGCACACAGTTCTCACTTTATAGGCAATTGTCATTCAACAATATACAGACTGAATTACAAAATAAATCAGCATTATCCTACCACATGAAAAAAAAAATCATATTTAGCATCTCTTTATTATGAGAAAACATCTTGATTTAACAAGAAAAGCATCTCATTATAAAGAGAAAACATCTGGTTAATATGAGAAAAGCATCACATTATTGTGGGAAAATGACAGATGGCACAGTTGACAGAATTAATTACAGGCTTATGTTAAACCACAGTGGAATTTTAATGTCACTGAGTATTGAAGGCAGTGCTGTCATTAGTATACACACATTATAAAGCATTGTCAAATCTCAGCGTTTATAGATATTACTCCAGTCCTTTATAGTAATCAGTATTCACTTAACCGGAAGTGGGCCTCAGCATGGCTGCTCATTTTGGCCTCAGAGAAACAAGATCATTTGTAACCTATATATTGATTTTCAGGTACACGTAAGTGCAAGGTGTAAGTAGGGGCTCAGTGTGATTAGGATTATTTGGCAGACTGTACAAAACTCTGTGTGTGTGTGTGTGTGTGTGTTTCCAGGAGCAGGAGAATAGGTCCGTGGCTCTGAAGGAGAGCTGTGAGAAGATGAAGAAGGAGATCACCCAGAGGCATCAGGAGATCAGGACATTAACGGAGGGCATCAAGGCGTGTGATACACAGCTGCAGAAGGAGCAGCAGGAGCTAGAAGACAAAAATGAAATGATCAAAATCAAAGAGGTGAGTTACATTTGCCAATGAGTGACTAACTGTCATCCTCTCAGTCACAGCGAGTGACCTTTGATGGCTTCTTTGTATTTGTCACCAGGCTGAACTAGCTCAGCTGATCTCCATTCCTGGTCAACTGGGGAAAGAAATTGAGAGGATCAATTGCAAAATGAAGTAAGTGCCATAATCGCTGTTGTAATGGAGCTCACATAGTTACCCTCAGGTCAATAACATATAACATTTCTGTGATATCAATTATAAATGAAGTGTTTAATGATTCAAATTGCTTTACTGTTCTCAAGATTTATAGTATTGCTATAATATTCCTACATTTGGGAGGCAATCATGAATTAAATTTATAGGTAAAATCTGGAACCATACCCACATGATACCCACATCTTTTTTGATTGCTAATTAAAACATTTACAAATGGATTTCCTTATAGACTGCACAGAGATCTGTCCCCAGTCCTCAAAACTAACACTCATCACTCAAAGCTAAATATCTAAAGCTAAACCTAAAGCTATCTATTTGCACAAAACTGAATCACATGTGGACCACATCTTGGAAAACAAGCTGATGCAATATGATACATGTTGCCTGCTTTAAATATATCTTTCATACATGTGCATAATATTGTCTTGGAAGGAGAATTGTTTTTTAATATTCATAACAGCGATTAAACTTTAAAGTTGTTGTGTATATTATTATAAAACCTTTTAGTAAAAGGTAGAAGGGAATGATTTATAATTGCACTATCCATTGCACCCAGATGAGGATGGGTTCCCTTTGAAGCCTGGTTCCTCTCAAGGTTTCTTCTTCATATTGTCTCAGGGAGTTTTTCCTCACCACCGTCACCTCTGGCTCGCTCATTAGGGTTAAAATCACATATTTACAATTTATTTTTTGAATCCATTTATTTCTGTAAAGCTGCTTTGTGACAATGTCCATTGTTAAAAGTGCTATACAAATAAAATTGAATTGAATTAAAACTATTGAATTGGTGCATAACACAATCTCCATATCTCAACGCAGCTGGTGATGGAAAAACCTTCAAAGAGTGCTTACATAATGTGCTGGGTAGACTGTAACTAGTGTGTGTGTGTGTGTGTGTGTGCATGTTTCTGTATGAACCAGGAATGTACAGAAGCAGAAGGCTGCACTTGAGAGGCAGCTGCTGGAGCTGGCGGAGAGGGCGAAGCAGACACAGGTGGGCTGCAGGCAGCTGGATGAAGAGTGCAAGAGCGTGATGAAGGAGCTCAAGGGCTGCAGGGCTCAACTGGAGGTGGCTCAGAGAGAGAGAAGCATGCTACTCAAAGAAAAGGAGATGACCAAGGAGGAGGAGGCTGTCCTCCTTGAGCAAAGGTGGAAATCATCTAACACCATTAACAGTGAATGTTTTTTGAATGTTTCATTTAGGTCGAAATGTTCAAAAGAAAAATGGGCCAAGCCCAAAATGGCAAATATGAAGCTTATTTAATGGTCTTAACAACAAGTCATTGGTCAGGAAATAAGCAAGAATGAAACAAATGCACTCCTGACAGCTGCTGTGCCACCATTCACTGGTTTACTTTTGCTGCAGTGAACTGTTTGGGGAAAAGCTTAATATTTTGCCATTGTAGTGTAATGATTCAAGGTGAATGCATTTCGGTTATAATCATTGTCATAATCACTTAACAAAAAAATTAAATCTGCACAGTATGGCAACACAAAAAATGTGTTAGTCAACTGGAGTAGTAGCAGTTTGGAGTTCTACCATGCAGTCAGAAACGGACCATGCAGTCAGGAACGGATGAAGTCCCTTAAAGAAGTGACAAAACATCTTCAAAGGTTATGACATGAGTCTCATAATATTGAATTACTCATACTAGAGACTTTAAAATGGCCTGGACAACTGGATGATAAACAGAGGTGGGAATTGCACAAAGACTGTTGAATTCATTTTTTTGACATTAGTACACCAGGGTCCCCGGTTCGATTCTGAACTCGCTTTACTGTATACTTAGAGTTTCTTTGCCTGTTCTCCTCATGTGCCCATGTGTTTCCTCCAGGTTCTCTGGTTTCTTCCCACTGTCCAAAAACATGCAGGTGGGCAGATTGGCTATGCTAAATCTCCCCTAGGTATAAATGAGTGTGTGAATGTGTATCCTGCAATGGACTGGCATCCAATCTGGTCTGAATTCTCCTACTTCGCAGCCAGTGTTCCCAGGATAGGCTCCGGATCCACCGCGACCCTGACTAGGATAGTGGTTACTGAATGAATGAATGATTGATATTGCTACAGCATTAGTTACACCACATTAGATACAGTATGTATCCAATATATATATGCAGGATTCCCTGCAATGGACTAGTGTCCCATCCAGGGTGTGTTCCCACCTCACAGTCAGCGTTCCCGGGATAGGCTCCGGATCCACCGTGACCCTGATCAGGGTAAAGCAATTACTGAAAGTGTCACTCACTAGTGAGAGAGATATAGTGAGGAATCAGTAGGAGGAGAATTCAGTAGGAGAATTCTGCGCTATGGTATGGTAGGTATGGTAGTGTGGCAGGTGCTGGGGTTTGGGGATTGGATTGGTGTTGGATTACTGTTATCAATCCTTGTGATAAAAATAAAAGTTTATTCAAGTGAATAAATTAAAAATGAAATGTTGACATATTTGTTGATTAAAGCTACATAATGGACATTTTACAGTCTGTTAATATTTAATCATATACACCATGAGAAATAAAAAAAAATAGCCACAAAAAAAAAACAAAGTTTATACTGATTATGTTGTAATCATTTCTCTCACACTCAGGGGTCTGCTGGAAATCAACCTGAACCACATCACGGAGGAGAGAAAGACCCTTCATGACAGCCTTGTTAAGAAGGTGCAAGAGAAGGACCGGCTGCAGCGCAGGTTAAAAAACATGCTACTGCAGCACACTTTGTCTAAAGATGCCCTGCTCCACACTCAGGAGCTCTACAACAAGACGAAGAACCAGGTCAGTCTGCACTGCTACTTCTACACCCGTGAGTGCTTTGAGTGTGGAGATAAACATGGCTGTTTATCAAACATCCAACAACTACCCTAACAACAAAATCTACACTGGGCTTTTCTGCATTGGGAAAGATTCACCGACTGTCAGAAACAGTGTCACGTGTACTTAAGTAAAGTTTGTTATGAAATTTGGAAACCAAAGCATTATTAAATGATTAAATGACTGCCCATGACAGTCACAGGCATACACCGTTAACTCAGTACTGTAAATGCTGCCAAGTATTATAACTATGATCTCTTATCTTTTATGGGTATATGAAAAAACATCAGGTCAGAAAAGATCACAAAAGTTCAAGTAATTAAAGGGAAGTGAGAGAGGGATGTGCGTGAGAGGCATACATGGACAATTATAGAACAGGAAGTTTAATTCTGTGAAATTAGTGTTTTCATAGCAATCTATGCAGTCACGTACCATTTGGCAATAACAAACTGCTTGTTTCACTGTAGTATACATCAAGGATTTTAGAGTTAAAAATTTAATTCACAATATTTGGTTACTCAAGTTCTTGAGGAGATATTTGGGGAATGTTGTGTGAGTTCAGACAGATGCGATTTCGATTAGGTGGGTGCTTAACTTGACTTCTGAGTGATGCCTTCAGATTATTTAAATTACCTGAGTGTTGGTCATGCTTTCAAAGTTGCCATTTTTTCCTGAGCAGCGCTCTCTGGGCAGGAGGTTTTCCACTGAATCCAAACCACCCATTTAAAAAAGCCAGATAAACTGGGAGTTAAAAACTGTGAGCCAGAGAGCATTTTACAGGTGAAATACGCTGTCATTTTCAATAGACGAAAGCATAAAAGCAAAGATTAAAAAAAAAAAGAGAGAGAGACTTAGAGTAGTACACTAAATAAAAATTAAAAATAAGAATTCTACTGTATTTTACCACAGTACATAGTCAATAATGCTATGCCTACAGCAACCCCTAATCATAACCTTAACCTCAGTAATGATGTCAATATTTTGGCTCTTTTAGCTTTTTAAATAAAATCTGCAGTTTTCAGTTTTGTATTCCTATCATTATGGACTGACACACACACACACACACACACACACACACACATGCACACACATTGTGCCCTGCACTTTATTTATTCTTTGTTCTTATTAAAGATAAAATATTTTAGTCATTTGGAATTTGGATGAACCAGAATATTTAAATATCTCAGTTCCAGTTCGATTCAGTTCAGCGGTGCTTTATTGGCATGAATGTTATAATTCACATTTTTGCAGGTAGTGTAATAGTGCAGATTAAACAAAATGTATACAAATAACACACATATATATACATTTAAACATTACAAACATAATAAACAACAACAACAAAATATATATACATCAAGCAAACAACAACAACAAAACACCCTGATAGGTAAGTATCATTCAGGGTGTGTGTATTCAGGGTGTGTGCAGGACCCTCGGTGTCTCGCTGTCCCTCAGGCTCTCACATTCTGACACATACTTTGCAATGAAGGCTGCAGTGTTTCCTTCTCCCAGAATGATTCTTCATTTTTCTTCTCCTGTTCAATTGCAAAAATTTGGTATTTTGTGTGTGATGTTTTCGGCGAAGGTGTTTCTCTGGTGTTGATATTTCATAGTTGATATCTCACTGTACAGATTTTGAATGTCACACACCTGTTGCTCTCCTCCATCCAAAGCAGCACAGGCATCTTCATCAAAATCCATCAAAATATCAACAGAGCACAAAAGGATACCTGGTTTAGCCCAAGCAAAATAGCAATATGCCAGTGTTGTACCAGCAAATGATGCTTTCGTTGATGCAAAACTGAGCACATGGTGTTGTGCTGCTTGGTTAACAGGTCTAGAATGAATGACACTTACATCTAATACAGGTACCAAATAGAAAGATCTATAGTCTTAGAAAAAAGTTTAAATTTAGACCCTTAGCTCTACAAAGTAGAACGATTGAAAACCACGGTCCATTTTCCTCTCATGTTGTATGTAATTATAGTTTCATATGGTCCAAATAACTATATCTTTTAAATAGCACACTGTTTTATTAACACACTGTGAAAACTGTGAAAGTAGCATTGGTGCTTCCCTAGTTTCTAAATATGTCACTGATAAGCATAATTGTTTTCTTCCAGAGGGATATAATGCCTAAGGATGATGACTTGCTACAGAAAATCCAAGATCTGCAAACAGAAGTAGACAACCTGAAACTGAAAGTTGTCCATCAGGTAATCTTTTGGCACACAGGATCTTATAGTGTACAAAAGTTTCAATGTATATATGTGTACATATATATGTGTGTGTATCCATTTCTGCTTGAATTGTCTGAGCAGCAGTCGGTCACGGGTGTTGAGGCCCAGGTGGTTGAGCAGTGTATAGAGCAGAAACAGGCTCTGATAAGGGAGTGCAACCGCCACCATGAGGAGTTGCACCACCTTCATGCCCTGACCCGCATTAAAGCAGACGAGAGAGATCAGAAGAGCCGAGAGCTGCTCAAAGCTCAGGTACAGTGCCTCTTTATGCTTCTAACAGGATATACAGGAGGGAAACATCTCTTAGAACAATAAGCAATCAAAAAGAGGCATATATTTGTTAAGCCTCAGTGAATTTGGGTGATTTCACACTTCAAGGGTTTTAAATGATTTGCTTTTTTTTTTTAACATGAGATATTTATATCAGAATTTCTATTGAATTTTTGGAGCATTATATTGTTAGTGATACCAGTGGTGATGCCCAGGATCTCAGCAAACATAAAGCTTGATAAGCTACAATACATGACCAAAAGTATATGAACACCAGACCACTGAACATCCCATTCCAAAACCATTGCCATTAATATGGAGTTGTTCCCCCTGTGTTTGCTGTTATAATGAGCTCCACTCTTCTGGGAAGCTTTCCACTAGATGTTGGAGCGTGGCTGTGGGGATTTGTGTTCATTCAGCTACAAGAGCATTAGTGAGGTCAGGCGCTGATGTTGGGATGTCGAGGAGGTCTGGGGTGCAGTCGGTGTTCCAGTTCATCCCAAAGGTGTTCAGTGGGGTTGAG
>CM040462.1:25959565-25979823 GCA_022758105.1 Pangasianodon gigas | reverse complement strand
TGTCTCAGGTCAATGAGTTCCAGAGCCGCATAAAGGAGTGCACTAAGAAGTTGATGGCTGTAGTGTCAGAGTTGGCCATGCGTCAGACGCAGGCTCTGTGTCTCCAGCAGGAGCTTCGTGAGAAAGAGTTTGAGCTTGACTTGTGCCAAAGAAGACTGGAGATGGGACTCGCACCTTCTGACACCATAGAGCAGGAGTGGCTGCGCCAAACGCGAGCCCAGCAGAAACGCCAGGTAGATGCCCAGGAGAGAGCCTGGGTCGACATTACCGTTAGTTACGCAACTCGTATAAGGAGACTAATGTGAACCTCAAATGATCGGCTTTGACTCAGATAACTGGCATGGGTTATTGCAATTTTATATAGAGATTACACAAGTTTAAATAATTTATTTATTTTAATGGCACACATGGATTTTATAATCATTTTGTGTAACCCAGTCATTTAATAATAACAAAATTAAATGCAAGAAATATTTTAATACATTCAATAAATATTAAATATGAAAAAAAAAAAAAAATTAAAAAAAGCAAGCCAACACAAATCCATAAATTTAAACCAAACGACTAGTCATTCAATTAAGACAAAAGAAATGCACATAAAAGGAGGACAGGCTGGTCTTTGCAACGGCTCAGCTGGCATTAGGCTTCTGAAAGAATAGGGACATGCCGTGAACAGATATTTACAGACCGGTATGATTTTATTTCTAAAGACTAAAGCTGACTTACAAGTCGGTTCTGTTTGCCACGGTATGTTCCATTAATGCTGTCTTTTTATCACTGCTTGGATTTCTTGCTACTGGCATGTTTCAAAGAGAGATAAGTGACCGATCAGGTACTACAACGTGCCGAATTCTCCCTAGTGTGCTGCGTGCCATCATCAAGCTTCTTCCAGAATACATCACGTTTCCTTACCTCCTGCTTTTCCAACACTGCATCAGGGAGGATGCATTGGTGCACGAGAGGCCAAAAAGCATGTCAGTGTGTTCTGGCTGACGGTTGCAGAGACGCCTGAAACAATTAAACAAAGCAGTTTCCCTGAGTGTAATTCACTTTTCTGCAATTTGTCTCCAGATTTTATTTTCAGGTGCTGGTGTCGTGCTAAAAAATATTTTTATGGCCATAGATGTGAGTCAAAATAACTTCCACTTCTGCCTCTGAGAAATTGCTTTTCACAGTTTTGTCCTCATTTTACGCTTTCAGCTTTCCGTGAGCTTTAATTTCTACAGTTTTTCGGCGTCAATAAACACAAATGAGCAGTCGTGTGCATGCACTTTGTACTTTACATGATTGTCATTTATCAATATCAATGCGCGTGAGTACAAAGGAAACCAACTTTAGAGACACTTTTGTAACTCTGGGTATTTTTTGTTCAGTGTGGCCTATGAAAACATACACAACTTTACTACAAAATTGATAAATGAGGCCCAATGTTTCCATTTTAATGTCCAGTTTATTAAGAACGACAGCTTTGAGACAGAGACAAAAGCATCACAGCAAACAACCGATACGCTACAGTCTCTTGTAAAACCATGTTGCCTCCTCTGTTCTGTGGTGCATGATGGGACCATTTAGTGAGGAAAAAAGTGTCCGCTGATTTTTAAGTATTAATCGTATACATTAATTATGCGGTTCATGACACAACTACTAGTTACTCAAGCTAGAAAAATGCAAAAAATAACAGTGCCTCTGCCATCCTTGGCAGGGAGCAAAATTGGCTGTGCTTTGTAGGTGAGAGGGGCATACATACTTTCTCTCCCCTGCCAATCACAGCGACACTAGCCAGTTGTGGCTGTCTGCGAGCTCATGTATGCAGAAGTAGCATGAGCAGCAAGTCAAAAACATGTGGTGCCTAGCTTATTATTACTTGGAGAAAACAAGAAAGGAATAGCTATTGTATGACAGGGGAAAGCTGGCTGGTGGGCGGGAATTGGCATGTGACAAAAAGGAGACATTGCAAAAATGTGGACCATATTGGGGCCCTGAGTACTAAGCAGGGGAACACTGCTATCAGCTGTGCATTCCCAAACGTGTGTGTGTTTGTGTATATTTCAATATTAGATAACTGAGGAGGAAGAATGGAGTCAGCTTCCAAACGGAGTCCACACCACGGCAGACTTGCGGCCCAATTCCTACATCCCAGCTGAAGGTTCACTACCTCTGCCCAAACCCTATGGAGCCCTGGCACCTTTCAAACCAAGCGAGCCTGGAACCAACATGCGCCACATCCGCAAGCCTCAGCCCAAGCCCCTTGAGATCTAGTGCCCCACATTACATTCATGTCTACAACATATTCACACATATACACATCAGCAAAAACGAAAGTTAAAATAAAAGATCGTATCTATTCCCACTTTTACAAGACAATTTCTTTTTCCAAAGAACAAAATGTTACACCTGCTTTTGATTAGTTACCTCATGTTTATTGGCTAAGGCTTGCTTTCTCTGGAACTTCATGTGGGGAATTCAGATAGTTCCTGGCAGAAAACACTCTGGAGATCCAGAGGGAAATGCAGAGAAATACATGGAAGCTCTCACCGTCACTCCCTTTTACATAGACTTCATATGTTCAGAGGACATGTGTGTTCTGATTGGTGACTCTGACATTTGTTATTACTGCATCAGTGTCCTAACAGGGAAGTTCAGATGCTACTTTGCACAGTCTGGTTACTGTCAATCATTGTCAAAGTGAGATTAATCTTAAGCTTGTTTCAACGTCCAGCCCATCTATTTCTACTTGCCAGTTTGTCACCATTAGCCTACATTATACATTTCCCCTGATTCAGGATTAGGCCTAGATCACGGTCATGTTTCACAAAAACCCTCCTTCAGCTTAGTATTTACACAGAAATGTAGAGAGTAACTCAGCATTCTATAGTAAACGCACTCTGTTACAGGAAATTTAAGAACACAGATGACAAAAAAAAGAAGTTTTATATACACAGCAGTGTGAACATTTGACAGCCGATACAGAAATCCCTTTTGACTTAGTTCAGTTATTTAATTACAGAATCTTAACTCTCTCCATAGGAAGATCAAGCAGCTGTTCCACGGTTTCACCTACATAACTTCTTTAATCGAAATCAGCAGGCAGCACTGTATGTGCATTTGTACGCCAGGTGAAGGTTCCTGCTTTTCAGATGAATGTGATGGATATTAAACAGCATGTTATCACTGTGCAGCATGTGTGCTAAACACAGCAAAATATCAGGCATCGGTTTTCAGTGTGACATATCTCAGTCAGTTTCTCTCTGCAGCACTTCAGGTGCAGCCATACATTCTTCCCCTTGTGTTCACTTGCCCTCAAAACCCAGTTTGATCAGAGTTTGCTTTAGTGCAATTTCCTCCACAAACCTGGCATCCACATTCTCCTGTTCCTCAAAGGGATTTGTAGCTAAAACACAAAAAACATACAAAGGCACAGTTATGGTTACTGCACAGCATCCACCACACCACACCAATCTCCAAAACATACCAAATCTCTCAAAACAAAATACCTTGCTCTTCCATGTCTGAGAGAATTGTGACAAGGTAGGTTAGTGGCAGAAGCTCACGTCGAGAGCACAGTTTGTCTCTGTCCAACTGCACTGATGCCTGTGAAGTGTACAGTAACCTTAGCTCTGCAGTCTCTTAACCAGTCACAATTCCGGAGCACATTACATAACCAAGCTCTCAACAAAGTGCTTGTGCCGATATAGAAATCATACTAAACATATGAACAGTATCTTTTATGTTGTTCCGGAAGTTTTTACACACACATTTGTCAGACAAAGGTGCTCCCACTCACCACTGTAGCAATACAAACAGGCTTTTCAGTGGATTGGCTAAAAACCTAGTTCTTTGGACTACTGAACCATGGACTACTGAAATATGTTTAAATATGTTGTCGTGACCAGACTGATTAATGATAACAGGTGGTTTTGGATTAAATGCGATTGGTTTTCTGACAGAGTATCTCCAGGCTCACCTTGGTCTTGGTGTATTTCTCCAATAGTCTTCTCACACACTGTCTAGTGATGCAGGCTGAGCTGACTGGATGATCCCAAAGCTGACACACTCTCTGGGCCAGGCACTGAAACAAAATCCAAGACCATGAAAAGGTTGACAGTTTTTCATGTTTGTATGACAAATTCTCACAACATTATAAATGGTAAAATACAGCAAAGTTATCTTGACATCTCTGATCTTGATTAGCTTTACCTGCAAAGCTCATGATCACACACAACAGTCTCTACAGTTTACACAGAATTGTGCGAAAAACAAGAAACATCCTGGGAGCGGAGGGTCTGCAGGCTGAAACACCTTGTTGATGAGAGAGATCAGAGGAGAATGACCAGACCGGTCTGAGCTGACAGGAAGTCTATAGAAACTCATATAATCACTCTTTACAACCGTGTTGAGCAGAAAAGCATCTCATGAGCACAGACTCACTGAACCTGGACAGCTGAAGACTGGAAAAAGACCAAGTGATTTTTTTCCTAATCTTTAACTGTCCAGTTTCAGTGAGTCTGTGCCCATGATAGCCCCAGATTCCTGTTCTTGGCTGACAGGAGTGGAACATGATGTGGTCTTCTTCTGTTGTAGCTCATCCATCTCCATGTTCAATGTGTTGTGCATGCTGAGATGCTTTTCTGCTCACCATAGTTGTAAAGAGTGCTTATTTGAGTTACTATATCCCTCCTGGCAGCTTGAACCAATCTGGCCATTTTCCTCTGATCTCTCTTATCAACAAGGTGTTTCCTCCCACAGAACTGTCGCTCACTATGTTTTTTGTTTTTCGCACCATTCTGTGTAAACTCTAGAGACAGTTGTGTGTGAAATTCCCAGGAGATCAGCAGTTTCTGAAATACTCAAACCAGCCCATCTGGTACCAACAACCATGTCACGGTTAAAGTCACAGAGATCACACTTTTTCTTCATTCTGATGTTTGATGTGAACATTAACTGAAGCTCTTGACCTGTATCTGCATGATTTTATGCACTGTGCTGCTGCCACATGATTAACTGATTGGATAACTGCATGAATGTGCAGGTGTACAGGTGTTCCTAATAAAGTGGATGGTGTATGTGTATACATTATATATATATATATATATACATATATATATACATACATACACACACCAGGCACTATCACACGAGCAAGAGTGAGGTTATACTGAATATCGTCACGGCTACGATTCGGCTGTAGGCACGAGGCCACAGGTAACCACAGCCGTGCCCATATTCATTATAACCACATGATTGCTAGTACTCTAGTACTTTACACAAACAAATATGGGTAGGTAAACATTACCTCAGGAAGTCTTTTCAGGACACTGAACTTCAGTTCTTCGTTGCCATTACTGTTATCTAGATCTGCGAAATAGAATGAAGAACAACTTGAGCTGAACTACAGAGAGGGGTAGGGAACAGAGATACAGTAAACACAATCCTTTCTTCTGAAATGAATAAAATGATTGCATGCAAGACATCCTGCTCCTGGACCTGCACTGCTTTGATGATATGATGCTGATTTGTGCATATGTGTATCCTTTCTCTAATAGTCTTCTGTGAAATCAAAGCAGAATCCAACTCCTAATTTATAACTATATAAGTGTATACCTTCAAACACTGTTTGCTTTCTCCCAATGCCAGAAATTTTGGATATCAAGAGGACCTTATGTCATGGCATGCTGGTGGGAGAGTTGAAGCAGATTTTTTGGAGTCTCACTTGACATAGTGACATAGTGTCTGTTGTGTTTACAATGAGTAACGTTGGTTTTCTTTTCTCTTGAGTAAAACAAAATGCTCAGTTGGTTCACTGACTCAGGGTCTCAGATTAAGGCAGAGATTCCCACATAAAAAACACACAATCTTTTCCAAAACCTCCATATTTATGAAATGTCAGTATGTATTCTGTGTGCATGTGTAGCAGTAACCATCACCTGTCATAAGCCGTGACACAAAAGGTTCAGTGAGGTGTAGAAAGCCATGGTCCACATACAGCAAGAAAGTGTGGCGAGGTAGACAGCGTACACCCAGCACACTCAGAAGTGTAGAATAACCTAGATATTTTCACACCATATCATATACCAGCATCTATCTATATACATTTTAACAGGAATCACCTTTCTCTCAAATGTAAAGAAGAGTGAAATACATTGGGAGTGTGAGGACTGAAATGGGAGGTTCCTCTTACCGGGTGGGAGGGGAAGACAGAGTCCTTCAGCTGCTTCCACAATCCGACACATCGTATGAAACATTGTCCACTCCTCCGAGTTGCCTTGCTGTTTACTAGAGCACACAAAACACAATGATAATAGTTGATCTCAGACTAACCACACTTTTGTTACTGGGAGCTAGATCCAGAAAAAAAATATGGGGTGCTGGACCATCTGTCTTATTATCTGTAATATTATGTGTAATAATGAAAATAAAACAGTATGTCTGCTCGATTGCAACAATTACAATGTCTTATATTTTAAGTGAATAGTTAGATAGGTGAATTTTAAACACATTCGTCTATATGTTTAAACAGGAGTTTGGAAGCTGATTCCTTTTTGTGAATTTATGTGATTGTGACACCCAGTGTTTAAACCAGGTACTGAAAAACTTTCTTAAAAGTTTCTCTTTGATTTTGATATTTAAGTTAGTCTTTGTCTCCCTTGCCAATTCTCATCCACTTGCTAGTTACTATCAGACAACTGCTGCCAACTGGGCTAACGCCTGCTTCCTCTGAGACATGGGCAGCTCTGTTACCACAGATCTGCTGCTGCTTATACAACATTACATCCTTCCCACCCAGACAGCAGGGCCGATTACACTCTCTTAGGCTCCTGTGTAACTTGCAGTTAGTTTACAACATCACTTAATGCTCTTTATACATCACCACTCACAGGCAAAGCACAGTGTGACCCAAGTTCAGCTTCAGCCACAGAGTCTCCAGCATGTGTCTGAGCAGCTCCAGCTACACACAAAAGCACACACTCATTATAAACTGAACATCAGTAGAAAGTCCTGTGGATTTCAAAAACTTCTCTGACAAGCATGAAAGCATTATTTCACATTTTATTCATACTCATAGTACTGTATACTCATACTCATTTTAGGAACGGGTTTCAGAAGGTTTTTTTCTGTATGTTTTTCACATACAGCGGGGTCTAAACGTCTGAGACACACTGAAAGTCTGGGATTTTTTTTACTCAAGATTCTGCACTACTCCTAGCTCCCTATTTAAATGTAAGGAAATGTGTGATATTGACCAGGTTAACTGCTTTGTACAAAAAGATCAGATTTTCCTCATGTCTGATTTCTTCTATTGAAGCGTGTGATCAGACGACATTCTGATGGATTTGATCTAAAATGGATCATAAGGTTTTACACAATCTTGTGGAGTCCATGCCAGCTCGATTTGCTTTGTCATTAAAGCAAAAATGGGACATGCCAATGGGACGTGTCAGTAATATAATTTGTAATGAAAATTAGAAAAGAATGCAAAATAATAGCATTTTCACTAGCGCTCTCAGACGTTTGAACCCCGCTGTATGTACATGGATGATCTGCATCATCCGTGACTCCAATATGGACACGTATCAGACAAAGCCCCTGTTGTAGGCTTCATAATCTTCTTCCTCTTACTGTTTTCACGGGTAGCAATTTTTCACATAGAGCCACAAAATTCAGCACAATCATAGATCTTATATGGAATAAAGTGCTTGTGTTTTTGGGAAAGAATGGAATTACGGCTGCCGCATAGCAATGCTTCAAAGTGCGTTGCTATTCCTATAGGAATACATGGGAAATGTTCAGTTGGTCCTGCTTTCACAGATTTGAGCCTTTCTTAGGTCAGATATAATGAATACAATTCAAACTGCATTGCCACACCTAGTAAAAACCCTAGCAACCAGCTGGACTATGATCACAAACAGTTAACACCCTAGCAACCAGCTGTTTCCTTAGCAAACAACTAGCTCCAACCTGATAACCACCTCAGATCATATTGAAACCTACTAGAAACACCATAGCAACCAACTGGGTTAGCATAGTAATGACCTAGCAACAAACTAGCAACCAACTGGAATATGATAACAACCAGCTGGGACAACATAGTAACCACTTAGCAACACCCTAGCAACCAAGTTGGTTAGCACAGCAACCACCTAGTAACACCCTAGCAACCACCTGTGTTAGCTTAGCAACCATCTACCAATACTCTAGCAACTTAAATATGCTAGCAACAATTTAAGATTTTAATGTAGCCTTTAGCCTTTTAACCGTTACACGCTTTACTGTTAAATGTTTTAAAAATTTTAAAATCAATGACAACAAAACACTGTAAAATAGTTTAAATCTTTTATCATCTTTAGAGGATAAAGTTGATCCATGAACTTTAACCTTCTAGTTCTCCTTTGTACTTTTTACATACTGTATTTTATAAATTTCACTACAAAACTATCAAATAGCAAACATTTTGTGTCACATGGTAAAATGAATTCACATAAAATAAAACAGTAACATGATCTTCTATATTCCTGTTTTCACCCGTCCAAAAAGTCTCCACATATTCAGCACATTTTAGCATGTGCCAATCATGCGCATGCACACACACAACATGCCGGACTTCTCATATCCTCATGCTCTCTCTGCTCGGAAATAACAGGAAGTCTCCTTGTGAAAACACATCCTATTCACTCTGTGTTCCAGGAGAGATATCTGCTTGTTACTTGGAAAAATGTCATGGTGACAGTTTTATGTGTGATTATGTGTCCATGTATTTCCCCAAAACTATTACGTTTGTAATCTAGAAACTACAGTTAAAAAAAAAAAAACACCAGTGCGAAAAGACTTCCTGTCTCTGAGCTACACATTCTCTAATAAATCCTTTTTCTAATGGGAAATAATTTACCCTCTTAATATTAAGTGTATACGGATAGGAACAGTTCGCAATATTGTATTATTATACATATATTATTATTAAATTACGTGCTTTTCTGAACATCCTGAAATGTTTTATTTCTCTCATTCCACAGCAATTTGCCAACCATTTTTGAGACGCCATACCTTTTATTCAATTATAGTTGTTTAGTTGCTGTTCACCTACATTAAAACAGCAGAGGTGCCAACGTTGCTAAACAGAAATCCTAGCAGGCAGAAAGAAAAAACAATTCTACCACAAAACGCCTAGCACATATAAGTGGATGGGATGAATCAGTGTAACTACACAAAACATATATTAGTAGATAGTTACTACAGATAGTTAATGCTGATCAATGCTTCATCAAACATGAAGGAAGCTATTGAAGAAAACTATTTCAGACATTTGACCTTGCTGTGACCTTGACCCTGTTTGGCTCAATTCCAAAATCTAATCAGTTCATCTTCTGGTTAGAATGATAATTCCATATAAATTCTACAAACATGCAACCACTCGTTCTTGAGATAGCTTGAGAATCTCAAACAGACGCACCGATGGACACTACAGTGAAAACTTAATAACAGTGAGGCAATCTGGCATGAGTGCTACTTAATGATTAGATGTTCCTCCATTCTTCTTATTAAAGAGATCACAGTCGTGCCCTCCATAATTACTCAAAGTCTTGCTGTTATAGAAAATTAATCAACACCTTCTAACCAATCAGGATTAAGAATTCGGTGTTATAAACACTCACACAACGTGCTAGAGGTCAGTTATCTCAACAAACTGAATGTTTTCAAATAAGTACTTTTTTTTATTATTATCGAGACATTTTCTCTTTGTCACCAACATGTGGATTTGGAGGAGGACCACAGGTTTTTAGGTTAGGGGTAGCTGCCTATGAGCAGTGTGTCCCTCATATTTCAAAAATGAAACCGACACCACTGTTGTCAAGTAAAGTAGTCTCCCTATTTTCTGTGAATAAATGAATCCATAGTATATTCATCTCCTCCTTAATCCAGCTGTGCTGCTCTGCCAATGTTGTATGCAAACCGCTGTGCCATGTCTATTTTAAGCTGCTGGCAGTTCAAAAAAAAATTTTTTTAAGCATTTTGTTTTATCACTTGTATTATACAATGAACACTTAGCTATAAATCGCTAATTTCCAGGATGTTCCTGGGAGACATGAGGGCACACACCAGCTTGGCCATGTAGTTCACCACCAGCATTTCAATCTTTTTCTTCCCCAGCTGTGGCAGGTGTTTGTTCAGGTGTTCCCGGAGCTTATCCACCACCTGACCAAGAGAAACCCAATCATAATGATTAATAAATGTGACATTCAAATGTCTCCACCCCTGTAAAATGAGTATAATGGAAATATAGCAGTTTATATAGATTATTATGAACAATGGCTCAGTCACCAAATTGCATGACAAAACAGCATAATAAAGAAGAACCATCCGTATGATATGTGATTATAAAAAGAAAATACTCGTCCCTTAACAATTAAGTGAAGAAAAATTCTTATTTGTGGCTTTTTACGCAATGCCTTCTGACTAGATAATGCACTGAGAGAGCAGTTGTAACCAGCCCTCTTTCATGGCATCTACCTTCCTCCACAGAAACCTAACACAACTGCCAAAGATGTCCAAAATCAATGATTATCAGCGATCAGGTGTCAGTAGTCGGAATTAAACAGAAGGTCATAGAAAGTTTTGGGAAACCAGTATTGGAATGAGCTGTAACTTACCACGCCTACTAGCGCCCTCTGCGGCTGGTCCACCTCCTGAAAGAGAGGAACCACTCTCTTATCTGCGGACCACAGAGAGAGTCAGAGCTCACCGGTAGTTCAGCCCTCATTTATTTTTGCATTTTCATTAGCCATATGCCCTTTCCAAAGTTGATTTTACTCATAATCGTAACAGGAGTAATATTTAACTGTGATCAGACAGAAATTCCACCTGTCATGGTGTAACACGGGAGTGAATAAATGCAAAAAAAGGGGAATTTGAGGACTTTGCTAACTCCCCCATTCCTCTACTCCCAATGCACTCTGTGTTTATTACATACTTTATTCATTACATAGAAAAATGAAACCAGCTCCCAGAGGACCCAAACTATTTGGCCCTGAAACGTTAGGACAAAGTTAAGAACATTTCCATTAAAAATATTTTGTGTGTGTGTGTGTGTGTGTGTCCTGCCATTATTCCTACATGTCAAGAACAAAATCACAGCAATACACCTCTTTTACTGCAGTTTTACTTACCCAAATGCCAGGTATCTACCATAGACAGAACTCTAGGGAACAAGTGAAGAATAGAGACTTTAGAAGGATGACAGTATTTAGTATAGATTGGGAGAGGTTTAATAAAGGCAGTCAGTTCCATCAAAACGAATGATTTTGTTGTGCATTTACAGCCAGACATGTTCTCCAGTAGTTTAGGGCATGTGTAGTCAGTTACTGGGCTATCTCTGTATTGAATAAGCTTGAATATACTGTATTGAATAAAAGGCTTCCCACTTTCTTACACACACACACACACACACACGCACATAGCACTCCACTTACTTTTTAGCGTTTTCCTCAAGTTGTTGCAGGAAGGCAGAGGATTTCTTTTTCTCTGAATTCTGTAACCATATTATGGGTCATTATTACTCACAGAAAACATGGTTACGATTTTAGAAGTAAAAGTAGTGTTCAAACAGAACTCAGCCTAGAAATACCAATATCCTGTAGACCCAGTTTTACATGAGAATCCCAGACACATAACAACACTTTACCTCTATAGATATTATGAGAATTTATATGTAAAATACCAGCCCTAGGGGAAAAGGAAGTAAGGGCAGAATGAGATTGTGTTTTCTCCCCTCACCAGTGCTGCTTGAAGTTTGGTCCAGTCACTCTTGATCTGGGAGAACCGGTATCGAGGGTTTGGCACGGTCTCAAAATATTTTGCCCTTTCAATAATCCACTGTAGCTCATTCCAGTAGCCCTGCAGACTCCTGGCCTTTTACACACAAAAGCAAAACAATGTTACATCTGACACAAGCTGAGTAAATCAACACTACAGTGACAAGGCAGACTGAAATATGTATCAGTATTAATATTAATATTAAGTCACACTACTAACACAAGATTATTATTTTTAGATTCAACAGGAAGGCAACAGTCAGAGTCATAGATTTGTAGTCACAGATTTGAGCTACATGGAATTTCCAGAAATAATTGTTGTTCCAGAAATATTTGTGCATCTATATCATAGTAAAGCTTAATCAAATTGAGTTGTAGCAGAGTCAACTTAATTTCATTGTCATACATCATATTTAATAACCACTTTATTCACTTACATAGTCAGTTCCTTATATAAAAATTATAAATATAAAAAATATTATTTATTTGATAATTTGATAATCATGTTTTCAAAGGAAAATGCAAAAATGCCTCCACTTCTTTGTATTTCTTCTCTGATTATTAATGCTTAATTTCTGCAGGTGTCATCTAAACAAATCTTTCTGTCAGTTAAACATCCCACAGTCTTGTAAAATCCTGAGAGAAATAAACAGAATTGTGCATTACCTTCCCTTTAATTATTGGCTGAGCGAGCAGCTCAGGTGTGCACTTTACACCAGGGATAGCAGTCAGCGCTACAGGAAGTTCCTGCAGCGGAAAACAGTTCATTCTATATCATCTGTAGTGTAAGCAATTTTACAGACATTTCGTAGAACTGACACAGTCAGAGCACTCTACTCAGTGTACAGCATATCCAGTGCAAGTCAACATTTTCAGTTCTGCTTTCATTCAAAAATGACTTCCAACAATAATTTCACTTCCCCACCCTATTGCTACTTGCTTCTTGTTTCAGGATCAAAAAAAAAACTTGTAGATGTACACAACTCATAAATCAAATTTCATATGACCTGATGACATCCCTGCTTACCTACTTTGCTATCAAATGACATGTATATGAAACATTTGGTGTATTTAGAGTGTGTGATATATGAATATTCTGTTTTGGAAGTGCTTTGTCAAAGGGCTATGTTTAAATTACCTTCTTCTCAAACACAGATGAATATGGAAGCACTTTATTCAGACTGAGAGACTGCTGACAGCACATCCTGTATAAAGAACCTAAGTTGAAAGAAGGTTGGTTAGCATCTCATATGGTTATACACACACATATACACACACACACGCGCACGCACGGACACACGCGCACACCCGCACACACACACAGAGCACCCGTTCCTACTTACCCAGAATAAACTCCTGGATCAGATCAAAAGCATTAAAGCTCATCATGTTCTCGCTAATCCAGTAGATGATCTGGAAAGGGAATGCAATGCGAATTAAAATTCTCATCATGATCTTGTTCCCATTTTCCCCACACACAAACACAGACACGTGTATGCCAACCAACCCTTAGTGTTGGAAGTCAGACATCTAGCTTTTACTACAGTCTACATCATTAAATGTGGCCAAGAAGAAGCGCCTACATTCACAGAAAGGGAGTATCTGACAAAGACGTTCCATCCACAGACCTTCCTGTAGCCTGCTGTAAACAAGTTTGTTTACTCACCACTAACTGCTGCAAACAAAAATCTTGTTTCAACAACTTGGAAACTGGCACATGAAGGTGTATGTAACCCAAAGTGTGGACAGATTGCACCGTTCAAGATCCTGAAGCCTGTGGCCAGAAACGTGTACAAAAGATGCACGGTGCGTCTTTTGTACACTTTTTTGTACATCTGGGTTGCCAATAATGTAATGTAAAATTTACAGTAAACAACTGTCAAACATATTCACAATAAAGAACTGTAATATCTTATATAGTACAAAATAACACATTACCCAGTACATTTACTCATTTGGTTGACAGAGGATACAACTGAGGACCCAATCAAGGCAGTTTGCTGGGGCTGGGATTTGAACACACAACCTTCTTATCTGTGACTCGTAACCTTAACCACTGAGCCAGCACAACTAGCTCAACAAGCATCTTTTAGTGGAGTATATTCAGTGGTAGAAGTAGTTGAATAAGTGCAAGCTAGTCGCGGTGCTGTTGTGGTGTAGCTGTGGTGGCTCAGTGGTTAAGGCTTTGAGTCACAGATCAGAATGTTGTGTTCATATCCCAGCACACGAAGCTGTCATGGTAACCTTCAGCTCCTGCATCAGCCAAATGAGCAAGTGTACTGGGTTATGTGTTATTTTATACAACATTAAGATGCTACTATAAATATTTATAGCCATTTACTGTGAATTTTATAGTACTGCAGTAAATTACTGCAAAATTTACAGCTATTTTTTTTTTTTACAGTGTTTACACTTTGTGAGTTTGCGTCACACAAAGCTCTCATTTACTGTGCCAAGATAAGTATTCCACACAAAACCAAACTGACTCACTTCAGTTATACTAAATTTATAATCTGAAAAGCATTCAGAGCTTCTTTCCCTCTGTCTCACCTTCTTTTCTAGGTCCTGGTCAGGTCCAAGGTGGACCAGCACACAGTGCAGCGCGGCAAGACGCTGTGCCTCGGGCCGATTAGGGCTAAGCAGCTGAAGCAGGAAATCATGGCTGAGGTTGATGGTATATATCCTGCCCATCCACCCATCCAGCAGCTTGTGACCGGAAATGCTCACTAAAACACTGTTGACTCCCAATGCATCCACACGGGCATCAGCACCTGCAGGCCAAGGAGCACAATATAGGGAAAGAACCACCACACTTTTACTGACAAACACACACTAATCAGGTACATTCACTACAAGAATAACCACTGCATTTTAACTGTTTGCTAATGTAGCCTGTAATGGAACAAAATATGATGAGCTGTCCAATAGGTTTTCCCCACGCCGCGAGATGATCACGAGATGATAGTGGACTCTATTCAATTCCAAGTGAATCTAGCTAGGCCTTAAGGAGCACCAGTGACTGTGGATAGCTGTATGCTAGGTTCTCTAAAATAAACTCACATAGCCACTGTAGAATTGTCCCTTCAGAGAACTTCTGGTATAATCATAAAGACTCATCCCAGGACTTTTATTTTCAATATACTCATAGTAAACATCCTTTCTACATGTTGTACTGTTTGCATTTACTCTTCAACAACCATAAACTGTAATAATTTATAATCCCATTATCCAGTGTCACCCAAAGCAGATTGTTTCCATTTTGAGTCTGGTTCCTCTTGAGGTTTCCTCCAAATGAACTGTCAGGGTGATTTTCCTTGCCACTGTCACCTCTGGCCTGCTCATTACAGAGCTAACTCTACATGCAGATTTCTGTAAAGCTGCTTTGTGGCAATGTCTATTGCTAAAAGCTCTATACAAATAAAAATTGAACTTGAATTGCATAATTGTGTTCATTCGATGACGTAGGCACTTGCTCCATTTTGTTAACACAGTAAGCTCTTATTTTCCTACTGTAATATAATTAATCACTGTCACTTTCTTAGTGAGTGATGAGTTTATCACTGTAAGGTGCACATGCCAGTGGCCAACATCAGCAGTAATCTGAGCTACTCACCTGACAGAAAGAGACTGTGACAGAGCAGGTCCTGCTGCCTGCAGTTGATCAGATGGAGGAAGTGGCCAGCTAGATAAACTACAACATAATGACCTGTGGGAGAGTTTCAGATATTATATGTTATGAGAACTCTTAGAAAAATGAGAATGAGAATGCTTAGAAAAATCTCACAGCACATCATGCATCAACAGAAAAAATGTTGATTGATTGACAGTGCACTGTGAAACAAATGCAGGTGTGAGACTGAATTTTTAATGTTTCTCTCTGAATGAACATCAGTTTCCTGCACTAACCCAAATAGAAGAAGAGTGGCTGGAGGTTTGACATGCTGCCTGGCAGTACGGTTTGTTCAAGTGCTACGGTGAAAGTTTTACTGAAGCCTGCATAAAAAATCACACAGAAAAAGTTATCACATGAACAAATGTGAGTGTATTTAGAAATAACACCTTAGTCCTTGTACCTCTGTGCACAAATGCAATAGTGTATGTGTAATCATCAACACCATGCTGAGGATGGCTGTAGCACACACACATGATCCCTGTGGGGGGGACAAAAGACAAAGAGATTCATATAGGTTTCTGGAAAGTGCTATTTGCTCTGCATAAGTTCAAATAAAAGATAAAAAGACAAATTCCTTTTACGTCATATCTACAGTTGCAAATGAATTCATCATTAATATACAAATGTGTTTTTTAATGGAATTCAAAAACTGTTCCCTAAGATTAACACATTTACTGTAGTTTTGTATTCTGATTATTATGTTTTGATTCATAAAGACAGTTCTCCATTAAATATATGATCAAATATCCAATGCAGTTGCCATATTCGTGCATTACCTGGACTTTGATTGCCAACATGAATGATACAACTTAAACTCTATCCCAAGTCAAGTGAGTGAAGAATATAAAACAACAATAATCATTGACTTTGTTAAATAATGTGTAACTACAGCATTCAATACCATTTCTAAATTTTTAAGGTCAACCAAAGTTCATCAAATGACTTGCCAGATTTGTCTGTAAATACCATCAGTTTCATTCCCTCGTGTTCCCGCTCTTGGTACTGATCATGTCCAAAATTAATAAACCTATACAAAACAAAACATGCAAATGGCACATTATTGCACTTTTGTTTTGTGTTTAACAATATTAGTATATATTAATATACTATTAAGCTATGCCACTAAAGATAACTAACTTACCTCACAGAGGTGAAAGGATTACTGGGTAACTCCAAGGGAAGTTCAAACTGTCATACATAAAAAGCAACAGACTTTAAAATCTCTCTTTTATCTGTCATTAAACATGATGCAACACTAAAGAACTGACAATGATCAATATATTTACCAGGGTCTCAAAATTGTGATCAGGGAAAAACTGCACACACTTGAGCACATATTTCTCCTAAAATAGAAAAAAACATTCACAAAGTCAGTGTAGAAACTCAGAGAACATTCAGAAAAGAAATGACAGATAATAGAGATGACATTAAGAATGCCATATCCTTGATCAATGTAATATCATTAATACAGTAAAAAGCATTGATATGGAAGAGAAGGGTTTGGGTTTCACTCTTCAGAACTCACTATGCTCTTATTTTAAGGTTGTAGAGGTGAAACTATGAGGAATGTAAGAGTTCTGACCTTAAAGAGTGATTTTTATTTCTGATGTGTGATGCTGGTATTACACTAGGTCTCAGTTATTGTCAGTTAGGTCATTGGGTCTCATTTATCAATATTTTTTTAAAGATGTCTGTAAATATTTGTGTAAGCCAAAAATGAACTTAAAAAAATTCTACAATATTTACAAAAGTTTTGGAAATGCTTGTTTTCTTCATACTCCCACAAAACACCCACAAAACTCCATAAAAGGCAAAGTTCAAACAACTGAAATGAAGAATGTCTGGCAAAAATAGACTTCCTCAGAGGTAGTGTGAAAGTTATTTTGACTCAACTATGCCAATAAAAATATATTATTTATCAGTAGACCAGTACCTGAAAGGCCAAAAACTGGAGCCAAATATGGAAAAGGTTCATTAGAATTAAGTGAGGTGAAAAGAAAATGGTTTGACATAAAAATGAAGAAAAAGATATACAGTATATCAACTGGTACCAGGTGATCATGGACACCAGGTTCATCACACAGAGAACCTGCTATGTTTTTTTTTTAATTAAATTGTCTTGGCAACCCAAAAAAATACACAATCTATTTAAACTTGACAGCAAAATCTGTATATAAAAGTGCAGTAACTCTTCACAATTTATATGATTTGTTCAACTGAGGTTTATATTAGTTTTTCTTATGTGTAGAGTTAAACTCAGAAGCACGAGTACAACACAATCTTTTTCTGAAATTAGGGAATCTTCATGAATACCATATTCTGTGTAAATGCTCCTACAAATGATTTACAAATAAATCTGTTCATATCCAGCTTGATAAATGAGGCCCACTGTCTACTATGCTTCAGAAATCTAGCACCAAATGAGCGCTTTATATGCCTATTTCTCATTTCTGTATGAAGAACTGCCACAGCAGCTTTACTCCTAAGACTATGGCTAAAAAAGAAGAAATAAGGGGAATTCTGACCCTGCTTGTGAGGAAGAAGAGTCTCTGAGTGTCCGAGTCCCACTGAACCCAGCAGAACTCATCTGTCACTCTGTCTTTCACCAGATGCTCTGTGTTCTGCATGACCTGTTACATCAAAACTCATAAACATTCTCAGCTTCTCAATAATCATAATATGAAAGACTAATAAAATCCTCTCTCAACTGGATTTTTTAAAGAAAATTTCACATTCTCTATCAGCAAAAATTAATGTGCAATGCATTAAACACTTTAACAAATTCATATCTCATCTGCCTGTGTATTATACTGTGGGAGGTGAAAACAAAATCAAAATGTTAAAAAGGAAATTTGAGTATCCTTTGGCTTCACACTACGGAGCAAACTTCAGAAGCCCTGCTTGCACAGCTGATGAAGAGCTTCTGTCTGAAATATATTTTTTAAAACTATTAGTAAGGGAGAGCTGGTACAATTTTAACCTTTTTTGTTTCGAGTTTATTTAACAATGATTTAAATTACAGACTTCAGACTTTCCATCTAACATCATGCATATATTTTTGTATCATGTATAAGTTTAAACATATTGTCAGTGTGTACTATACATTTTCCACTGAATCCAAAAGGAGTCCAGTGTTGAAAATGTACCGACGGAGAGGAACAATTCACAAACATCGCATTTGTCAATTCTAACACCACTTTAAAAAAGCTGCAAACTTACACATACCTCAGGAAAAATCAATGTTAAACCATCAGGCATTCATTACTCCATGTGATATATCTTTGAGGGTAGCTTGAAAAATAAAGTAATTACAAAAGCTCATCGAATGTCCATTATGTCCCAGAGCGTCCTCATGTCTGTGTTACCTTCTGGCTCTCCCTTTTAGTTATGTCTTCATAGCTAGTATTACTGGAGTCCCTGCACTCTGCACACAATGTAAATTTTCTTAAAGCACTACAGAATGAAAGCATACCTAATACTCTGTGTTCCCTCCCTCCCTCCCTCCCTCTCTCTCTCTCTCTCTCTCTCTCTCTCAAGCTGTACATTACCCCTGCTGCCTGCCTTCCAGTACTGCTTGATCCATCATGATGCTGTACTTCTGCCTCCTTGCCCTGAGAATCACTTGCTGCTACTGAGGATGGCTCCATCTGTATAGCCTCTAATGACTGCACTTGCTAAAAACTATGCTCAAGTCTCAGTCATTATACAGTTGATAACTTCACCTGGATATTATAGACTCTCAAAGCTAAAACTAAAAATAACCCTGAAGCTTATACTGAAGAGCTTTCTAACACACCTAGCACTGCTTGACTCTATAGTATACAGTTGTATAAGGGAAATTATTTACAATCTCACTGTCTGGTGTCACCCTTTTGAGTCTGGTTCCTCTCAAGGTTTCTTCCTCATATTGTCTCAGGGAGTTTTTCCATGCCCCTGTTGCATCTGGCTCACTCATTAGGGACCTAAATCTAAATTTATATCTGGATTCATGTAAAGCTGCTTTGTGACAATGTCCATTGTTGAAAGCACTATACAAATAAAACTGAACTGAATTGAATAATATAGTAACCATGATTACTACGGTATGGTACATGGTTCCTATGGTTAAACCATAACGCTATGATTTAAAAAAAAAAAAAAAAGTGATGTCTTTATGTGCTCTGCTTCAATTGCAATTCATTCTTACATGGGTGGAAATTAGTCAGTGCATCTTTTCCCTCTCAGTGCTTGCCATTTGTTTTCACTAAATGCACACATGCAACTATTGCTTTTTCATCTTGCATATAAAAGTACACCACTTCAATTTGTCCATTTAAACAGCAGTTAATGTGTTACAAATGTGTTGTACTACAACTGTGTCCACTCTCCCCTACTACACTGCAATTTTATAATATAAACTATTAAATAAATGTAATCCATTTTAAATTTACATTTACAACACAATAAAGTGTCTGAATACTTTCCAAACCCATTGTATACTGATACTGTGATCATGTTAAGCTACAATGTATGGCCAAGTGTTTGTGGACACCTGAGCATCACACCCATATGTGTTCCTTCCCCAAACTGTTGCCACAAAATTAGAAGCACACAATTGTATAGAACGTCTCTGTGTGCTGTAGCATTACAATTTCCCTTCACTGGAACTAAGAGGCCCAAACCTGTTCCAGCATGACAATGCCCCTGTGCACAAAGCGAGCTCCATGAAGACATGGTGTGTGAAGGTTGGAGTGGAAGAACTCGAGTGTCCTGCACAGAGCCCTGACCTCAACCCCACTGAA
>CM040462.1:25946312-25959465 GCA_022758105.1 Pangasianodon gigas | reverse complement strand
GCTGTTACTACTACAAAGAGGGGACCAACTCCATGTTAATGCACATGGTTTCAGAATAGGCACATATGGGTGTGATGGTCAGATATCCATATACTTTTGGTCATATAGTGTATACAGCATTTTATAATATATTCTGCATGCAGTACAAAAACTCACAAATTTACAGCCTTCCTGCCTCCCCAGGAGTATGTGGTACTGGTCAATATCTAGCCAAAAAAATAAGAATCAATACATTTGATTAAACAATGGCTTGAAACCTGTGTATGTAGTTAAAACACTTAAAGGACATCACAACGTAAACATCCTTAACCATTAGCTGTACCATGTGAAAAAGTTGGAAGGTCTGATGAACATTTGAAAATACAGTAAAGGCTCCAAAGCCACAATAAACTGTTAATAAACTGATAAGCTGATAAGCTGAAGCACATAGGAATATATTACATATACACCACTCCAATACATACAGCCATCTTCTGCTGCCACCAGCAAATGGCTTTCCAGCACAGTGCTCCGTGACAAGTGAGGATACAGAAACTAAAGAAAATGAAAAAGTATCTTTATCATCAGTTCCTTCCTAAACTGCAATAACAGTGAAAAGAATAACAATATGCAGTTGGTACTTCAAACCTTAATACATTAGAATTTTATATCTGAAAAATAAAACAGCCACCACAAGTCTACTTCTACACATTCTACTTCTACACATTCTACAGATGTACAGATAGGTGACAAATTAAAGGAAAAAACTGTGGCTCTGTTATGCTGTGGGAGGCAGTTTGATGGCATGGTTTGGGTTTACTTTTCCCCTTAGAGGGAAAGGTCACTGTAAAGCAATGCAGTTATTCTGACTGATCATCTTTATCCAGTGATGAAACATGTTTATCTTGCAGGGAGTGGTCTCTTCCAAGTAGACTTCCAAATGTTCCCATCCAAATGGCACAAGGGCTCACTGAATAGTTTGATGAGTACGAAAATTATGTAAGTCACCAGATCTCAACCCAACTGAACATCTATGAGAGATTTTGGAGTGACATGGACATAATCAGGGGTGGACAAAGTAGTAAGAAATTATTCTTAAGTGAAAGTATAGATACTGTGCCAAAATCATAGCTAAAAGTGGACATATTCAGCCAAAAAAATGTACTGAAGTGAAAGTAACAAATTTGCTACTTCAAGTATCACGTATTAAAAAGTAAAACGTTCTTAACTGATGAAATTAAGTTAATGTCACGTGAAATTTCATGTGAAAAGTAACTTTTATTACTTCTCTAAAACTGTTAGATGATCATTTTTGTTTTGTAGCAACTTAGTCACTTTGCCTGAAAACATCATTTAATCTAAATTTGCAATATTTAACATTAACTAGAATTTGTCTTGCTGCTTAGCCAATGATGTTAGCTCCTGGAATCGATGCTAGTCTAACCTGGAATTAGCAAAGAAACCAGGCTGTCTTAGTTAATAATAGCCAGTTTAATGTTTCACATTAGTGAAACTTACAGTGGATATAAAAAGTCTACACACCCCTGATTGTTTGAAATGAAACCTGCACTCATAAAAGTTTGGTCACCCCTGATGTGTAATGTACACTCATACAGTCATAACATACAGTACACTAGATGAGACTGTTGTGCTTTGTACTAGTACTCTAAATAAAAGTTTAAGGATTAAAACGATTTATTTTTCTTGGAAATCTAAGTAAGTAAGAGTACATGTACTCAATTTTAAAAATACTCAAGTAAAGTATAAATAAATTATTATTAATACGCTAAACTAATACTTAGGTATAGCAACACAGTTTTGTCCACCCCTGCATATTAGACTCTCCACCACCATCATCAAAACAGCAGCTGAAAGAATATCTTTTGAAAGAATGGTGTTCATCCCTCCAGGACAGTTCTAGAGGCTTGTAAACTCTATGCCAGGGCAAACTAAAGCTGTACTGACAGCTCATGGTGGCCTTACACCTTACATTTTATATTGTTTAGTTTTTCTTTAATTTGTCACCTCAGTAAAAAGTTTTATCCCATGCTAATCGCTTTATGGCAATTATGAAAATGACTGCAGCCTACCTGAACTTTGACCTTGCAATCCACAGCTTTTATAACCTTAGTGTTGTTAATTGGATTTATTTCTATAAGGAGAGTCAGGTATTTTGAAACTAGGAAAAAAAGGGAAAAAAAGGATTTGTAGTGTAGTAACAGTATATACTGATGGGTCATTTGGAACTACTATCAGAACAAGTATGTTATGTCCAGTTAAGAGTATGCTGTGCACACTTTCCACTTCTCCGTTTCTCTGACTTTTCCTATATTCTTTATTGTCTCCTTTTGCTTTTTGTGTGGATTCTTTGCTGAGTTTGGACACTTAATGAACATTTGAGCCCAAGCCCTCCGGCTAGACCAGACTGAGCCCCTTGTATATTGTGTAGCATGAACCAATTTAAGAACTTAAACATTCGCACTCACCTTGACTCTATTTGGACTACTCGTCTCCACCAGCACAAGGATATATTGGCTCATGGAATAAACTATAGTCTGCTTCTCCAACTGTGTATGTCGGATCAGTTCCCCTGTTGCACACTTTGCACACTTTGCACTTCTGAACTGTTCAAACTTAATGATCTCCTAACCTTGGCCTCATCCCTATTGCCTCTATGATTTTACTTGGGGACTTCAACATTCACATTGACACAAACTGCTCATTTTATACAGAATGTATGTCTGTATTGGATTGCTTTAATCATACACAGCATCGGCATGGCTATCAAATTGGAGAATTTTAATGTCAGTCAGAAAATGTGGTTTTAGTGTTAAGATCAACAAAAACACATAGTGTTTTGTCTTGTAACATGTTTCCTTTTTGCCTGTTTTGTATCCTATACAAGAGTGTCCTATAACCTACAACTGAATGTATTCTTCAGTCATCAACCCTTGAATGAGGCTTTTAGAAAGCTAAGGAGCCTGATCTATCCAAAGAACCCTTGAATGCTCCTTTTTTGTGTGTATGGCAGCATATTGTAGTGATGACTGAAGAATGCATTCTGCATAGACAGATCTACGTGCATAGATCTACACTTAGACTTATTCAAATACACATGGATTAAGTGGCATCTAGTTACATTTACAACACTATTAATCAATACCATACTCAGGAGGTCATAACAATTTATACATGAATGGTTTAATCATTAGCACTACCATGTAAAAATAAATGAAAACTCTGATTTTTCAACTAAATGAAGACCCTGAGTTATGTTATGTGTATTAAGGTTGCTTCTTCTTCTTATGTAACTAATTTCCTTTCAATTCAGGACTACAGCTGCAGTTAGTATCATTAATTACAACTTTATTTGAAACTGCTAGGCTATGATTATTTTTGTGTATACGTGCTATGTACAGTTGGGGTCATAAGGTTACATACGCCTTGCAGAATCTGCAAAATGTCAAGTCAAGTGGCTTTACTGCCATTTCAACCATATACAGCTAGTTAGTACACAGCAAAACGAAACAATATATAACAAAGTAAATGTTAATAATTAAAAAATAAATAAATAGGAGGGATCATAATAATTGCATTTTGTTTTTTATTTAATTCTGCCCTGAATAATCTATTTCACAGAGCAGATGTTTCCATCTAGTCCACAAGATACAATAATAACTGAATTTACACAAATAAACCAGTTCAAAAGTTTACATATGCTACATATTGTGTGTGTTACCTGGATGATCAGCGACTGTTTTTATGTTTTGTGATAGTTGTTCATGAGTCCCTTATTTGTCCTGAGCAGTTAAACTGCACACTGTTCTTCAGTAAAATCCTCCAGGTCCTGCACATTCTCTGCTTTTCCAGCATCTTCTGCGTATTTGACTCCTTTCCAGCAGCAGCTATATGATGCTGAGCTCCATCTTTTCACACTGAGGACAGCTGAGGGACTCGAACACGACTATTACAAAAGCTGCAAACGTTCACTGATGCTCAAGAAGGCAACATGATACATTAAGAGCCAGGGGGTGTAAACTTTTGAACAGGATGATTGGTGTAAATTGTTATTCACTAAACTTAAAAACAGTCGCTGATCATCCAGGTAACACACACAGTATTAAAAATCAAGCATATGGAAACTTTTGAACTTGTTCATTTGTGTAAATTCAGTTATTATTGTGTCTTGTGGACTAGATGTAAACATCTGCTCTGTGAAATTGCTTATTCAGGGCAGAACTTCATAAAAAACAAAATGCAATTTTTATGATCTCTCTTATTTTTTAAATTTTTTTTTAACATTTTGTAGGTTCTGCGAGGCGTATATAAACTTATGACCCCAACTGTATATTCTCTGTGTGCATTTCTGCTGTGTGTGTGTGTGTGTGTGTGTGTGTTGGTTGGAGATAATGTTGAATACCTGGTTTAAAATGATCGTCTCCTCCCTGCATTGACCGTGTCAGACTGACCGCTGATGCAGACAAAGACATTTTTTATTATTATTACTAGTTATTGCATTATCAAGAATACATCAGTATAGGGGTAAGATACTGAGATTTAATCAAATAAACCATAACATGTCAGTAGTAGCTCAGCAGTGAAGGATCTTTGCTCAGATCTACCAGAGAGCCAAGTACAAGTCCTCAACGGCTAAAATGCTTTGGATTTTACCTCAGTTTCACAGGTGATGGACAAAACAATGGAAACACGCTATTAATATGAGGGAGCTATTAAGGAGTATGGACACTCGTTGTCTCCACAACAGCTTTAATCCTTCTTGGAATGCTATCATAGAAGTACTGAATGGTTTATGGTGGGACTTTGGACCATCTTTTCCAAGAGGAAACCACACCTTTATTCTCTTGTGTGACAATGAGTCTGCCTGGGGAAAGATGTTTGGGAAAGTGACTCATGTGGAAATGCATACAATAGATTGCTAGGTCAGGTGTGAGCCATTGCACTTATGTGGAATCTGTGTTAGCAAAAGGGTGAGCCTTGGCAAATTTCCCAGATCTACCGCATCACCAATCTTCTTTGTGTATGCACTTCCCATTGTGCTGTCCCAGTGGGTCACTCTCTGTGAGGCTAACTGTTGGTAGAGAGTCCATGTAAGACAGAGAATCTCCTGCTGTCCTGGTAATTTATGTACCTCACAGTCACTATGCTGTCGGAACGGCTCAAGCTGTAACAATATCACAAAAACAGGTAGGTAAGGCAGGCTGCCATAAATTCTGACAGGCTGACATGCACCTTTTTTCTTTCTGAAGAAAAAAACCCTACTTCCAGATAGTTGGAGCTCAGGTACCTGCCATTCGGATGAGGATATGTTTCTGTCTATGGAATTTGGGGTTAGCTACAGGCCAACCTGACTCCAAGATCTTTTTAATTCCAAGTGCCCAACTGTGGCTAACAGTCCAAGCATGTCAGTAAGCACTGTAACCACCCATAGCAGCCTACCTAAGCTGTTAAGGTGCAGTAATGTGTGCCACACATTGGGGAAGCAGGATGGCTAGCAATCCCATTAAATGTAGTTTTACCACAATAAACCATATGGTCTACTCAAGTACTATGGATCTCCCCTGTAGAGAAAAGGCAAAGGGTTGACATTGACTTGAAATGCCTATCATTGAAAAGGCAAGCCTGAAGGGAACAGCATTCCAGAGCAATGAAGGCATAAATGGTGCATCACACAGACACACTGATGTGACCCAGTCAGGCTTAAAAAAACTCAAACAAAGACCAGTGTCCTTGTGGAAGCATGTGGAGTAGAATCCCCTGTTCTGACCATGTAAGCCAGCTTTCCGATTGTGCTTCTGTCCAGGGGAAATAGCTTTCTTGGGATAGATGACTTCTCAGTGGGGTTTAAATTTGGCCAAGGCCCAAGCTTCAAAGGCTGTGTTTACGGCAGAACTGAAGTTTTTACCCCTGCAGTTTAGTCATCACCCATGGTTAAGTGAGTCCGGAGTCAGAGAGTTTGATATTTGTCCATTTATAGCTCATACAAGGCTGACAGAACTTATGTGGGTGCCTAGCCAGTAAACCAAGAGTGCCATTCTGGTTTTGCCATTGTGTGCCTGAACACAGCACTACATCTGGTGAACCATCAGTGCTGTGCTGTGAGTGACGATGACATGTATACAGCCAATCCAAGCTGCTTGCAAGTGGGGCACAGCTGAATGCTTTCCCCATAGTTCTAACATTGAAGCACGGATGGTTTGGAGCCTGCCAGTGGCGTCTGTGGTTTGTAGAGATACTGCTCACTCCTAGATACTGCTGCAACTGTAGTTGCATACCGCAGCTCAGCTGTCGGTTCACAGTCAGCTGGGAAATGCCCTGCAGAGGTGGCTATCAACATAGCGTGCTTTGAGAGAACCTTAAACCATTTTATCAGCTCTGCATCCCTGTATAATTAGCACAGAGAACAAAGACATCAGTGCCAAAACAGCTGATACATCACTGGTGTCTGTCCCTGGCCTCCAAAAGGACTAGACATTAGCTGCCCAAGCACAAATCCTGAAGCATAGCTTTAAGCAGGGGATTAAATAATGTTAGTAGCATGCATGGGCAGCATGGTGGCACAGCAGCTAGTGTAGCTGCCTCACAGCTCCATGGTCCCTGATTCAATCCTGAGCTTGAGTTACTGTCTGTGCGTAGCTTCTGTGCACGTTCTCTCCATGTCCATGTGGGTTTCCTCTGGTTTTCTCCTACCTCAGGGTCCTTTATCATGTGGTATTTCTGTTATTTGTCCACCACCTCTAAGTCACTGGTATATTTAACATACTGCATTTACCATTTATAATACTGAAGCTATGTAAATCAATCAGACATACTGCTGTAACATGTAATGAGCTTCAGAGCAGACATCCACTTTCATCCACTAAGCAGATAAAATTTGCCTGAGAGTGAGAAACCTACCCAGCAGTGTTTCTTCTCTATTCAGAGAGCAGCTGCTAATACACACTTGCTTGTCAAAAGTGTACAGTAGCTGTGAAAAGGGAGAAAAATAGCAATAAGTAACATAACATTTAGCTCTTATTTGACAACATATATTTACATTACATATTATTATATATATATATATATATATATATATATATATATATATATATATATATATATATATATATTATATATATAAATTAAATTATATATAAATTATTCAAACTTGGCCATCAGTGTTGACACTGTCATTAATAAGAATATTATGATGAAAAGCTTTAACAAGAATTAGTTTTGCAAAGGTGTGAGCTTGTAAATAAATTTTGTTTTTGTAATTTATTGTATTTATAGAATTTTGTATGTAGAGGAACTACAGATGGGCGAAATGAAACAATAGCACAAAGTTTTTTAGTAATGTCTTCTTCCAGCACAAACAGCTTCAGTGTGCCTTGCGAAAGTCTCTGGCATTGTACTGTACAACAGATTCCCTTCATTTAATTAAAGTAAATAACACTTAAAATTGTTGCAAAATTGTTGCACCAAACTGTTGCATTCTTCCTTTGTGATGCTTTTCCAGGCTTGCAGTGCAGCTTCTTTCAGTTGTTTGTTTTGGGGGGTTTCTCTCTTCAGTCTCCTCTTCAGGAGGTGAAATGCTGCTCAGTTGGGTTAAGGTCTGGTGATTGACTTGGCCAGTCTAAAACCTTCCACTTTTTCCCTCTGATGAAGTCCTTTGCTCTGTTCACAGTGTTTTGGGTCGTTGTCTTGCTGCATGATGTGTAAATTGGCAGACAGAATGTTTCTGTAGACTTCTGAATTCATTCTGCTGCTACCATCATGAGTTCCATCATCAGTAAAGATTAGTGAGCCTGTTCCAGAAGCAGCCATGACACTACCTCCACCATGCTTGACCAATGAGCTCGTATGCTTTGGATCATGAGCACATCGTTTCTTTCTCTACACTTTGGCCAGTGATGTCACTGACTGTTTTTGTGTTTTTCTTCACAGCTCTCACAATGTTTCTGTTTTCCTTGGTCGTCCTGTTCCATGTCTGGTTGTTAGTACACCAGTGGTTTCTTTCTTTTTCAGGACATTCCAAATTGTTGTATTGGCTATGCCCAGTGCTTGTGCAATGGCTCTGATCGATTTTTCCTCTTTCCTCAGCTTCAGAATGGCTTGTTTTTCTCCCATAGACAGCTCTCTGGTCTTCATGTTGGTTTGTTCTTTTTAACAACAAATGCAGTCTTCACAGGGGAAACCCAGGGCTCAAACCAAGAGTAGACATTCAGGGCTATTAACTGCTTAAACAATCAATCTAACAGGACACACCTGGGCAACATCAAACACCTGTCAGTCACATGTTCCAATATTTTTTCAATATCACTTCAAAAATGGGTTCAAACAAAAGGTGTCATGTTCTAAGTTGTTTAACATCTAGATGTACATATCAGGAAATGAAAGCTGAAATTCTGGTCTTTCATTTCATATTCATCTTTTGATCTCAAACCCAGATGTCTTCAGTGTATAGCAAAAAAGTAAAGAATTAGCCTTGCGGTTCCAATACATTTGGAGGGGACTGTATATTGATTTTATGTGGCCCGTCATTGAAAGGAGACAAATCACCCCAGCAAAATGCCTCCCAAAGAATAACAAAGCTATCACATTTTCTCATTGTAGGGGTTAAGCTTAGCCTTTCTTCTTCTTAGCCTCTTCTCTTAGTGTGTGCCACACATGCACCTCCCATGTGTCGAGAATATGGTGCAGGATTACTCATTTGATCATATGATAATTTCCACATCTCTGCAGACCACTGCCTATGTTTATTGCACCACCGTACACTCAAATGTGCATTTGTTTTTCTAAGAAGGGGGTTTATGTACTACAACCTCTCTCCTTCTCTGTGTAGTTGTTGACACACTGTTCTTCCAGGCAATCTGATCACGTTTTGAATTGACATTCTCACTAGTCAGCTGAGTAGTCTTCATGATTTTAGCTCCTGATATCTATGCCCCAATAATGAACCCTCTTTCAAAGTCACCTGGAGCTTTCCCTCTTGCAAACTTGTCAATTGGGCCTACACAGTATTTTACCCATGCGACAGAGCATGTTAGGACTGTTAATCAGAAAAATCTGCACTTGTGTTTCTACACTCATTTATCCAGGTTTTCTTTTAATTTGTCAACCATCTTTATGTGTGTGCACATAGAAATTTCTCCAGGACTTTTACCTCAAGTCTTAATAAAATGCCTTAGTCAGTGTTATGTGCATGTGCCATAGGCCAAAACATCCAATGTACCTTATTCTGTTTGGTATGAGGGTCGTACTTGCAGATTCTGGTGTTCCCTGTGGCTCCCTGTGAAAAGCAATTGAAACTCTATTAGTGGTATCATCACACATCCTTGGTGTCTGAGATTGTTTCACTTACAGTTATGGGAAAAAGAAAGTACACCCTCCTTCAATTCTATGTTTTTATTTATCAGGGCCTAAATAACAATTATGTGGTCCTTACCAACTTCTATAAACAAACAAATAATCTCATGTGACAGCAAAAAACACAGCACATTTTAATATGTAGTCATTTTTTTTCCCAAAAAGTAAACCAACATTCGGAAACCAGGTAGGAAAAATAAGTACAACCTTCCTACTTCCACAATCATTAAGAGAGTAATTAGCAGCCAGGTGTTACTAATGAAATGCACAAGATTAGTTAATCATCATGAAGTGTGACTACCTCTATAAAAGCAGAGCTTTTGGCAGTTTGGTGTTCTGGAGAACTCAGGTGTGTGTCTACATCATGCCAAGAAAGAAGGACATCAGCCGTGACCTCAGAGAAGCAATTGTTGCTGCTCATCAATCTGGGAAGGGTTATAAGGCCATCTCCGAACAATTTGAAATTCACCATTCTACAGTGAGAAGGATTGTTTACAAATGGAGAGCCTTCAAGACAGTTACCAATCTTCTCAGGAGTTGGCATCCCAGCAAATTCAGTCCAATGTCAGACCGTTTAATGCTCAGAGATATAAAGAAAAACCCAAGAGCTGCATCATGTGACCTACAGACATCTGTAAGCACATTAAATGTTTACGTTCATGACAGCACAGTCAGAAAAAGACTGAACAAGTATGGCTTTCATGGCTAGGAAAAAGCCCCTTCTCTCTAAAAAGAACATGGCAGCAAGACTTTGCAAAATTGCATCTGAACAAACCATAAAAGTTTTGGAACAATATCCTTTTGACTGATGAGACCAAGGTGGAGATGTCTGCTCATTATGCACAGCATCATGTTTGGCAAAAACTAAACCCAGCTTATCACCACAAACACCTCACACCAACTGTGAAGAGTGGTGGTGGAGGGCTGATGATTTGGGTTTGTTTTGCAGCTACAGGACCTGGGAAAATTGCAGACAACAATAAACTCCACTTTATACCAGAATATTCTTGAGAGAAATATGAGTCCATCTGTCCAGCAGCTTAAGTTGGGCTGAAATTGGGTCATGCAACAGGACAATCATCCCAAACACACCAGCAAATCAACATCTGAAAGGCTAAAGAAGAAAAAAAATCTAAGTGTTGGAATGGCCAAGTTAAAGTCCAGACCTGTTACTGAATTATAGGGTGCACTTATTTTTTCTCACCTGGTTTCTGAATGTTGGTTTACTTTTTGGGGAAAAAAGACTACATATAGAAATCTGTTTTGTTGTTGTCATCTGTCACAATCGTTATTTAGGCCGTGATAAATAAAGACATAAAACTGAAGGAGGGTGTACTTTCTTTTCCCCATGGCCGTATGTTCTGCTTATTGGTGGAAACACATGTGAAATTCAAATGATTTTAAGAAGAAAAAAAAAAAAGACTCACTTTCCAGCAATACACAACACCTTCATCCCTCTCAACGTTAAGGATTTGAGTGTCAGCAACCAGCACATTCTCTTTACAGCACAAAACATGCAAAATGAAAAAACAAATAAGTTTACATATATACTTAATGAATCATTACCCAGGGTGAATTCAGGTAAAATGAGAGAGTTAAACCCAGTAGCATTTATTTTCTTGCCTGATAAGTGCAAGTCTAAACTTCTCTTACTAACAATTGGAGTGGAACTGCTTGAGAGGAATAACATCACTTAATTCATGTGATATCATATAAGGGGATGTTGTCATCACCAATCAGGAAGGTGACCCCAAAAATCTCGAGGAAGGAAAAATGATATGAGATTTGACTATTTTTTCATAAGGTTATAAAATTGTCATGACTAATATATTTCACATATTTATCATGCTGTCACATGTCTGGTCATTTGGGACAGCACGGTTCTTAAAATACAGTAAGTGGAGAGAGGAAAAGTGAAGGGATATAATGGAGGCATAAATGGATGCATGAAACACCCCACGACTACAGTGAAATGATGCGCTGATGGATCCTCTGTGCTGTAAATGGTGTTTTTATGAAGCAGCTTAAGAAGCAGGGGAATAAGGCCGGAGTATTAGCATGTCACTCAGGCCTACTTCTGAGTATGCAGAGATTCTTACTGTGAGTACTGTGTTCATATCATTTTACAGATGAATGTTGATGGGTTTTTATCCTGTTACTGCTGTTCTTAGGCCAACATCTTAACATGCAGTTAGTTTTACTCTACTGTGTTCAGACAATATTAGAATATGTTGATGTTGAACTGTGATTTATTGATGTCATGAATAAGTATGCTAAACATAAATAATGTCTTAAACTTGTAAATGATGATGAAAGTAAAAGCATAAACAAAGTGAAAATGTGTCCCAAGTTGCCAAATATGACCTTAAAAGTGGTTTTCAGTCGTTCTTGTAAGCCATGCTTCTTCTTTAGAATATGATATAAGCATTTGTTTCTTTCAGCACTGAGGACTTCACACGAGTCGTGTTGGGGATTTTGGGATTAAAGGCAAGAAAGTTTGGACACTTTGGAAAGTCAGGAACTGTCAGGATGTCAGTCAGCTGACGCTCATGTCCAGATCTGTCGAGCTCTTCTCTTCTAACACAGTTTCACCGTTTAAACCCCACACACTCACCTCTGCGGCTTCGTACTGCCTCTTCTCTCGCCGAGAGCCTCGAAACAACATCTCTGTGAATGTCGAAGGCTGAAGTGAGCTGCAGCATGCTGCTGATTATCGCAGGGTTTCCTCCTCAGACGCGGCGCACTGACACTCCTGCTGCTGACTGCAATCAGGAAACAGTCCGCTCTCACTGCTCATCACGGCTGGGTGACGCCTCACACCTTCCTCACACCTTCCTCAAACTCCAGCTCAATCCAAACCGCTTCAAGGTGCTTTCTACAGCGGACATGTCACCCTGCCGAGCCTCCCCTGTCCGGACAGAGGCACAGAGCCACAGAGCCACGGCCTCGGCCTCATAGCCCTTTACTTTACTTTTACTATACAAGTATACTGCAATACAACACACACACACGGTATAACACACACAGTGTACTTGCAGTTTAACACACACACACACACACACACACACACACAGTGTAGTCGCTCATGTTCAGTGTGCTTATGCATGTTACTGGCTCGCGCTTTAAATACCCCTACAGTGTACAGTGTGTGTTAACATGTAGCACTGACTGTAGCAGTTTGTGTGTTTCAGGACTCGTTATCGGGAAACAAGCTGTTTAAAACACGCCCTCTCCGGAAAACAGGGGGACTGACCCGTTTTCATTTGCTCACATGCTGTCGGTCATGCTGTCACGTGATGCACAACGTGACAAGGATGAGATCAAATGACACTACATGTCCAAGAGAGCAAATAATTAATAAAAAATCTTTGTGCACTATCCAGGGAACCTGGGAACATTGTTAAAGAAACCATTTACATTAATTAAGTCTAATGTATGGAGTATGTAGGGAGTATGTAGGGAGTGTAGGGAGTATGTAGGGAGTGTAGGGAGTGTGGAGTATGTAGGGAGTATGTAGGGAGTATGTAGGGAGTGTGGCGTATGTAGGGAGTATGTAGGGAGTGTGGAGTATGTAGGGAGTATGTAGGGAGTATGTAGGGAGTGTAGGGAGTATGTAGGGAGTGTGGTGTATGTAGGGAGTGTAGGGAGTATGTAGGGAGTGTGGTGTATGTAGGGAGTATGTAGGGAGTATGTAGGGAGTATGTAGGGAGTGTGGAGTATGTAGGGAGTATGTAGGGAGTGTGGAGTATGTAGGGAGTATGTAGGGAGTGTGGCGTATGTAGGGAGTATGTAGGGAGTATGTAGGGAG
>CM040462.1:25886364-25939668 GCA_022758105.1 Pangasianodon gigas | reverse complement strand
GAGTATGTAGGGAGTGTGGCGTATGTAGGGAGTATGTAGGGAGTATGTAGGGAGTATGTAGGGAGTGTGGCGTATGTAGGGAGTATGTAGGGAGTATGTAGGGAGTATGTAGGGAGTGTGGCGTATGTAGGGAGTATGTAGGGAGTGTGGCGTATGTAGGGAGTATGTAGGGAGTATGTAGGGAGTATGTCAGCAGTACTGGGAGCAGTATGTCAGCTCCCAGTTTGGTATAAATTAATGCTGCGTTTGTTCAGCGCACATTCATCTGTTATGCAGCGGATGACGCCATTATACGATGCTCAACTCAACTGCAGCATCTGCTCGCTCCATTTCAATTCAGATCTATGAAATTTACTCTCTTTCTAAGTGCTGCTGGGTTTATTTTTCTGACTGCAGTTTGGTTGTTAGACGTTTTGCACACATATATTAATATAAATGCTTTGCAATCCAAATAGTTAAATGGTAAATGCAAAAAAGCATATATGAAATATATAGCATATAACTACACCAACAAATAATTATAAATATGTTTCTAAACATATCACATCTAGGGTAAAAAAAAAATCAGTCCTATTATATAGAGCTACCCATTCTCCCTATGCATTACATGTAAGCAGATCAAAATATCACCTGGCCTAATTAAACAAAACCTGTTTGAAATCAACCACTAAATGCATATAAAAGTATTAATTGATTGGCTTAACAGTATACTAAGTATGGAATCCATTTTACAATATTGCTGCAATAAATAAATTACAATAAGAACATATTTAATTTTTCTAATTTTTTTTTTTTAACCAAAATGCATATGTAAACAAAACTTGAGAACAAATGCTTGGCATTTTTTTAAATAATGGATATGTCTATTATTTACTTAGAATGCATGTATTTATTTTTAAAACAAGCATATACAAAGTATATATAACCATAATTTATTAAAATGGTTTGGGAGAATCACTGGGCCAAAATACTGATTTGGGTCATTCTATGAAAACTGCAGCCAAACAAATGTATACAAATCATTGGCAATAAAATTTAACATTGCAGTGAAGATTGTTAAATATTATGATTAATGTAAGGTGTTACACCTTTAGGTGTACATAAGATCATTTCATCTTGTTCCTAACTACTATAAAAACATAATGTCTTTCTAAACTCTCTACATCAATTAGTGTTGGAAATTGTGACATTCTTTACCTTACCTAATAAAGTAATTATTTTTTTGCTTTAATTCCTACCCTTTCCTGTAATAAAAGTCTTCCGATTTTAGTACAGAAGTAGTCATGTATGGGAATGGTTGTTCAGGGTCACAGCCGGTTTTGGGTGCGAGGTCTTTTAAAAGTCGTTGCAAATGTAAGTGTTGGTGTCTGCATAGGTTACGTTCAAACTGTTTTAATAAAAAGAATTTTTTTAAAAAAACAATGTTTCCATTAGTAACAGCAACATTTATCTGTCAGTCAGTCAAGCACAATTTATGATATTTAAAAAACAGAGGAAAATTAACAGAATTTAAGATTATAGATCGTCAGCGCTTCCGCTCGCTGCTCTACAGTGAGATCGGCTGCCTGTTTGCATTCGCCCAACAGCTCCGGGACTCCACACGAAGGTGGCTGCTGGCAGAGGAACGCAGTGCCGAGGGAGTCGTTGACATCGTGATACTGGAGCAGTTCGTCGTCCGACTAACAGAGGGGATGGCAGAATGGGTCCTCACCAGTGAGTGTCCAAGGCGATACATACCACGCCTTGGTGGATTTCAGCCTGTAACCAAACCTCAATTCACCAATGCCTGGTTCAAGGTGAGGCATTGGGGAATGCACATGTGGTGAAGATGAGGTGTGTGCACAGGGATGTTCAGGAATATCCACTGGTGCCTGTCATCATCACATTCCGGGGGCAAAAACACATAGTGGAGGTGGTAGTCAGTCCTCACTTCACCCATCCACTAATCCTGGGGACAAATTGGCCAGGGCTTCAGACATTAGTAAGGGAAATGTTTGTCAAACACAGAAAGAAACGACCCAACTGTTGGTCCTGAAGAGCCGTCGAGGAATGTTATTCCAGGCGGCTCACCATAATCCAATGGCGGGGCACTTAGTACAGGATAAAACACTAAACTGACTCATGGCCCGTTTCTGTTGGCCGGGCATTCGTGGTAATGTTCGCAGGTGGTGTGCAGCATGTCGCAAATATCAGCTGGTGAATCCGCCGGCCACCCCAAAAGCGCCATTGCACCCCTTACCATTAATCGAGGTCCCCTTTGAAAGAATTGGCATGGACCTTGTTGGGCCATTAGATCCGACTGCACGAGGGCATCGCTTTGTGTTAATTCTGGTGGACTACGCAATGTGATACCCGGAAGCAGTGCCTCTCTGCTCCATTTCAGCATGTAATGTTGCAGAGGCACTCTTCCGTGTTATCTGCCAAGTTGGGATCCTGAAAGACATTCTGACTGACCAATGCACTACGTTTATGTCACAGACACTATGCGAACTTTATGAATTATTGGGGATTAAATCGATTCACACCAGCATTTACCATCCGTAGATAGGCTGGTCGAATGGTTTAATCAATCACTTAAAAATATGATTTGTAAGTTCATTCACAATGATTGGGATAAGTGGCTCGACCCCCTGCTATTTACAGCACAAGAGGTCCTGCAAGCCTCCACAGGGTTTTCGCCATTTGAATTGTTGTACAGGCACAAGCCTCATGGCGTCTTAGACGTCATTAGGGAAAATTGGGAGGAGGGACTTTCTATCAGCAAAAACTAAATTCAATATGTTCTTGACCTGAGAGCAACACTCCACACCTTAAGTCACATAACACAGGAGAATATGTGTCAGGCGCAAGAACGTCAAGACCGGTTGTATATCAGGGGTACTCGGCTAAGGGAGTTTGCACCAGGAGATCAAGTGCTCATTTTACTACCCACGTCGAGCTCTAAATTACTCACCAAATGGCACGGGCCCTTTGAGGTCACACAGCGAGTCAGGGACATTGACTATGAGGTAAAGTGAATAGATAGAGGCGGGGCACGGCAGATATACCACCTCAATCTCCTTAAACCATGAAAGAGAGGTGGTCCCCGTGGCTTTTGCGATAGTCGTTCCAGAAAGGGAGGAGCTAGGTCCAGAGGTAAATCTAAAAACAGCATCTCAATCTACCCCGGTCCCTTGCGGAGACCACCTCTCGCCGTCACAAATCACGGAGGTTGCCAAGTTGCAGGCGGAGATTTCCAATGTGTTCTCGCGTTTACCTGGTCGCACTAATCTCATGGAACACCACATAGAGACACTCCTGGGGTGGTGGTACACAGCTGCCCCTACCGTTTACCCGAGCACAAAAAAAAGGTGGTTGGGGATGAGTTCAATGCCATGCTTGATATGGGAGTAATCAAGGAGTCCCACAATTTCTGGTCCAGTCCGGTGGTTTTAGTGCCCAAGGCAGACAGTTCGCTCAGGTTTTGTGTGGACTTTAGAAAAGTCAATGTGGTGTCTAAATTTAACGCATACCCAATGCCTCGACAAACTGTTTGATCGGTTAGGTGCAGCTCACTTTTATTTGACACTGGATTTGACAAAGGGATATTAGCAGATCCCTTTGATTCCAATATATGAAATATGAAATATTAAATATGAAAAAACTGCCTTTTCCACTCCATTTGGGTTACACCAATTCATGACCCTTCCTTTTGGGTTGATTGGAGCCCCAGTGACATTCCAGTGACTCATGGACTGAATCCTCCCTCCGCACGGTGCTTATGCCACTGCCTATCTAGACAATATCATTATCTATAGTAATGATTGGCAGCGGCGCATTCAGCATTTGAGGGCTGTCCTGAGATCGCTGAGACGAGCGAGACTCACGGCGAACCCAAAGAAGTGTGCGAAAGGACGGGTGGAAATACGTTGTCTGGGATTCCACTTGGGCCATGGGCAGATGTGACCCCAAATTGATAAGACAGCCGTGATTGCGGCCTGCCCGAGACCCAAGACCAAAAAAGAGGTGAGACAGTTTCTGGGGCTGGCTGGCTATTATCATAGCTTTATGCCTAATTATTCGGATGTCACCAGCCCGCTGACTGATCTCACTAAAAAGGGGCACCAGATACGGTTCAGTGGACAGAGCCATGCCAGCAGGCTTTCACTCAGGTAAAAGCTGCACTCTGTGGTGGACCACTTTTACATTCTCCTGACTTCTCTCTCCCTTTTGTTTTGCAGACGGACGCGTCGGACAGAGGGTTGGGGGCCGTGTGGTCCATGGTGGTGGAGGGGGAGGAGCGCCCCGTGCCGCAAGCTCTCAGTGCGAGATACTACATACAGCACAATTGAGAAGGAGTGTCTGGCCATCAAATGGGCGGTTCTCACCCTCCGTTACTATCTGTTGGGACGAGCCTTTACACTCTGTTCGGACCACACCATGCGCAGTGCAGTTATAACATATATAACAGCAAAATATGCAAAATGTCTAATTTTTCTAAGTGTTAAAGCAGAATTTTAGGATCAGCATAGTCATTCTCTTTAACTGATAAAACTTGGATAAGTAGTAAAAAGCAGGCCCGACCACGGCCCTATCCATTGACAACAGCAACAGTTTATATGGAATTGGGCTTTGGATAATAATAAGCCACTATACCATAAAAGCCATTAAAGCAGGAGTGTCAAAACTACAGCCTGCTGCCACTTTTAAAAGGTATTTTAGAAATAAAATTAAAGTTGGTCCACTATTAAAGAAAGTTTAAAAAAAAAAACCCTGAAGATCCTAGTTTGAACACTGGGTGTCACTATCACTTCTGAAAATGAATCTGAAAAGCTCCTGTGGTGACGTTTTCTTTAGGAGACACTGTGAGGAGCATCAGCTTGTCCACACGAGAGCATTTTAACAATTACTGTGTCCCTAAATAGTTTAACACGATACACACATCTATTATTTTTGCTCAGATTTATTTAATTTCAACAGTGTAGCCTTAAAAAAGAATTGAAGCTGGAATTGTAATGTGTAGCCTGTGTAGGGTTGCTAACTGAAGCACAGTTTGGCATTTTTGCTACACAAATAAAATAGTCTAAAAATAGTGATGTGCTGGAACAGTTTTTGCTTTAACTATGGAAAAGATGACCGGTTTTGCAACCCCTGCATTATACAATGTTAACAAGTCTCTAAATACACTAATAATGAGGCTAAGGGCCTCATTTATCAAAACATGTAGAACAAGTTCTAAATTTGTACATAAGAACTCCCAATACGCGTAAGGAAATTGGTATTTATCATGTGTGTGTGTACAGCTGTACACTATGGGTGTGATAAGTCCCTCACTGTCTAAATTGCTGTGCTTCTGCATGGCCAGACTTATTTGCATAAAGAAACGCCCCCCAAATCACCATATATGGTAAACAACATCCCTTTTAAAAAGCCCAGTAGCCTGGTCATGGTCCTGCTTGTTGCAGAGGACATGGAGGCTATAATCAGGCCTAAGGAGATGAACTTCACCGACAGTGGAGTAGAGATACTGTTGCACGTAGAGTAAGACCAAAGTAGAGTATGACCAAAGATGGTTATTTGACACGTTTGAGAGTCATGTGTCTAAGAAATAGATACACATTACTTTTTTGTATTTTACAGCTACATGTGTGCATTCTACTGCCCCAATTACATTAAAAAAAAAAAAAAATTATTTCCCTAATTATTGTAGACTTTTCTGCTGCTGTGTTTGGAAATGTAACAACATTTAATTTTTTTTTTTTTTTCATTTAAAATGGAAAATAAATAGAAGGTTTTAGAATTTTGAAATATTTAAAACAAAGAAAGTAAATGTTCAATATCTTAAATATTTAATACTCACATGTTCAGATCATAAGGTTTTACACCAACCTGTGGAGTCCATGCCAGCTTGAGTGCACACTGTCATTAAAGCAAAAAGGGGATGAACCAAATACTAAGAAACTCTGAAATTCATGTAAATATTTCAAAGATTCTACTTTTCACTCAAGTGGTTCTCAATAATATAATTTGTAATGAAAATTGTTTATTAAATCATACAAATCATACATACATACACACAGATATAGACATACACATATACATAGACCATATATTTATATATATGTGTGTGTGTGTGTGTTTTATTGTATGTATGGTTTACACACAAAACTACACAGACACACGGTTGATAAATGAGACTGCTGGCATCTTTTGGTACTGATCATAATTACCTATGTGGCTCAGCAGGGAACACATCTTTGTGCCCCTGGAGGAGCTCATAAAAGGAATGAAACACACGTGCTCATGTAATCACGTGGATGTAATTGCAATGAATGCTTAATCTGAGAGGTCATTATGGTGTGGCTCATAGAGGGAGGAGCGTAGAGGGGAGCCTGGCTGGCTAAAGAGAGAGGTGTATTATTTGGTATGGAAGAGGACAGTGGCAGTGCTTAAGGAGAGGGTTGTACACAGCATGTTGAAATGGCCACGTCAATATAACATAGAGCTTGATTTATAGCCTGTACCACGTATGACTACAAAACAATCAGACCCCCTGTGATCACAAATAACATGATCAAAAATGGCATGATGTCTACAAGAAGCAGAGCTCTATGCATTATTCTCTGTTATTTGGTGGAAAAAATGCTATAAAAATAAACCTCAAAAAAATTATTTCCATTGTGGTATAAACAATATTGAGGTATAACACATCAGAAAATGATCAAAGGTTTCTGTTGAGTTTCATTTTTGTAGAAAATATAAAGCATATCTGAAGTTCTGAAATACCAAAAAATCAGATTGCTCTTTCAGCCGCATGTCGAGGCATTCCTGTGTATGACATTGTGTACCTGGAGGGCAGTTATTTTAACACAGGCAGTTGCACGCTCACCATTTCGCCAACACTTGGCAGCAATGCCTGAGTGTGTTTAACCAAAGAGAATTTAGGAGAAAGAACACAAGATACACAGAGAACAGAAATCAGTAATGACATGTTTGTACCTGCTCTGATTAAACATTTAAAGCTTGAGGTTACAAGTGGACACAGCAATTGCGAGAAGGACTAAAGCACTTCTACAGATGGTGTATGAAGTTGCAGTTGTGAGTGCAAGACTATAGACATGCTATGTGATCTGTTACCAGGCTGTGTCAGGACTTGCTGGAATGCATTTTCCTGCTCAGCTGCTCAGTCCTGTATTCCTGAAGAGAATTCCTTCGACATACTCTACACGTGCACACACACAGACACACGAATTCACAAGTACAGACAGATCCACCAGTACTAGCAAGCAAATACCCATATACAAATAGTCTATGAATGTAAAGTAAATATGAGATTTTACAGTTCTAATGGTGGCTCAAGGTGTGTAATGTAGCATGGACAAAACCTTATTTGTGATTCCTATAGACACTTCTATTGGCCCTGTGGGCTTTTCAGGCTCACATAAGTATCAGAGAACCTCTATTTGTATTGGTTACTGAGTTACCTTTTCCTTTCCCCTGAAAAGAGGAGATGATTCAGTTCCTGAAAAATAAGATTATTGTTATGTCTAAAATGTGTTTGAGCATGGAGACATTCTGTGACATGTTTCCTGCATGAAATAATTACCATAATAAGTAATCCTCTCTGTTTAAGTAACCCCTCTCTCTCTGTCTCTCTCTCTCTGTGGGTTTGACCTGTCTGATGGCTCTTGGGTAAGATGGGTGGTGCAGTGTTACTCACCAAGCTAGAATCCACAGCCTGGCTTACCCCAGATCACACACACACACACACACACACACACACACACACACACACACAAAACACTTTACTTGACACCTTTTTCTCTTAAAAAATTAGACTGACTTTTTTGCATGTCATAGTGCTGTTTGTTTTCATATTAGTCCAACTTTTGAAGAGAACTGGTATAGAAATCATAATTTTACAATGATATTTTTTTCAGCCAGGTAATTATTCACGGAGCAATATTGGTTGCCAGGAAAATATGATGGGGGTCTTTTGATATCTGTATAAGATCCAGTGTATTGGTTGCTCACTATGGACATGTAGACAGGTGATGAATTAAAAGGAAAAAAAGTATTCTTTTCATTTCCTTCATTTGGCAGACACCCTTATCCAGAGCAACTTACATTTATCTCATTTTTATACAACTGAACAGTTGAGGGTTAAGGGCCTTCCTCAAGTGCCTAGTAGTGGCAGTGCTGGGATTTGAACTCATGACCATCTGATCAGTAGTCCAACATCTTCACCAGTCCTTGCAGACCTTTGACCTTGCTGTGACCTTGACCCTGTTTTGATCAATTCCACAATGTAATCAGTTCATCTGCTGGTTATACAGATAATTCTATGTAAACCCTACAAACATTCAGCCACTCGTTCTTGAGATATCGATATATGAACAACCCTAAAACATAATTCCTAATGTGCATAATAATAACATAAAGTGTTTTATTAAGGAATTGGGCCACCGCAAGCCTCCAGAATAGCTTCAATCAGCCTCTGCAACTGGAGAATAAACACCATTTTTTCAAAAGATATTTCCTCAGTAGGTGTTTGAACAATGGTGGTGGAGAGCACTGTCTAACACATGACCCCAAAACCTCCCTAAGGTGATCAGTTAGGTTCTGGTGACAATGAAGGTCATATCATTTGATTTACAATCCCTTCAGTGAGTCATGTGGAGAGGGATATTTTCATCCTGGAAGAGACCACACCCATCAGCATAGAAATGTTTCTTCATAGAATAAAGGTGATGAGTCAGAATAACTTGTGCTGATGTGGAGTGACTCTTCACTGTAAGTGGACAAGTGGATCCAACACATGCCAGCAAAATGCCAAAACAGCATAACAGTGCCACTGGTTTTTACTTTAATTTCTCAACTGTGTGTGTGTGTGTGTGTGTGTGTGTGTGTGTGTGTGTGTGTAAATTTGTAAAAACAAGCTTTTTCAGAAAGGACAGACTTTTGTGAGAGCAAAAACTGTAGGAGAAATGATTTATTCCTTTTAGCTTGAGGTTTTCATGAGGCAAACACTTTTAGCCAAATTAACAAGTGAGGCAAACTACAAACCTCACATAGAACCAAAAAAGGAAGTGCCAACACATGCTGTAAGTTTCCACAACTTACAATAAACAAGTGCAAATTATTTGTAGGAGGAACAGAGAGCCATAACGGTTGAAATAATACTAGCACTCAGGACTGCTACACACTAGTCACAAGGAAGTCATTTAACCTACAAATAATATAATTGATATGACATAAAGGACGACTACTTGCAGTAGTGTTCCAGGTAATAAAAGTATGCACTCAGTATTGCACAATCTTTTCAGCGGAATGAGAAAAAATGGTTTTACCATCTGAGCTGATGGTGACATGGTGGATTCAATGCTGTCTATGTTAGTATAGTAGATTGTTGCAAGGGAAGCCACTGAAGGTTTTCAGAGCTCTCATGCAGCACCTGTATCTAGTAGAGATTTTGCACCCATAAAGAAGAGTGCAAATGCTTGGTGGACCAGACCGCTTGTATGCAGAGCTGTCTGATTAAATAATTATTCTGAGTCTAAAGTCGTCCACATAGGCTGAGAGTTGACTTGCCTTCCCACTCCTCCGCCAAAGAGAGAGGGAATGCTATGTCAGTGACTGCATTGCATCCTGCCTAAGAGTAAACTGACAGTTGAACCACAATATCCATCTTTGGCATCACCAGCATCCAGAAGTGGATCTGATTTACCCTCTAACAGCCACCCTGTAACTGGTGGTGGTCAAGATTGGACTAGATCCTGACATACAGCTCACAGTGCCAATAAGTGCACAATATAATCAGCATGAAGCTAGATTCAATGAGAATGCTAGCCACCGTGTTGTCCCAATGCACAACAGACATTATTACACTCGAAAGCAAATGTGCAGTTCCAGTTCCTGCTATGGATGCTTGGATTGTTAACCACAGCTGCAACAGTAATCCACAGTTATTGGACTTTCAAAGATGGCTCATCTGCTGGAGGTTCAACCCCGAAGTGAATACAAAACACATCAATCAGCTGGAACTGCTTGACCTTAGTGCAGCTTTTGACACCACTGATCATATTATTCTCCTTGAGAGACTAGAAAATGTTGTTGGAGTTAAGGGAACGACCCTCTCCTTGCTCAGGATTTATTTGTCTGATTGTTATCAGTTTGTACATGTAAATGGTGATTTCTCTATGCATACTAAGGTAAAGTTGTAAAGTTTGGTGTTCCACAAGGTTCTGTTTTAGGCCCACTGCTTTTTTTCTGTATATATGCTACCTCTGGGTAAAATTATTTGTAAACATGGTATTAGCTTCAACTGTTACGCTGATGGCACACATCAGCAAAGCCAGATGATAGACACCAGCTTAATAAAGTTAAAGAATGTGTAAAGGACACTGGATGCTCAGTATCTTCCTTCTACTTCTGGCCAGACAGAAGTACTTGTACTAGGACCACATGCAGCTAGAAGTAAGCTTTCTGATTACATCATAACTCTGGATGGCCTTTCTGTTTCATCATGTGCAGCAATAAAAGACCTTGGTGTGATTATCGAATATATATATATATATATATATATATATATATATATATATATATATATATACATATATATCATGTAGAATATATTAATAGGATAGCCTTCTTCCATCTCAGGAATATGGCTAAGATAAGAAATATAATGTCACTACAAGATGCAAAAAAAACTAGTTCATGCTTTTGTTACCTCTAGGTTGGATTATTGTAATGGCTTGCTGTCTGGATGTTCCAGTAGATGCATAAACAAGCTCCAGTTAGTCCAGAATGCAGCAGCCAAAGTCTTTACTAGAACCAGAACATATGACCACATCACCCCTATCTTATCCACACTGCATTGGCTCCTAGCAAAATATTGCACTGAATATAAAAATACTACTATTGACCTATAAAGCACTGAATGGTCTCATGCCACAGTGCCTGAGTGAGCTTATGGTCTTTTATGATCTGCCACATTCAAAAGGTGAAAAGGATCAAAAGGTGCAGGCTCTTTTTTGGTACCTTGAATACTGTAGGCTATAGCAGGGGGCAGAGCTTTCTCTTGCAAAGCCTCACAGTGATGAAATAGCCTTCCAAATAGTGTTCAGGACTCAGACACAGTCTCAATCTTTAAGTCTAGACTGGAAACATATTCACAGGCATAGATTGTTTTGGTAAACTGGGATGTATGGATGCTGTCACCCAAACTGTGGATGTTCTTCCTTGGATAGCCTTAGGACTGCAATTGCTAAGAGTTTGCACTCAAGTCTCCATCATTGAACAGATAATAACTTCAGTTTGATACAATAGACTTAAGGTTAAAACTATAATGAATTCAGAAATGACTCTGATGCTCATACTAAAGTTCCTGTTAAGACAATTAGAGTACAATTAGTACGTTTATGCTATACGTAGACTATATAGGATACACTTTTAGAAGAGAAATTATTTATAACCAAACCATCTGGTATCACCCAGAAGAGGATGGGTTCCCTTTTGAGTCTGGTTCCTCTCAAGGTTTCTTCATGTTGTCTCAGGGAGTTGTACACCATGACAATGGATCTGAAATGAAGCAATCAAGATGTGATTGAAGTGTAGACTTACAGCTTTAATTAAAGGAGTTTAACAAAAATATTGCATTAACTATTTAGGAATTACAGACTTTTTTTTACAGAGTCCCTCTATTTTCTCAGGCTCAAAAGTAATTGGACAAACAAACATAATTATAAATACTATAAGGATTATTTTTATTACTTGGATGCAAATCCTTTGCAGTCAATGACTGCCTGAAGTCTGGAACCCATGGACATCACCAAATGCTGAGTTCCTTCCCTTGAGCTGCTTTGCCAGATCTTTACTGCAGCCACCTTCAGTTGCTACTTGTTTGTGGGTCTTTCTGCCTTCAGTTTTGTCTTCAGTAAGTGAAAAGCAGCTCAATTTGGCCTGACTCAGCCATTTAAGAACATTTCTTTTCTTTGCCTTAAGAAGATTTTGGGTTCCTTTTGTGGTACATTTTGGGTCATTATCCATCTGTACTGTGAAGTGCCGTCCTATCAGTGATTCAGTCAAATGCTGCAAAACTGATAGGACGGCACTTCACAGTACAGATGGATAATGACCAGTGTTACCAGTGGTTTGCATCATGAGGTAAACCGTCTGTATTTACATTCATGAAGGCATCTCTTGATTGTAGACTTTGACAATGATACGCCTATCTTCTCCAGAGTATTCTTGACTTGGCTAGATATTGTAAAGGGGTTTTCTTCACCAAGGAAAGAATTCTGTGAAAATCCACTGTAGTTGTCTTCCATGGTCTTCCATGCTACTCAAGGGGGCCAACACACAGTTATTGTCAGCGAGAGTGACTCACTTACTGGGAGGACACAAAGGTCCTCTGGACCCATGGTCAAGGCAGCCCATATACCCAAAAGAGTGATATCTACACTCAGAAGTGGTTTCCCTGCTCTAGGTAAAGTTTGGCAGGGACTATGTTGACTATGCTTCTCTCTGGTGGAGCAGGACAGTCTGTTAGGTCAGGATGCATTGGCCCTTGACTGGCCTCACTGCCTACTGTATGTGTTTTCACCTCTACCACTGATTCTGACAACATTGCACTGCCAACACTGCAGGGACTCAGCAAAAGGTTCCAGGGACAGATTGCTAAATTCTGTATCTGCAAAATATACAGTGGATATAAAATGTCTACACACTCCTGCTAAAATTGCAAAAAAATTGTAAAAAAAAAAAAAAAATTAAATCAAGATAAATCATGTCAGAACTTTTTCCAAATTAATGTCATATTAAAATTCAAGTGAAAAACAAAGAGAAACGTTTAAGGGGGAAACAAAATAAAGAAAAAACTTATAATAACCTGGTTGCACAAGTATGCACATCCCTTAGCTAATACTTTGTTAAAGCATCTTTTGCTTGTAATACAGCACTCAGTCTTTTTGGGTAAGAGTCTACCAACTGAGCACATTTTGATTTGGCAATTTTATTCCACTCTTCCTTGCAAAAATGCTCCAGATCTATCAAATTGTGAGGGGATCTTCTGTACAAAGCCCTCTTCAAGTCTTTCCACAGGTTTTTGATAGGATTTAGATCTGGCCTCAGACTGGGCCATTTCAAAATATTACTCTTCATCTTCTGAAGTCATTCATTAGCTCAATTGGATTTGTGCTTTGGGAGAAAATTTTCTTTATCTTCAGATGTATCACAGAGGCCTGCAGGTTTTGTGCCAAAATAGATTGTTATTTGGAGCTATCCATTATTCCCACTATCTCGAATAGAACCTCAGTCCCAGCTGAAGAGAAGCAGCCCCATAGCATGAGGCTGCCACCACCATGCTTCACCATGGGTACAGTGTTCTTTGAGTGATAAGCTGTCTTGTTTTTGCGCCAAATATATCTTTTAGAATTATGCCAAAAAAGTTATACCTTGGCCACATCAGACCATAACACCTTTTGCCACATTGTTTGGGGTGATTTACGTGGTTTCGGATGTTTTTTTATTCATGAGAAAGTGCTTCCGTCTAGCCATCTGCCACATAGACCACACATGAAGAATACAAGATATTGTTGTCATATGCAGGGAGTGACCAGTACTTGCCAGATATACATATAGTTTCTTTAATGTTGATATAGGTCTCTTGGTAGCCTCCCTGGTAAGTTTTCTTCTTGTCCTTTTGTCTATTTTGGAGGTGCATCCTGTTGCTTGTGAGATCATGTGTAAAATCATATTATATCATACTATCATACACTCTTTTGTACCCCTCTCCTGATCAGTGCTTTGTAAGCTCTTTGAAGACCATGGCTTCAGCAGTTGGATGAAACCAAGAAGATCATCATACAGAAACAGCTGATCTTTATTTCCGGTTAATCAGAATCACTTTATTGATGACAGGTTTATGATAATTACTTTTGAACAGGAGGTTGTGTGTGATTGGTTAATTACGAGCACAGTCACATGTCCCATTACAAAAGGGCATGCATACTTATGCAACCAGGTTATTGTATATTTTTCCTTTTTTCTAGTCATTTGAATTTTGTTCTGAGATGATTTATCTTGGTATAATTTTTTTACATCACAAAACCCTGCAATTTTAACAGGGTGTGCAGAATTTATATCCATTGTATATCCATTGTATATCTTTTTTTAACTTTTAAAAGTAAAAATTATATTTTCAATATTTATTTTACTTTATTTTATCTTTATTTAATTCTTACTTTATTACTTATGTGTATTTTGTGCCCTATCTTTTATGTATGCTGCTGGAACACTCTAATTTCTTTGGGATCAATAAAGTTTTATATTCAGTACATGCATACATACATACTTGTACACACAAGCTATAGTATGGGGCGTTTTGTGACTGAGAAAGACTGAGACCGACATACCAAATAATATAACGTTATGCTGTTGCAGTTATTGTTCCAAACAGTTTCCTAGTTTATCACATTAAGAATTGCAGTGCCTGTCCCAGAGAATTTTTTCTAATATGGCAAACAGTTCCACTGGCAGCTATACAAGCCCACACCCTGTTGTGAAGGGGTTTCTCTTCACCAGGGAAAGTATTCTGGTGTTCCTGGGCTCACTAGTACATTCTTTCTTTTTAAGAATGTACCAAATAGTTGATATGGCCACACCTAATGTTTTTGCTATCTCTCTGATGGGTTTGTTTTGATTTTTCAGCCTACGATGGCTTGCTTCACTGGCAGCGACAGCTCTTTGGACTTTGTATTGAGAGTTAACGGCAACAGATTCCAAATGCAAATACCACACTTGAAATCAACCTAAACCTTTTATCTGCTTACCTGTAAGTAAAATAATGAGAGAAGAACACACATCTAGCCATGAAACAGCTGAGCAGCCAATTGTCCAATTATCTTTGGTCCCTTAAAAAGCGGGAACCACATACAAAAAGTGCTGTAATTCCTACACCACATTTGGATGTAAAAAAAAATATTGCTAAAGTAGTCATGGCAACAGTAGTGGTCTACCATTAAATAAGGCATTTATTTAATTCTTGCTCTTAGGACTGGGGCAGACTGAGCCATCTGAATGAAAACAACCTCAAAGAGTGTTGTTGACCAGGAGAGTATTACATTAAGCAAGAAGACTCAATAAACCAGGCTAATTTTTGCCAATTTTGGTTCCACAAAGGAAGCTAATCTTAACTGTGTGTGTGTGTGTGTGTGCACATGCCAAGACTTTTACCACAGAGTCACATGTTGACAGTATTTGTTATTTTGTTATAAAATACCATCATCAAGGGCCGTCTGTCCCTGGAACCTTCTCGCCGATTTCCCGCCTTTTGGCCTAGGGTCTGAGTGGCATGGAACTTAACGGTTGTCTGGTGATCATAAAACCAAAGTAACATACTTAACTAGCATTCTATTTTAATCCTCCTAACCACCAGGGGTGGTGTTTAAATGCCTGTATAACCTATACCATGATGGTCCCAAGGAACCAACTCACCCTAGGACCAACTGGAAGGGTACTCAGATAAGACTGCCACCCTCACACCAGTGGGAGGGGTGATATTTACCTTCAGAAGTACACAGTGACACCCAGGTAGCTGCAGCACAGACCTCCTGGGGCGGTGCACCTCTCGGTAGTGCCCATGAGGATGAAACACTCCTGGTAGAACGTTACATTATGGTAGGACTTCTAGCCCATTTGTAGGCCGTGGTGATGACATACCCAGTGGACCAAACTCTGTCTAAACAGGGGACCACCCAGTGTCCCATGATAGATTAATAACTGATTCAATGAACGAAAAGCCAACATGTGGCTCAATTAGTATGGGAGGGCATGAACTGGACATGAGACAGATACATACCCTGGAACCCTGGGTTCAGCCACAAAGTCATTCGGCCAAAGGGCTATCTATAATGCTGACTATTCCAAACCAGCATCCTGTGTGGCTCTGTACAGAGAGGTCTTAAGAGACTATGACACAAGGGGGAGTTCCCATGCCTGATTCCTGCGGAGCGTGGCAGATGGAGGGCGTCTCCTTTCAGAAATGCTGCGATGAGCCTAAGAGCTCCCAGCGTACAAAGCCCTTGTGCTAGTGTACTAGTATTCAGGATCATTTCCTGAATTGCTATGAGTCATTTCCTGAACTGCTATGAGTCCATCAGTCTGCCTACTGTACCAAGGAGCCAAACCCATGGCACAGATACCCTGGTATCACACCATTCATCAGTGACAATGAGTCCACCCAAAAGAGGCATTCCCAAGGCATCCCAGCCATTAGCGAGAGCAGCAGTGGGACCCAGGATCTCGCTGGCTTTTTTGGGGACCTCAAGTAAATGTTATGGTTTGATTGCTGAATGCTGTGTAGCATATATGTATATATATATATATATATATATATATATATATATATATATATACACATACACACACACATACACACAATATAGTCTAAACTAGATTGCACTGCACTGTTTACTTCCAGGGTTTGCTACACTTTTGGTGATTCACTGACTATGAGAAAAAAAGATGATGCAAGACCGCATTACTAATTTTGATCAAATCAAAAACTAAGACAGAGAGTGAGACTCTGTCCAAGACCCAAAAGGAAGGTAATTCATGTGTCTACATTTCTTCAGGTAAACAATGCTCTTGTGTTAACTGCTCTTGAGTTTAAAATAACACAAAATGTTGTAAAATCAATTATTTTTTGTTATAGTATTTGCAGGTATATACATAGTAGTTTTTTAGTGAGGGGAGGACGCAACCCCTCGGTGCTACCCTCTACAAGGCAGCATCTATCCCTACCTCCTATTACCTTATTCAACAGCTGAACGTCAAGGTCCGAGTACATATCGGTGAGTAAAATGAGTTTGCATCATGCCCTCTGCCACTTTCTGATATGTTTTCAGGCATTACTGAAGAGAAGAGTATATTCATGAATCGGTTATACTATACAATAAGGGTACATGAATTGGCATTACCTTATGTAGATATTTAACCATGTACATTTTAAATGTATAGTCAGCTAGTCACTTGTAAAATAATTTGTCTAATCCTTTAATCAACATGCATAAGCAATTATTTGTCCTTTCATCTGACCAGACGTTTATATTTTTATAGGGTTAGAGGTGAGTGACATAGATAAAGTTCAAAAGCAGGAAGCAGGGAGATGAAGAGATGCCGTGTTGAAGTGCAGCCAGTTCACAGCTACCACACAATGCCAATTTAAACAGAGAGGAAATGCTCTTTTAAATTTTTTTAATGAGGCAGCAGCTTGAAGCCAATGGTGGTGATCCACCTAGAAGCTTATTAGCAGAATCGAACAGCAGAGTGAGCAAAGGGAGGATTCGGAGCCTCGATCTGCTTTCCAGACGGCAGATCTTCAACCAGCCTTCCAGGCATATCCTTCTCTCACACTGTCAGAAGAGGAAAGTTCTGCATGGCTCCAACTCAACACAGACATGATGAGAGCTTCCCAGCAGTTCTTTGAGGACATAAAGAAACATTTCCTAGAGAAGAATCAGGTTTTGATTACTGGAGTTAAATAGTATAGTTGTTTACTGTACCAATTAATTGTTTCTCTTTTTCATTGTTTTGTTCTGTGACAGTATTTTGTTTTACTAAAAAAATAGGCAACAGGTGCAATGTTTATATGCTCAGGGAATAAGCTGTTTATTATTATTATTATTATTATTATTATTATTATTATTATTATTATTATTATTACTATTAATGTTTTAGCACGTAAGATATATATTTACACACTGAGCTGTCCAGGTGAGAGAGCTGGACAGACTAAAGGACTAAAGCACTTTAGGCAGAGATGAAGCAAAGGCTAATGTTGTATTCGATACTTAGAATGTTCCAAGACGATTTTTTTTTTAAGTTCTCATTTAAACACATTCCAGTGCCTCTGCTTGGAAAAATGTTGGTGGCCAGAGCAAAGTCATATTTATATGTGAAAATCTGATTTTGATAAATATCTATAAAGCTGCTGAGGTTCCTCTGGTATATAGGAGATTTCAGATGAATATTGTGTGGCATCCACCTCAGCTCACTGGTCCGTTATGGAGGTGCTTCACATACTCTGCTCTCTACTCGGGCCCAATTACTTTGAGAAAAGAGTGTCCGCTGAAGCCACGGTGTGTGGCATTAATGGTATCATAGGTGCAAATGACTGCCATGTGAAGAGCCAAAGACCAATCATCAGAGCGTGACTACCTAAACTCGAAAAATACAACATAACAGATGGATAATCTGTCACAGCATGAGAATATTAATAAGTGCTTATGTCAAACAAATGAGACACCCAAACTGACACAAGGTGACTTTTACTGGTTCCACACACAAAGAGTGAGTCTCTGAATACACTGACACTTTATGACCCTGCTGAGAAATACATTTCGGGGAAACAAGACTCAGTAGTCAGCTGACTTTTATTCATTCACATACAATGAGACGCAGTAAGTCACATTCGTTGTACACCATAAAATGTGTTATTATTTCAAATGTGACTTAATTTGGGGAGACATGATTTCTGATATGTATGTATCGTAGCGTGATTTCAGATATGTTGGGACACTTTTGAATTTCAACAGATTTCTTGCCATTAATAAAAGAAAATCCCCAACACATGACACATTTCTGAAATCCCACAGTGTTGACTTTCTACATCTGAAGGAAAAAAATATTTAAATCATATTCTAAAAAGACATGGCTTTTGTCAAGAATGACTTAAAATTATTTATGTATAGCATATTTATTCATGACATCAATAAATCACAGTTCAATGCCAAATTCATCATCAATACTGTATATTCCAATATTGTATGAACACATAATTACAAAGTAAAACTAACTAGATAATAAGGCAATGTTATAAGTAACGTTCTATATAATTTATTTGTTAAAGCAATAACACCAGTAATGGGGTGTAGAAAATCTTCAACATTTTCCCATTTCATAAACAATGTTTTCAAAAATTCAGAGTGAACAAATTAAGTAAAAATCACAATCAAAACCCACCACTATAAGGTAAGTAAAGTTCTATGATTTATTACATTAACATAAAAACCCATTAACATTCATCTGTAAAATGATATGAACACAGTACTCACAGTAAGAATCTCTGCATACTCAGAAGTAGGCCTGAGTGACATGCTAATACTCCGGCCTTATTCCCCTGCTTCTTAAGCTGCTTCATAAAAACACCATTTACAGCACAGAGGATCCATCAGCGCATCATTTCACTGTAGTCGTGGGGTGTTTCATGCATCCATTTATGCCTCCATTATATCCCTTCACTTTTCCTCTCTCCACTTACTGTATTTTAAGAACCGTGCTGTCCCAGATGACCAATATAATTCATTTATAAACCTCTGTATTCATGATTTGAACTAAATGTATTCTTATTTTGTTACAGAAATACATCTTATGTGTATATACACCATAAATATGTGGAATACAATATTCAGGACAGTTTATGAAGATAACAACAAGAAGTAGAAAAGCATGTCATTATTCCTTGCCTAAGTTATTTTTTTGGGGGGGGGTCAAACTTCCGGTTTGAGGCTGACCTCACCCATTTAGATGATGTCACGTGAATTAAGTCATGTTATTTCTATCAGTAACAAAAGTTTTGACTTTTACTTATCAGGCCAGAAAATAAATGCTGCTAGGTTGAACTGTCCCAATTTACCGGATGTCCCAGTTCACCTGAACTCACTCTGTATTAAATCACGCAGATGATTTTATTTTCTGCTTATTGATTAAGGCTCGTCCACACGTCACACAGACCGGAAATCTGGGTGGGACGCGCGCAATGGATTCAGCCAATTATAACCTTGCTGACGTCAAGCCCAGATTGACAGCGAGATCTCACAATTAGCAATTGGGAAGGCTAAATTTTATTTGATAGACACAGAGTTCTAGCCAATCACACGCTAGCATTGGCAAGTCGCTGTCCAATAGCAGCAGAGTTCTGACTGCGGAGGGTGGAGACTGGGTCGTGGCGGCTTTTGGGCGGTCCAGACAGTTTTGTTTCTGAGTTTAGTTGGTAATGTGGCAGTGTGGAGCTAGGGAGGGGTGAACCGATGGTTGGTTTAGATGTGTATATACATACATGCATATATACTGTATATATGCATAAAACAATATTACAGTAACCTTCCTGCTGCGGTGAAAGGGGAGATATTCACAGGGACACATTGATGCGGGTTCATCGGGGAGGAAAGAGGAGCATGGACCCGTAAAGATGTTGGAATTAATCGCCAGAGAAGATTCTTTCCTTTAAGATATTTATTTAATTTATTTTTCTATATTTTTGTACTTTATATTTTGTACCTACGTTTCGGCCGGGGTGCTGATATTCAGGGACTGTGAGGATGGATCAGGCGAATATCTTGAGGAAGTTCATTCAGGGGGTTCACGCCATGCGATCAGGGGAGCAGAGAGGAGAGGATAACTTCAGCTCGGACTTCATGGTGAGAAACACGGCAGCAGATCCTGCTACTACCCCGCTGCTTCACCTCAACACACCACACTCACCTCACCACACCTCACCTCTCTCACCACACCTCACTCACTCACCTCTCTCACCTCTCTCAGCTCCGGCTTTCACTTTAATAACACTTCCCATTGTTCTGTCGCTACTTTGTATCCTCTAAGAGCACTCACACACTCACACACACACACACACACACACAGAGCCTCCCCCTAACTCCAGCTAGCAGGCTTCTGCGGCCTACCTCTCTCCTCCCTCACACAGAGCCGCTTTAAAAGCAGTTTTGATTAAACGTAATCTCTGCACGTCTCTTTCACCTGCGGACTTTTTCCTCTCAGCCTCGGAGGCTGAATCTCAGTGTGAAAGACTGAAACACTGCTACAGCTAACGCTACATTAGTGTCCTGTTTGTGACGCCTCTCTCCCGACAACAAAGATGCTAATGTGTATGAAGTGGCCCGGAGCCGGACAGCCTTCCTTTCAGCGGGGTTCCGGTGCGGCGGAGCGCGCGGCAGATATCCGGCCTCGGCGGAGGCGTGTAGCGCTGCGGGGCGCGCGCCCGCACACTGCCTGCACTACAGCAGCGTCGCGTTAACGTGCTGTAAATAATACCAACTAGAGCCATTTTTCTATTTTAATTAAAAAATATATATACAACATTGAAAAAGACAAACATCTGTAATTATTTTTAAAACATTTTACAATTTAAAAAATTAAGTACAAAATTTTACACATCAGCTGCTTCTAGTCAGTTTATTAAATTACGTTTATAGCAATTATTAAAAAAATTATACACAATATCACAATATTAATATTATATAGTCATATCACCAGCTCTAATTTATATTATTAAAACTTATTTTATTCTGCTAAGTTCCATATTTGGTAAACCACATTTTTATGTTTGATATGAACATGAATGAGGAATATGTGTAAATGTCTGCAGAAGTGTGTAAAGCAGGACACACTGTTGCTCCAGCACTTGGCATTTTCAAGGAACATTTGAAAAACAAAATGTACACAAATACTTTAAATTAAATGATGTCTGTTATGTGTGGCTATTTGAACATTTTTAAACTACACTCCAGGGCAAAAAAAAAAACAAAAACAGGCCAAGCCCAAAATGGCAAATATGAAGTTTTTAATGGTTTTAATAACAAATCATTGGTGAGAAAATGAGCAGGAATGAAACAGATGCACTCCTGAGAGCTCCTGTGCCTCCATTCGCTGGTTTCCTTTTGCTGCAGTGAACTGTTTGTTTGGGGAAAAGCTAGAAACAGGGAAATTCACTTCTATAGTCTTCTTGTACACAAAGGTAAAATCATCATAAAGATTAAAATATTTGATGTAAAATTCAAACTAACACATGTCTGGGTGAACAAAATTTTCCAAAAATATCTTCTGGGATGTTTTTTCTTAAAAGATTAGTGATTATTTGGTTATCTGCCGCACCTGATGCAGCCCATCAAGAGCCACAAGACTTAAACATTTAAAGAAATCAAAGGGAAAAGCTCTCGCATACTAACTTCCTTTATCTATTAGTTTCATTCTTGCTCATTTACTGACCAATGATTTGTTGTTAAGACCATTAAAAGCTTCATATTTTTGCTATTTTGGGCTTGGCTCTTTTTGCCCAGGAGTGTATGCCATGATCAGTAAGTTAAGGGCCAGCCTTGTCTCAGTGTTGTGAGAATGACTCTCGGATGTTTCACATCAGTTTCTGTTTTTGAACCTGTGCTGAGGGATACAGCTGTGGGATTATGAATGTACGGTCTTGTCAGTATGTTAAAAGTGGCTGCTTGGTGCTGAGAGTTGGATGCTGGCTGTTGGAGAGATCAGTATTATTATATTAGGCTAAATCAGCCTCATCTCTGTGTGTGGTTTTGGATATTAATGTCAGAAACTGAAAAAACATTTGTCGAGTTGCAGGAATGTAGTTTGAGGGATTAAAAAAGGTTAAATATGGAATCCAGAAGAGTGGTTTCTCTATTAGAAAGGGTTCAGGATCCATTTAGGAAGATGAGAGAGATTTTGGTGTTGCAGGCTGACGTTAAGTACGACAAACAAACTAAATGAAGTCGAGAGGCTATCACACATGACTCGTGCATGTAACCCGTAACAGACACCATTCAGTCATCCAGCGTACAGGCTAACAGCTTGTTTTTAACGGGTTTACACTCACCTTTGTTCACCTGTGCTTGATACAGCAGGTGTGTTTCCCATGTGCAAGCTAATATCAGTAATCAGGGTTGCCATGTTTCAGCAAATATGCAAAAACAGTTCAGCATTGTAAAAGAGAAACTTGTTTCTTCTTTTCTCTCCTCAGCCATTGTGTGGTGAGACAGGTCACTGTGGTGCACATGCATTTCTGTCATACGCACATTCTCCAGGCCATAATACCCCTGTAATATACATTACAGTACAAATAATTCTGTACATCATAGACACACTGTTTGCACTTTTTTAGTTTTCATTCTGATTATTTGCTGTAAAACAAAACTTGCTGGTCTGCAGAGGTTTTGTTAACTTGCCCAATCTGGCAACCCTGTTAACGGTGTTGTTTGCTGCTCCTCGCTCGAGCATGGGGCAGCGTGATTCGTGTCCCAGTGCTCCTCAGTTAGCGCTTGTTACAGTTCCCATTTTTGATTAGGTGCAATAATAATTTGTCTTCTAATTAATGAACCATACCTTACAGTAAAGAATGGAGAGATTTCAAAAAAAGAGAAGTGGAATTAAAGATACTGTTGAAACACCATAGACTGAGCTTTGAGAACTGACAAAGATGTGCACTTTTTTTATTTAGAATTTTTTTAATGTTTCGTATATCCCATGCTGCTTGAGACCACAGGAAGCTTTTGTGTAGGCTCAGACTGATATCTGCTAACCGCAGTGACACACAACGCTGAGGTGTGACACATGTAAGTGCTTCCTTGTGGACTGTGCGAAAACTTGGTGAGAAGTTTGCAGTGAGAGGTGGCTGTCTGAACAACACTGCATCATGCATCACTTTGTGACTTTGTTGAAGGCCTCAGCATGTGTGCCCACATACACGAGAAGGGATCCAGGTGTTTTTCACCTTTCACAGCTGGGGGTTATCAGTCGTGTTTGTCACGTTGATCAGTTCACAATAACCTGCTCCTCAGTTTACGTGGAACTCAGAGGTCTGTGCTAATAATATTGTGAGATATTGTGAAGGTGTCTAACTGAAATGCGTGTGCTTGGTGGCAGTGTGTGCCTCAGAGCTGGAGCTGCTACAGTGTGTTTCGAGCGCTCGGTTCAATCTGCACAAATACTTCTGCACAACGGTCCTCAGTTGATAACCCCTGATCTAAATATCTTTTTTACTATTTATTTTTTATTTACTGGTCTTGTGAGTGGTTAGGAGGCTGTGACGAGTGTGTGTCTGGAGCGGTGTCATGAGCTTCGGGATGTGAATGAAAGTCTATGTTCTCCCTGTTTTATAATAAAGTTAGCGTGTAGAAACAGAGCCTGATAATGACTTTCCCCAAGCTTGGTGTGAAAACATGTTGCTGAAATTCTGACCTAACATAACTTCCTGTTGGCTTCTGCTGAACAAACCAAAGTTTTTTTTTGTTTTTTTTTTACTGTGTGTTAGAAACAAGCCATTACTTCACAGAATTTCTCAGTAATACTGAAGTAAGTAGTTGGATATTTTATAATGATAGATAATCTATAATGATTTTAAACTGCAGAACCAACGTTAAATGCTTGTGTCTTGTTACAGACTGATCTGAATCTGCCTGAAAGCAGCGCTGTTTACAGTTTACAGAGCAGCCTGTGTCTGGAGTTAGCATTAGCCTGAGTGATTGTTCAGGATGTGACTCCATGTGAAGGAACATGTACTTAATTATTTGTTTAGTTCGTAGTTTGTTTGAGCCTCCTCGACCCACCCTGTGTGCCAGCTCCTCCCAGTTTCCTCCCCACAAGTCAGCAGTGTGTTCCTGTTACACTGCGCAGTAGAGGTGGGTGATGTTATAAATATGTCATGTCACGGTAGTTGAAGACATTCTAGGATATACAATATGTATCATGATATATAAGTAATTTAACTAATATAAGCAAAAAAAAAAAAACCCCTTAATGATACTTGTACACAAAAAAAAGTGAAGGTTTCAGAAAATACAGAATTTTAATATCAAACAGCTGCTTTGAATCAGTTCATAATTATTAAAAACTATGAAATGTTTTAAAAAGATATCATGATTATCTCAGAAAAGTGCATTGTGACAGTTCACCATGGTGTTGGTGTTATCAGTGTATCTCCGGCTCTGCTGCGCAGTGTAGTTTATCGGGTTGTTGGAAAAGTCCAGGACTCGTACTCATGGTGCCTCTCAGAGGGGAAGCGCAGATCTGGTCTTCCTCTTACACACACAGTTAAAAGCAGTTCATCAAGATTCTGAATACATACACGAGCTTCAGGTTTGTGCGATACAACAATATTATTACTCTATCATTCTAGCTATCTTGTTGTAAACAGTGTTGCTTCATAATAATGAAATACTCGGTGGGCTAAACTGTTCACTGTCTTAGTGGTTTTCTGTCTTCAGAAAGTGGTTCTTCAGAGCAGCTCTGCTAAACCAGCTACGTTTATCAGAAGTAGTCGTCTGCAAGTATAAGTCATGTGCAAAGATGAACCTGTAAACTAAGTTAAAACGTATAGTCTCATGAAAAGACCATTTCATTTCAGGTGCAGCGTTCGTTTATTCCTTCCTTATAAGGGAAGGCTGCTGAGAGGAATTACATCCCCTCGTAAATTTGATTAGATTCTTGTTACATCCATGACTTTAGTCATCAATATATCAATCTGCACCAATCAATCATCACTGACTCATCACTCTGTTTGTTAGAAGAATATATTATTAGTAACCCCTATTATTTGTACAGGTAGAGCATGAACTCATCTGACTGCAGTGCTAGAGGTGGTGAAAGTTCAGTATAGTACACACAGTCCAGTGAAACAGAACATTTCACACAAAAGGCCTTCATCATATATTTGAAATGTTGGATGGTGACATGATGGCATACTGGACATTTACCACATCTACCATTATTACTGAAGTACACTGCAGTTACTTCCTGGATTCTACTTCAGAAGCAATCGGAAATATTTAAGCACTATCAGATGAGCAAGAGCGCTGTTGTAGTGAATATCAGAACAGCTGTGATTCGGCTGTAGTCACAAGTCTGCAGGGAATCACAGGTAATCAATCACAGGTAGTCAATCAGAGGTAATCACAGCCGGTCTGATATTCATGATTGCGAGTGTGATATTGCTTTTATACAACAGTTCTGTAAAGGAGAAATGATCAAGTAACTGACACAATATTTCAGACACAATATGTCCAAATATTTAGTTTATTTTTGCTCCATTGATGAAAATAGTTCCCAAAGAAGCCCCAGCTGGACAGAGCGTTGCGTGTTGCCATGGTAACATACTTCTGATTCTGTGAGAATTATGCGTAAGCTGAAGGAGGCAGTGGCTGAGAGGCTGACTGTGTGCTGAGCCAAAATAGAAAACGAAATAAGCATGGTATAGCATTACTTAACCAAAAATAGAGAGCGGTTTCATTCAGGAAGGAACGTGATTGGGTAAAAAGAGAAATGATTGGGTTGAAGGTAATAAATGGAAATGTGTTTTAATATGTACTTTGAAAAAGTAAACAGTGAGGTAACTGTGTGATCCTCTGCTGTGACTCACTGTGAAACTGTGACACCTGAACACTCGTACTGTACAAGTGTGCTGGGTTTTACTGTGGACACTGTTAGCACATAGCTAGCCGGTTAGCTTAACATGCAGGTCCTGTGGTTAAATCTTGACTGTACTCACCGGATCTAATATTTTGAGTAGCTGTTCAGTCAGGGTCAAGCAAGGTCATGCTGTGCTGGAAAAGGAAACACATAAAACACTGTGTCTTAACACACACTGTTTCATGCGTGAGCCGGGCTAAACAATGCCTAAACAACTCTAATAACTTTAGATTTGCCTAAAAGAAAATTGCATTTTTTATTTTTATTTTTTTACAAAGAATAATTTTAATCACAAATAGGCTATGAAAACGAATTTCCCTTATTCATGTGTCATACCACCCTGTTTCAGTATGACAGTATAAACAGTATAAACAGTACTTCTGGCTGTAATTTTACTGTCAGCTAACGCTTTCTTACAGCTCCTGAAATAACTACTGGACCAGATTGCTAAAGCGAGATTAGGAAGGTACGCCAGCGGGTTTCCACTCTGTGTGAAAAAGGAGCTCTGTAAGCAGAGACAGGAGAGCAGGACAGATGAAAGGGCTACGCTTTAGAGTTATGATGAGAAGCACAGTGTAAATGAAATGCCGAGTTTGGATACGACTGTATCCATAATGTTTTAATAACGTTTGGATAAATTTTATTGGAATTTTTGTTGGAATCTTCTGCTGCCTCGGATTTGCAAATCAACACTGCAGTAATAGCAGCGATCATCCTCCCCTTTCCCCAGCCTTTTAGGGCAAACAGCAGACGTGAGCAGCTACAGCTGGGTGGAGTTCATTCCCAGGCCAGGAAATGTAAACAGCAGCCTGAAAGAAACCCAAACCAGTGTAAAAGTGCGTACTAATCACTCACACGTAAGAGTTATGGGCCGTTTGGACTCTTCGTCACAGATGTGATCAATAAACAATAGCTGTTATTAATATTAGGGATGATGACATGACGCAGACTTTTTTGTGTCCAATAATTGTTTTGCCTTTAAAAAATAAATTAAATTGTGTAATAAAACATCATACATAATATCTCATACTTTCATTTTGTTAAGTATTGGTTATTTTTCATTTATTAAAGGAGTCAAAATATGACGTCCTGCGATGTTCGAGGATTAGTGCAATTCTGAACACTGTTTGAAATTGCTCTAAATCCTTTCATGTTTTTATTTTGCCATATTTGCCATAATTTCAAAAATGTTTTGTGTTACTGAACAAAACAGAAAAATTTTTGCATTTCTAGTTCTTTCATAACATGCTAAAGAATGTTGTCCAAAGTTCTTAATTTTGCAAACTATCATCTGGCCCGAACATCATTTTGCTCTTTTATATCGAAAACGATTCAGTGATAAATAACCACATCACGCAGCACCGTGACGAACATCTGGAAGGTTTTGTGCCATTTATGTTTCCTTCAATGATGTGTAACGTCCCAGTACTGTCTGCCCATATCATCATGCTTCCACCTCCGTACTTCACTGTGTGTGTGTGTGTGTGTGTAGCGTAGTACACAGGTTCCAGTGACTGTTCTGAAACAGAACATTGTTGTTAAAAGTGCTTCGTCAGTCAGCAGTGTGAGACTGTAGTGAAAACTCAGAAACACTCTGTTGCTGATGAAGGACTTTTGTCCAGAATGTTCAGTTTTACAGGAAACTTTGTGTATTATCCTGAACTTTCCCCACCTCTACACACCCCTGTTAAATCGCAGGTTTTTTGTGATGAAACTGCTGAACCCTGTGGAATGACTCGCAGGCTGTGTACAGGAGATCCCCTCGCAGATTTGATAGATTTGAAGCGTTTTTGCAAGGAAGAGTGGAATAAAATTGCCAGGTTTTCTCTCTTTCTCTTTCCCCCTAAAATATTTCTGTTTGTTTTTCACTTGAATTTTGTTGGTTGCTGCATCACATTAAAGGTGATTTTACTTGGTTTCATTTTTTGCATCCTAAAAACCTGCAGTTCTAAGAGGGGTGTGTAGACTTTTTATATCCACTGTAGATTAGGTTATAAATGTAGAGGTAAGTGGTAGCGATAGGCAAAAACTACAAAAATATCACAATTCTCAAAGATACGATACACAAGTTTGCTAACAAACTGCGAGCAAAACAGTAGTGATGCAAAAAAAAACAAACAAACTGTAATGTCTACAGTTTTTTAAAATATAATGTAATGTCAAAAAAATGTAATGTCAGCTTTTTAAAATATAAACCTAACTTTTATTTTATGTAAATAAATAAATATTTGACACTAAAAAGAAGAAAAGCTTTAAATTTTTTAGTGCAGATTAATTATAAAAAGCAGTTTATTATTTAAAAAAAATTAATTAATTAAATTAAAAAATATCACGGTATCCCAGCAAAGTGTATTGTAGTAAAAAGTGTAATGTATCATGACTTTCCATCGTCATATCGTCCAGCCCTGGTAAACGTCTTTCTAAATGTGATTTTCTCTCTTTTCACTTTCTAGGACTTTGCTGAGTGTGATATGTGCAAAAGAGCAACGTTTCAGTTCAGAAAACAATGTGTTTTAGAACTGTATAATAGTAGAAGTTGTCAAAGTTTGACCGTGTGAAGGGGTTTTCCAGGCAGCCACACACACACACACACACATCGCGTGGGTGATCAGAATCGAGTCACACGCGTGACGAAAAGTCACGAGATTCTGAGGTGGATATAGTTAGTCACAAATGTTGTGCCCAAAACCTCCATGTGCTCCTGAATTTTGTACACTGTCACAAAAACATGTGAGGCAATCGACTAATCATCTGATACCTTCACCTATGATTGCCACTGAAACAATAAGCAAATTCCAAATTAAATAATATAAAGGTGTACATTCTGTTTGTATGTCATTCATAAAACCGCTTTCATACCAGCTCTTGTCTTTAAAATGATGCTGATTTAAAAAACGCAGCATATTCAGCAGGAATATAATGACATGGCTAAAGTAAATATTCAGTTCAGCTTTATTGTCATCATACACATACAGGGGTGTAGAGCGTAATGACGTGTAGTTTAGCTAGCCGCAGGTGTTAACGTTAGTGCGAATAACATGAGGCCGAGGACATTGAGTGAGTGGCATCATTTGACAGGACACTGAACACAGTACACAGAAGGAAGGGGAAAGAAAAAAACAAATAAACTTCCTTTTGTAGGGCAGTGTGCAGGTCCAGCAGGGTCTGTAGGTCCTATGAGATGTTTACATGTGTTTTGAGATAAAATAATGCAAATTAGCCAAAAAAAACCAGTGATTTGGCCGGCTGTTTCAGCCACTGCAGATGGCTCTCAGGTCATGCTCAGTGCCTTATGGAGATGAAGATACCCTGCCTTTAGCTCTGTGAAAGTGTGTGGTGATGCACAAAGATCCTCATTCATTCATTTATTCATTCATTACCTGCTTTATCCTGCTCAGCGTCACAGTGGACCCGGAGCCGATCCCAGGAGCTCTGAGCATGACGTGGGAATACAGCTCGGGTGGGACGCCAGTCCATCGCAGGACAGCAGGTCCACGTGTGTAAAGACTTAAAATATATCTAATATGATCTAATACTGCAACATTTTTTTTTCTAAATGTTGCAGATTCTCTGAAAAGTAGCTAATTTATAGCCTTGGTCAAACCCCAAAAAGTGCAGTTTGCCTCACTTGCCATTAAACCGTGAAGGAATCACCAGCAGCGTAACTAAAGAAAGACCCTGACAGAGTACTACCTTCAGGTATACGTTCGCTTTACTGTTATTTATCACAGCATAGAGATTATACAGGAACAGTGAAATGCTAATGCGCCAGTACCTCACTCCTCCAGTTAAAATATAGTGCATACGACACGTGTGCAGAGACAGCATACATAAGGTGTGTCTTTACATAAATGGGGAAAAAGTATTGCGCAAGCTGAGATTGCACACCGAATGAATATTGCAGTTGTGTAATGTGATTAAGAAAAATGTGCAGTGTGGTAGGTGATACTGCGTTCTCCCAGCTTGTGATTTATCAGTAAAGTCATTGTGATAAATCGTTTAATCGTCCAGAGCTGATAGCCTAAAAAAAGACAGGAAAACAAGCATTTCCTCCCTTTCCTGTTTAAGCAGAGTAGCGGAGGGTGTAATAATTCTACCAGCTGTGCAGTCGACTCACCCGGGTGGTGGATTTTTAGGTGATGAACAGTTTAGGGGAAAAAAAAAAAAAACTTAACAGAACGTGTTACAAATTGGTTGTGTAATGTCCACACAGCTGACGTGTTCACTGCTGATCCTCTTCTGCGCTAACTGTTTTACTGTGTCTGAGCTCTAACCACTGCAGGAGTTAGCGTTAACATTATTTATAAAGTGTTAGATTTAACACTGTGTCAAAATCTTCAACCTTTTTCTCCTCTTTTGGCCTAAAAACCAAAAGAGATATTTTAGACCAAATTTTTTTGCTACGATCACTAATAAATATAATAAACTAATGTTAACTGTGTGCTTAGCTATTGACAGATTTTTTTGTTTCACATTAATGAACTCAAAACATTCTCCATGTACCTTGACAGAAAGCGAGGGAGCTCCATGAGCGCATGTGAAACGGGGGAAGGGGGCGGGGCTTCCAGGCGCTGTCAGTTCAGCACACACGTGCAAATCATTCCAGGTTCAGATGTCGATTGGCTCGTCTGCCGTTTCGCCTGGAGAGGAAAAGAACGCTCTTCTGGCGTAGTTTTGAGTGATAAACTCATACTAGCCTATTCCGATGTTAAACTGTGGAGCTACTACGCAAAACATGTAAAAGGTGTTGGGTCTGATAATATAATCAGAATAATCAGGGCTGCCCAGTATATCAAAATTATTGAAATATCGCAAATGTAAATATCGTGATATGTATATCACAAAGGCTTGAGATAGCTGAATGATTTTAACACTTCAAAAAGTTACGTAAAGTCAAAGTTTTAGGGCAACACAGATAGCAGAGACCGCCTTCTTTTCCTGAAAAGAACATGAAACGTGTATGTTGGATATGAGTTTTTAGTTTTTGAATATATATATATAAATATAATTTATATTATATGATTTCACACATCCCGCATATCACATTATTTAACAAGTTATCGCATAACGCAGTTTTCTTCAGTATTGTGCAGCTCTCGAATAAACACACTGGAAAGCATGGCAGTGTAATATCCTGTAGGGACGATTACATCAGCATACAGCACAAGCCTACAGTGCAGGTGATGATGCAGAGGTATGAGGTCGGAGTGTACATCACTGACTAGTGCAAAAAGATGCACAAGTAGTATAGAAAGTAAAATAGTGAGAATGTACAGCGATAAAGAAGTAGAGAGGTAAAGAGGGTAGTGTGTGTAGCGTGAGCAGTGTGTTACAGCAGTGTAGTGAGGTTGGGAAAGCCAGCTACAGTTAACAGCCGCTGTTGAGGATCCTTCTGGCCTGAGGGAAGAAGCTGTCCTTGAGCTGAGAGGTGTGTGCTGTGATGCTCCCGAGGCGCTAACCGGAGGCCAGCGGGGACACCAGGACATGAGCTGGCTGAGAGGAGTCCATGATTATGCAGGGGATTAGTATATAATCTGGAGTTGTGGAAGATCTGTGCCGATGATTTTGATGCGGTTCTCACTGTCCTGTGAAGGAGTTTTTGGTTGTATGTGGTCATGTTGCTAAACCACACAGATTTACACCCAGTCAGGAAACTTTCTATTGTGCATGTGTAAAGGTTGACTACAGCTGCAGTGTTTGTCCCAGAGTTCCTAAGTCTCCTCAGATGGAACAGATGTTGGGGTGCTTGTTTGAGGATGGTGCTGGTGATTATGGACCAAGTGAGCAAGTCTGACAGATAAACACCCAGGAATCTGAAGGTGCTGCTGATTCCTGCAGATGAACCGTTGATGTTGACAGGAGTGTGAGTCCCTCTGTGTCTCCTGACGTCTACAATTAGCTCTTTATTTGTACTAACATTCAGAGCCAGGTGGTTGTTGTGGCACCCGGTGGACAGGTCGAGAAGCTCCCTCCTGTAGGCAGACCCATTACTGTTTATGAGCCGGGTCACTGTGGTGCCGTCTGCGAACTTGACGATCTTGTTGCTGCTGTATCTCAGCTACGCAGTTGAGGGTGAACAGACTGTACAGCGGGGAGCTGCAGCCCCGGGACCTTCTCATACTAACTGCCAGTGTGGATGATGTACTGTAGAAAGTCCTTTCATTATGGGGTTTGTTAGACAGACATCTGTGGACCATGAGTTATTGATTAAAAAGCAGTCTGGTGTGTTAGGTCCTTGATAAGTCTCTGTGAAACAGAACACAGCATTCATTCAGGTTGCATTGTGAATTGATGAAGTTCATCCAGTTTGTTTTTTTAGAGACTGGGCATTAGCTGACAGAGCGCTAGGCAGAGAGCCGGGTATGACGCAGTTGCAGTCTCACCAGTGTGCCGCTGCACCTCCCTCCTTCCTCCTGGAGGCCCTGTGTTCACTGAGGTTTGTTGTTTGCTGAAGTTCAGAGGATATCCCGTGGTATTCCCGGAGGTTTAGGCAGTTAGGAAAGGACTGATGATCATACACCATAGAAGGAGGAGTTTTGGGGAGCTACAGCGTAACATATTGAACAACAATGTAACATACAAATAAACAAAACGTTTGTACGGAGCAGCATGTTGCTGTAGGACAGTACCATCGTGGACTTGTCTGTAGAACACAGAGATGTTGGTCATTTTGGCAGATGACACAGAGCATAACCTGTGCTGCTGTAATCAACACTCCAGTGAAACCTGACCCGCAGAAAGAGGCCTCACACACACTAAACTTAACTCACTGGGCTAATAAACTTCGTATACAGAAGTACCGCATGTTTATGATGATCAGATGGTCCTGTACAAACAACTTGCAAAACTTTAATTATAGTGAGAATTTCTCTAAGGATATGTATTTTGTTTAGTTCTGGACTTGTTAAATGTGTTTGAATAAGTCTTACTCAACACTCAAAAAGCATAAAGCATGACAAATATGTAGCTATGACAAAAAGCATGCTTCCTGTAAGAAAAGTAAACCTGCAGAAAGCATGAAAGAAAAAAGCCAAACGAATAAAGCTAGCTTTAACGTGGACAGAACCTTCAGCTCCACATGCAGCAGAAACAGAATATTTCTTGTTGTATTCTTATTTATGCCGGTAAACCTCACAGCACTACCTAACCCTTAAACACTCCATTTACCAGCGCTGATTGCTTCCCGATCTCTCAGCAGCGAGTGTCAGGTACATGAGCACAAAGACGAGTTCTGACTACATGTGGATCAAATTAGACTGTGAGATTACAGCTCGAGACTGAAGGCTAACATCAGTCCACAGCTTGCTTTGGTCGGGATGCGCTGATAAACATTACTTTTGTCTAGACTCAGGCATGGTCAAAATCAAAGCTAATGCATTTTAAGACCATGACCATTTGTTACCTTTTCCCTTGAAACGTACTAGCATTGCTCTGTAATGCTATAATAAGTAACAGCTTGTTTGATACAGATTGTAAAATTAGCGCAGTCTTTTTCCGCTGACTCATTTCATCTTTTTTAACTCAAACCACCAACGTTCTGAGTGACAGAAACTGAAAATACTCTGCACAAAAAAAGGTGCAGATGTAATTGGGATGGATCCACGCTGATGGGTAGTCATGTGACTGTGTAGTGTCCCAGATTAGAAAAGGCATTTAATGATAATTATACTGCAGACTACCGCTGGAATATTTTGTTCTATACACATTAATGCAGCATACACATGGTATAGACCGTGTACAGGGTTGAATGCCTCATGAATCCCACTTCCTGTGTTTTGCTCTAAAAAAAAATCCCCCTGCTGAGAAAATGAGTGCAGACATTCAGCCCTTCTTTCAAATGCCATGTGTCCTCGCAATCAGAGCTCAACCACCCTGCTTTCTCTCAGACCAGGGCTCAGCAGCTGTGTGTGTGTGTGTGTGTGTGTGTGTGTGTGTGTGTGTGTTGCATTGTTTTCTTGGTTTTTTTTCTTCATTGTCTCTTGTTTCTCACTGGTTTCTTTTTTTAATTTGCTTTTTTTGTGTTTTATATTTTCTCTGCCAAAACTAAAATACTGATAGTTTCACTCAGAAAAGTAAAAGCGTATTAAAAACGAAAGCAGCCAAAAGCTCCCGCTTGGTGAGTGAAATATACTGAACATGTAACTTCATAGCCTCATTTTACATTTCATTTAATATGTCTATTGAATTTCATAGATTACTGAGGCTATATTTAATTTTTCAGTTTTTGCTTGTTAAAAACAATAACTTTGCAGTAACTGTGCTATAGGATTGAGCACAGTTTAGATAAAGAGGTAGACAGAAAGAGCCGTTTAAATCCACAGTTTTCACAATTCGTGTGTGTTTGTTTAAAACAGATTCTTATGTATAATTTTGATTGGTTGTTGGTGTTGAACAGGGAGCGATGATTAGCGTGGTCCTGGAGGAGAGAGTCAGTAGACTTGGTAAAGATGTGAACTGTTTTTTTTAGCTGATAACATCGTCTCAGTTCAGCCCTCATGAGACATGTTGAAACACGAGGATATTTTAAACTACAGTCTAACTGAATGTGCTTGTGTCTCCCAACATTTTTGCGTGGCACAAAACCTGCTGCTGTCTAATTTAAACTGACAAACTTGTCACAAAGCCTACGAGTCGTGTGCTGCTTTTAGCCCTGATGATACATTTGCTCTGAAAGAATGGCTGGCTTGTGCGATACTAATGTTTCCCAGATCGCCATTTTCCAATTTAAATTATTGCTCTAAATGATTTACTCGTTTTGAAAACGAGCATCATTTCCACCAGTTCGGGTTTAAGGAGAGCAGGGGAGAGTGTAATAATATTATCAGCTGTGCAGTCAGGAACTGCAGCAATCACAAAATCTCAGCTGGATGGTGGATTTATAAGCGATTCTGCAGTAATACACAGTAAATAGTATAAAAATCCCATAACGTCACATTTCTATATAATCCTCTTAGAAATCAGGTGTCTGATGTTCACATGGAGACATTTTCTCTGTTGATGCTGATCAGTGTTGAACAGGAGAGCGCCGATCGAAACAAAAACAGCGTATTTACTCACTTTCTAATGATCATCACTATTAATGTTATTTGTCATGTGTTAGATTTGACACTTCACTGTAGGCCAGTTTTATCTTTTTGGCTCAATATCTTCATCCTTTTTTTCTTCTTTTGACAAAAAACCCGAAAGAGTTGTTGTGACTATTTTCAGCAGAAATGTTTCAGTGGCATCCCAAATAAATATAATAATCTGTTATTGTATTGTTTAATATATGTTAAATATATACTTGTCTAATGTTAGCTAAGTCGATCACACACTGATGGATTTTATTTCACAGTAATGAACTCAAAATTTACCATGACAGAAAGCGAGAGCACATGAGATTAGGGGAAGGGGGCGGAGCTTCCAGGAAGTGTCTGTTAATATCTGAGAGTTCAAAACACCTGCGCAGATCATTAAAGATTAATGGCAGTGAGTCCATCTCCTGTTTTATTGGTGAGAAAAAGCTCTTTTGCGGTGTTTTTGAGCGACTTGTGCTAGAGTTTTCAGTGTTTTTTGCAGAGCGCTTAAGCAAACTGTGTAAAGGTTTGCAGGTGTGGTGGTATAATATAATCTGCGATAAACATCACTGGATATTGTGACTGTAATATGGTGTAGGGACGATAATATCGTTATGTAGCACAAGCCTACTGACCAATTAGAAGAACATGCAGACACATGCCTCTGGATCCCATGGGGTGGGTGGGTGTGGGTGGGTGGGTGTGTGTGTGTGTGTGTGTGTGTGTGTTAACATGTTTGAGCATACAGAAATGGACATGTTCACATGCTTTGTATGTGTAGACAGTAGAACCTGCCATTTTTAGCCAGGTGATTTCTGCATTCAAGCAAATAGCACACACACACACACTGCCCTCACACACACCACCCTCACATTCTGCCACCTCCATCTGTGGATACTGAATGGCATTAAGTACGAGTAGTCTCATTTTCCTCACAGGTAACACAGCCGCGTCCTTCTGTGCCAGTGTGAACTCGCATGAATGGTTCTTTTTCCATCTGTTGTGGTGTTTATTACTTTTTTCCATCTCGCTTTTGTGGTGTTTATTACTTTGATGTGTAGGATATTTGTTTTTTGACTTGAGCTTGACAGTGTACTCTGAAAGAGGAAGTAAAGGACTCTGGGTGGGGCATCAAAAGTGACATGTAAAAACCAGCACACTGTGCGTATTTAAGCCAGGGCCTGCTGGTCAGGTAGATGGTGCAGTGGAGGATAAAGGTGTAGGGGTAGCGGAGCAGTCCGGCTAACACAGCAAGCAGAACGGCGGAGGGCAGTGATGTATTGAGGGCGGTCACTCAACCGTGTTAGGCAGGAGGCTACAGGGACTCTGAAGGAGGCCCCATTTGGCACAGATGCGGGGGAATGGAGGCCCCAGCCCCTGTATGTGTGCTGAGTCCAGCTAGCATTACAAGCTTGTTGGGGGTGAGCATGGTATGGTGAAGGAGAACCACTCAGCCTGCGTTTAATCATATACCCACAGATCGCAGATGCTGGTGGTGTGAAAAACTGAGTGTCTGGAGACACACTAGGCGAGGGACTGAGAGGTACATGCTGTGCTGCACAGCAGAGTAGTTAGTAGCTAACCCATGGACAGCACAGAAGTGATGCATAACAGATCAGGCAGTTATGTAGTGGCCACACTGGCCCTTTGCCCTCCTGTTTTCTTACTGTTGCTCGGCACACATCTGAAAAAAATTAGCCATCTCGTCTAACAAAATACACGAGGAGTTTTTGTGGTAGAATTCTTGTTTTCTCTATCTGCTAGGATTTTCTTATCAGCGTTGTGGTGACAAATAACAGGTAGCCTCACACGGGCTCCTAAAAGATTTAAGAGCTGGGTTCGAGGTGCGGTTCACGGGATGAGCGAGTGTGTGTGGTTTGTCCCTAACCCGTCTGCAGCGTCTGTTATGTGTGGTGGGTATCTTAGAGGATGTCAGCATATTGCTGGTGATGTTTATCCACAACTTAACAGCAGAGGCTTGCAAAGAATTGGCTTGATTGCTGAGATGATATCAGTACAGATAGATCACTTTATTAATTCCAGTGGGAAATTCACAAATTTCGCAAATTCACAGTATCGGCTCAGCATTGGCTGATTTAAAAAAAAAAAAAAAAAAAGCAAAAATGGAATCGGTGGAGTTACAACAGTGAAGCTGATCATGTTTTATATAACCACATATCCTAAAGTGTTTTATTCCTCTTATACAACAGCAAGTTGCCAGTTATTTATGAATTACATTATTAATTAATTAAAGAAAAACATATCATACTTTTTATCAGTTTATAGTTACATTCAGTGATGTGAACCTTCTGCAGGCCAGTTAATTCCTGGTATCACTATATTATAGCAGCTATAAACAGCTGGTCCCTCCCCAGCTTTTCTTTTCTTTCTCTTGAAGTTAATAAGATGAAAAAATCCTCTGTCCTGAAGACTCTCCTCTGACAGAAAATTTACTCACTGAAATCCAAAACTCATAAATGTTCTATACACATCTGTTTACAGAAAGCTTTACCTTTTCTTTTATTAAATAGCAACACTGTGTTTGAGTGTATTATTGATTTTAGGTTCTGTGGCGCATTTGCCATACCAGTTACTATAGAAATGATAACATTAGAGTGAGTTCATTAATACAAACCTGTGATTTCCAAACTGTGCTGTAGTAGAAGATTAATCACCTCCTGACCAATCAGATTCAAGAATTCAGCAGTGCTTTGGTATCACGTGATTTAATGCTACATTTACAGATTGTGTGATTGAAGTTTGCCAGTAATCTGATGTACGGTATTTTGCACACCATTTGGAGAAGCCATTTTTTGACCCTGTTTAAATTTTAGCTCCTAATAGTGTGTTACTCACACTGCCTATGTGAGATGTGGTCCTATGGTGGGAGATTTTTTAAAAAGTCTGTGTAACTGAGGTTCGTTTGGCTGTTGTGTTAGGAACCTGATTGAGCTGTGGGTTCCTTCTAGCCAGGCACAGAGCTGTCTGTTACTCTCCGGTTAATGTTGATGGGGCTTTTGTTGTCGCTTTGCCAGATTAGCACCAGTACTCGACCTGTACTATAGGTAGCAACTCTTCCACTCTTTTCACTAACATGTGCTTCTGCTTAATAGTTAATAGTTGTGCGTCGTTGTCATGCACAGCATACGCAGTGACTGGCTGCTTCTAAACACTCGTCTTCTGCCAGCTCACACGTTCTTTCTATCGGGTGCAATTCTTCCTTGACCAATTCGATCACAGCGCTTCCGATGTGAAAGTCACATTCATTCAATAGTGATGTCTGATGTAAAAATGATTAATCATTGAGCCCTATCTGTGTGTCTGTGTTAATGTCTCTGTCTTTGGGAGGAGTGTAAAGCAGAGACGACTGGAGGAAAACCCGCTGATGAGCCAGTAGGGAGCAAGTGTGATTCAACTGTGTCATGTCGGTTATTGTTCAGCCCCAGTGCTGACAGCCGTTTCTGCCCTACCACACATGCACAGACACCACCACAATTTCCTCTGTCACGTGGGCAATCTGAAGGGGGAAAGAGACAAAGAACTCACTCGTCATTAGGGGTGGGAATCTCTCAGCACCTCGAGATTCGATTCTGTTTCATTTCCTGCTGCCCCAATGGGATTACAAAACAATTCTTTTTGCATCTTGATGCATGTTTTTTTTTTTTATCCTAGGATTTTATTCCAGTTTTATCCACCATCAGAAGTACTAGGCTTAATGCTGGTTAGGGTAGTTAATAATTTCCAGCAGGTCTTATTAGTGTCACGGTTATTTATGCAGCAGAATATCAGAGTGCTGTTGAGCTTCTAGTGCACTGGACTGTTCTATAACGCTGTTACTGTACTCTGAACACTGATCTAACTGTAGGGATTAGTCCTCTGGGAAGCAAGCTAAAGATGGCAGATGTTTATGTATATATCTGACCATAAAATGTCAAGCTTCTCTAAATATCAGTGCCGTTACTGTTGGTAAATGATACTTAATAAATACCCATGAATTTGAAAGAATGATGCGTATGAGCTCATGTTAGTACAGCCAGAGTGGAGAGAGACTCTTGCTTTATTTCCTCCTCCATTGTGCAAGAGAGTTTGCATAACTGAGGAAGAGGGCTCTATTACAGCACATCCTTTTAAGTCAATGATCGAGAGTGAGAGTGGGCACATGAGACAGACATCGAGCATGTTTGCCTGAAGTGATCTGTTCACTTGAATAAAGCAAACCACTTTTAACTCACACCCGCAATCGCCCTGTTTTTTGTGGAATCTGCTGCATTTGTTTGTAGATGCTCCATGTGCATCTGTGCATCACACAGCATTTGTGGAATGGCCTGCATTTGTTTGTGGACTTCTGAGACATTTCTCACGTCGACTCTTTTTTTTTTTTTTTTTTTTTTTTGCTCTAACCAATAAGAGAGCGAGACAGCTTTTGGCTAATGCCCACGTTTCTCCAGCCAATCACAGCAGATATCCACTCAACCAAGCGCATGGTTGAGGAGTGTATGGTTAATGTCTGAAAAAAGTTCAGAAAACTTTTCATACTCGCTAAAAGAAAATGTTTTATCGCCTAAAGAGGGATGCTTGTACACAGGCCATGGAAGAACTGGGACATTTGGAGCTTCCAGCTCTGAGTAAAGATCATCTCTGTGCAGTTAAACTATTGATGAAATGCACTTGGAACTGTTCTGCAGTATGCCGGTGGCATTCGGAGGTGAACTCTTGCCCTCACTCTGCTTATGATGCCGTGCTGCATTAAGACCAGTGCGCAAGAACACTTTCCTAAAATGATTCCTGACTGTTTGTGCTGAAAAGATTCAATTGTGTTTGAATGGCTGGTCTCAGACCATCCTGTAGGTGATGTAGCTTCAGTGGATCTCCTGCAGAGAGTATTCCAGTGGTCCCACAACTCGAGGCATCTGCAGCACATTGTAGAGTGCTCTTTTATTGGTCCTGCTCTTTTCACATCATTACAGTAGGTGGTTGTATGCCTAGAAAAAAAAAAACCCTAGATCTTAATTATGCTAGATTTGTTGCATTTATAATATTGTACAGTGTAGTTTGTCCTGCGCTGAGAAGCTCCGCTGCAGCCACAAATGCCTGCCTGCTTTTTTTTTTTCTTTATCTACATTTAAAAAGGTTAAATGTGTGTGATATACTCCAGCCTACTCTGCCTGGCTTAATACTAGATTAGATGAAATTAGAGTCAGTGAGCCTCTCACAGTTATCAATGTTCTGTGCCTAATGTCAACTCGGACGACTCCACTAATGCTGGCCATCATAGATTCTGTGCTGATAGTGAAACATGGCTATAATTCTGTAAAAGTGTTGTATAAGCATGACATTAGTTTAAAAACCTAACACAAAGTGTGCACTGTTCAGTAGGAGAGCAGTTAAGGGACAATCCTGGTGAAGAAGTATCACTCTGGGCCTAAACTGTGCTATTAAATGAAAAGGCCAGCATTTAAATTCCATAACTATTGGAAAAGGTAGCTGAAATCTTTACTCAAGCTACAGTTTTCAGGGGGTATTGGGGTTGTGGTGCATTTTATGTTTATATTTATGCAAGTTCACCTGCTTGAAAGGCTCACAATAATTAATTTTTTTCACGTTACGCACAGCAGTATGTCTGGATGTACAGTATGTTGACCATGTTGTGTAGAGTGACTGTGCTGATGAAAATTTCATTTGTGTGAGACCAGAATAGCTGTAACTGCATTACTGTAGGCCTGAGAGCATGCTGTTCTCCAGTAAACTCTGTAGAGTTCACTCCTAACCCTGAATGCTCTCTCTTTCTGCACCAAAACAGACCAAAATAATCTCATCTAAGCTGTGATTAACACAGTTCTTTAAACTGCTGAGTGGACTGATGACCCTGTGGGAGGAATTAAAGCTACCAAGCTTTTAGATGTTAAATACGTTATATTGTTGCATAGAGCTGTTGTATGTTTTGAACTGTCTACAAAGTCTTATAAACCTTTGTGTATAAAACCTTGGCTGGACCACTTTGTTTCCCTAACTTTCTCTAGCTTTGCGTTATTCACTTGTTTAGGCTGCGACATGTTCTCTTCTCAAAAGGAGAAGGCAGAGCTTTCACACAAACCCTCATAACCCAGACGCCCACGCCATTTTCTCAGAGGCTGAGAGGAAGCATGGAAAAAGGTCAGGAGATTGGAGAGTGATTTGAGAGTATCGCCACTAACTAGTGGCCAGGTCCAGTTGTGGGAAGACTCCCGTGTGTTTTCTGCTGGCGTAGCAGTGTACTTCTCATGGTAGATGCTCCAGCACATACATGACCCCAAAGAGGGCCTGATCTCACAATCCTGTTGTCTTGTGAAAATAAATGCAGGACTGGTTTATCACGTGACATTCCTAACCGGTTGTTGTTTCCTCTCGCATTCTCGTTGGCTGATGCTCATCACTATTTATGTGCTCAGAATACAATGTACATGCCGGGAAATGACGTGGTGTCTGTGACTGCTTTCCGAAAGAGTTCAGCACTGAATTACTCACACTTAATGAGCAGTTGAGCATGTAATGATCTGCAAGTCTCTGGAACTGTACAGGAGAAGATCCAAAAGACATTCCCTCAAGTGGTGTTTTGATGGTGGAGAATGGTTGAGAATATGTCGCTCCAAAAATCCCCTGTAGATCCCCGACTGGGTTACGATCTGGTGACGGTGAAGGCCACAGCATATGACTTCCATTGTTTTCTACAGTGAGGTGTTTTGTCCTGTGGATGGAGACAGAAGCACCTTTGTTTAATTTAGTTACACTTCTTACTCAGGAACCATGTGAGTGAACCAGGCTATACGGATGGAGCTTGGGGGGAAAAAGCGCAGCCCCTCAGGTGATCAGTCACACAGGCGTCCTGATGTGTGTCCTCTTCTTCATTTTCACTAAAAATTAATATCACAAGTATTATTATTATAAGTATTGTAAGTATTACACTTATAATAGGGTGAATGTTTTGCCATTAAACTCGCTGATGCTCAGTTGTTCCCAGAGAGAAAAGTGTCTGCCCCCTGCACATCAGCATCAAATGACATTCGTTTTAATATCCTTTGAATTTTGAGTATGTAGTATTTTGTGTTGTGTGTGTGTGTGTGTGTGTGCGTGCGTGCGTGCGTGCGTGCGTGCGTGCGTGCGTGTGCGTGCGTGTGTGTGTGCTATAAACGCAGTCTGTTAACACTGATTTTGTTCCCTCTTTCTCTGCCCACAGAGATTACGCAGATTATCGACCAAATACAAGACGGAAAAAATCTATCCCACTAATGTTGGCGAGAGAGAAGAAAATGTGAAAAAGAACAGATATAAAGACATACTGCCATGTAAGTAATGCACGGCGTGTTGTGGAGTTACTGTGGTGTAACAGACTGTGGTGTAACTGTGGTATATTGCCCCAGTGAATCATGTTAATGATGCTGTCACTAACTTGGTATTTCTCGTGTGAATGAGACATGAGCCAGATTAGCTGCTAGGGTCAGCTTCCTCCTGTCCAGATAATACTATTACTTAATGTGTGTAAGCTGTTTTCACCTGCGTCGCCCTAAAACTTTGACTTTTCATAACTTTAAGTGTTAAAATCATTCAGTTATCGCAAGCCTTTGCAATATGCATATTGCAGTATTTACATTTGGGATATTTTGATAATTTCCACAGTGGGGCTACCCGATAACGTTATCACAACCATCCGAAATGGCAGAGCATCATTTACGAGATCTTTATATGATTGCAAATGGCACATGTTTGAGGAGGGAAGTGCTGCATAGTGTTCAGTTGCCTTCCTTTGTTCTGTTGCTATGATTTTATTGTTCCTACAGGAACTGCTGGACAAGGGCAAAGCCTTCTCTACCATTAACGTATACCTGGCTGCCATTTTGGCTTGACAATGTAGGCTTTGAGAACACACCAATGGATCATGAAAGTTTCACATCGACTCTGCCCCGTGTCTAAGCCTTTGAATGTTTTCGATATGATGCAAAGATATTATCATGGCCACCATTCAAACCTCTAGCTCAAGTAGACCTCCCGATGCACTGGGTGAAACAGCTCTGTTCTTGGCAGTAGCCTCAGTAAAGGGTGCAGTGCAGTGTCATGATGTGTGTCTGTGTCTGTTTACTACTCTGAATATTTGTATGTGTTTCTGTATTCAGATTTTTTCAGTGTGGTGTATACTACACCGGAAACACAGCCCCCTCCAAAAGTATTGGAACAACAAGGCTAAATCTTTTGTTTTTGGTAATTTGGGTTTGAGATCAAAAGATGAATATGAATTCTGAAGATCAGAATTTCAGCTTTCATTTCCTGATATTTACATCTAGAACATGTGACTGACAGATGTTTCTTGTTGCCCAGGTGTGTCCTGTTAGATTGTTTAAGCAGTTAACAGCTCTGAATGTCTACTCTTGGTTTGAGCCCTGGGTTTCCTCTGTGAAGACTGCATTTGTGGTTAAAAAGGATAAACCAACATGAAGACCAGGGAACTGTCTGTGGGAGAAAAGCAAGCCATTCTGAAGCTGAGAAAAGAGGGGAAAAATCAATCAGAACTATTTCACAAGCATTAGGCATAGCCAATACAACAATTTGGAATGCTCAAGGATCTGCTCATGATCTAAAACATACAAGCTCATTGGTCAACCACAGTGGAGGTAGTGTCATGGCTTGGGCATGCATGACTGCTTCTGGAACGGGTTGTTTAACACATCTAGATGTAAACATCAGGAAATGAAAGAGGAAATTCAGTTTTATCGTCTCTTATTCGTCTTTTGCTCTCAAACCCAAATGTCTTCAGTGTATAGCAAAAACAAAAGAATTGTACTTTCAAAGGGGACTGTAGGTGTGGTTTATTTATTTATTTATTTATTTGCTGAATAATTGTTAACCCTACCTATATACCCTAGAAATAAAAAAAAAAACAGGACTGCTGGGAAAGAAGTAATTTTTCGTTCACAATCAACAAAACTAATAGCAATTTGCAGAACATAAATTAAGCAGCATTTCATTATAATGTCTGTATAATTTTCTGAGAACACTTTTTTTAATAATGATGGTGAATGATCATTTAAAATGAAGAAATACACACATACATTTTTTACAACATTTTTTAAATGAATTAAATGATTATTTTTGTGGAGATCCAACAGAGATCCAGTAGCTCTGTGCACAAGGTTGCAAGGTTTTGTGTGTTTGGTGTGTGTTTCGGCTGTGCTGTTTTCACATTTTGACTTTCTCACCCTTTAGTTGACCACAGTCGAGTGAAAGTGACATTAAAAACATCCAATCAGGACACGGATTACATCAACGCAAACTTTATTAAGGTAAAAGGAGTTTGTGTCTGTATTTCTGTGTGTGTGAGAATTGTTAATTTCTTGAGTGAAAAACAGATACATGTATACCCACACACCCACATACCCACACACACACACCCACACACCCACACACTACAGTGGAAATATTTGATCTCACACTTCATTGCACGCTGATTCATGCAGCACAATAATGCAGAGTTGACTTCTTTTTTTAAAGCATGACTAGATGAGGAGATGTACTTGTGTATTTAGGATGGGTTTGTGTAACCAAATTTGTGCTATGATAAAGTACAAGGTAAGACCATGTACCACACAAATACGACACAGCAAATCAGTAAGTGATAATGTTTTTAAAATAAAATTTCATGTTAATAAAATCAGCACAGTTAATCAGGGCTTGTCGTGAATCTGGCGTACTGACAGAGCAAGTTCGCTACCTGATCATTAAAATCGTTTATTATGTTGGTTGTTTGGAGCTTCTGTTCTCTTTCAGCAAAGCATCAGGGCTGTTTCCTGTGCAGTCACTGTCGAGGAACTTTATATGGATTGTATCTTAACAGCTAGCTTTGGTTAAAGTAGCTGCCTCAGTGCTAGCGCTGGGCGATATAACTAAATAATATTGAGATCGTCATAAATTATGTTGCAATATGCTTTTCTTGATATCATGATATAGTTTTATTTAATTTTTTAAAAATAATTACAAACTGACTGGAATCTAAAGGAATAATTTAAAAAAATAATAAATATTATATTAATATTGAAATAAATATTCAGTTCCATTTGACTTTATCAGAGTTCTGTGGGTCTGTCTCATCAAGTGTTTATCGGATCGAGAAGAGCTGCTAAACTGAAGCTGAATTCATAGGGTTTAAAAATCTATAGAAAGGGTTGTGAGATTCATAAGCAGATTATGGGAGTTCTTGAATGCAGTTTTCCCTGAGCGCAGGTGTGAGCTGAGCTTTACTGGCACACTGTCTATAGATACTGAGGTGTCCATGCAACAGTAATATCAGCCTATTTATATCAACCAATATATCAGTCAGGACCTAAGAATTACATACAGACGGCTGACAGATTAAAGGATGAAAATGGGTGGCTCTGTTATGGGAGTGATCTCTTCCAAGATGGCGATATTCCCATCCATCATTATCTTCTGGAACCATTATCTTCATCCTCCAGTACATCTGCAGAGAGGGGTAGAATCTGTGCTGCAGGCATGCATTAGTCCAACACCTGACCAAGACATTTTATATTGGCTTTTCCTTTAATTTGCTACTTCTCTGTACAAACTGTGTTGATGCTTTTGGTGGAAATGCCATTTTACAGCATTTACAGAATTCATGAGTCAAATTCATAAGTAAGTAGCAATGAAATAGGAATGAGAACTGTCCATAAAAATACTGTTCATAAAAATACTGTCCCTATATATTTCTGTGTTTTTAATGTCTCGTTCTCTCTGGTGGTTTGTGTACAGGGAGTGGATGGGAGTGAGGCCTACATTGCCACACAAGGCCCGTTGCCCAACACTGTCCTCGACTTCTGGAGAATGATCTGGGAGTACAATGTCGCAGTGAGTAACTTCAGTTTTGTTTTGACCACCCAGCAGTCAGAGACTGCTTTCATTGTGTCCATTTCCATGTGCTGATATTAATGTCCAGTCCCTTGGCTTACTTTTCAATTTGACAATGAGTTACATAAGGAATAACACCTAATGGACTGTGCTGTTACAGAAAAATGATTATTTTCCTGTAACAGCACAGCCCACTGGGTGTTATTCCTCTGATACCACAGTGATTTACCAGCGATTACAATGATTAATTTATTAATGAAGAGCACTTTGCACTTTTTAACTGTTTATAGTTACATTTAATGTTATGGAACGTCTGAGAGACAAGTTAGTTCTTGCTCTCACTTAAGTCATAGCAGCAATAAACAGTCATTCCCTCACCAGCCTCTAATTTTTCTCGCTCTTGAAGTTAATAAGACAAAAAAAAAAAAAAAACCCTCAGCTTGTCATTTTAACAAGGAACCACAACATGTAAACTCCTCTGTCCTGAAGACTCCATGGTTGAAAACTTACTGATAATGTTTGTTCCAAAGTGCTGACATCCGAGACCGTAAAGTCACCTAACAGAAAACATTATGGAAATGTTTTTTTTAATTGACTTTCTTATTCCATTTATCATTAGGTTTAGATTATGTAGAATGTCTGCCATACAACTCCCTGTGAATGAGATGTTACTAGTTTGCACAGTGATGCACAAAATTTAAATTGATTGTGAGGAGATACAGTACGATGATGTCTCGATATCATACATGTTAAATACAGCAAAAATAAGCTTTGCCTGAATGTGCTAATCAGAATCAAGTTTTCAGCAGTGCAGTGGTATAATGATATTTGCTCTCACCATGGAGCTGCATCATAGCCGATGTATGAAACATAGTACAGAAATTATACTGTGCCAACACATTGTTATTGAGGAGAATGTTGTTCGCAAATCTGTAAGTGAGTGTGCTGTGGACTCGGAGGGAATTCAGACCGTCTGCTTTGTGCATGCTTGATTGCACTGTAGATTTATTTTTAAATGGATTGACTTGACTTTTTTGGCCATCAGTCTACACACAATAACCCATAACAGCAGGTGAAAACATGTTTTTAACATTTTTCCCGTTTTTAAATCAAAAACTGAAATATCTCATTTAACTAAGTATTCAGACCCTTGATCAAGGAACTCATAGATTATAGACTTAAAGATTGTAGAAACTTACCCAGGAAGACTGGAAGCAGTAATTTCTACCAAAGATGCTCTTACTCAGTACTGAATAAAGGATCTGAATACTTACCTAAGTGAGAGATTTCTGTTTAGATTTTTAGTAGATTTGCAAAAATGTCTACAAATTGTTTGCTTTTTATTATCGGTTATTGTGTGTGTGTGTGTGTGTGCGTGTGTATATGTATGTGTGTGTATATATATATATATATATATATATATATATATATATATATATATATATATATATATATATATATATATATATTAATGACCAAAAAAGTAAACACAGTAAAGTGTGCACAACTGAAGGGCTTTGAATACTTTCTGGACTGAGTGAATATTTTGATTTTAAATGTAAAGTGTATTAATCCACTCCGCTTTGTTCTGCAGGTCATTGTTATGGCATGTCGAGAGTTTGAGATGGGCAGGGTAAGAGTGATCATCCATGCTTTTTAACACACTGAGGACACTTTGGTGTGTTTGTGTACCAGAGTGTTCACTGTAAGGAAGAAAGTGGTGCTGCTGAATACTAAATTTTGATTATGTGACAGAATGAACACGAGTCTTTCTCCAGGAGCTCAGCAACTTTATAAAGCTTTAATGTGGTCTGTGTGGTTTAATTTAGACAAAAACTGATCAGGCTTTTATAGAGTGCAGTTTAGCTAGTGAGCATCATATTTAGGGGTGTTTATTTTAAAGAGCACCATCTGTTTCCTGACTGCAGAAAAAATGTGAGCGGTACTATCCCCAGTTTGGAGATGAGCCCATGTCCTTTGGCCCTTTCAGGATCTCCTGTGTGAGTTGCTGCTTCCTGCATACATTTCCCAGCATGCTCCACTCTGCAGAATGTTGGTTTTCATTTTCTTCTTTGACTTAATTTTGTTAAAGGCAGAATGAAATTAAAAACAAAAATAATAGAATATATAGAATAAGCCATTTTTTTTTTACTGGCTTTAAGTTGCATAAGAACACTGTTCACATATCAGTTGGATTTACTATTAGACCTATCTGACAGTATTTTTGAGAATGACCTAGTTTTCTAATCTGCATGCTCGATCATCAAGCTTTACTCAAGATTAGCCCTTTCTAATCTGCATCAAAAGCTGTGATGTTGTGGAGTAAATGTAAATGTCGAAAAGTCACCAAATTTATTCTTTGTACTTCATATTTCCTTTGGGCTTTAAATGAGTCGAAGCAATCATGGTTAATTTTCCTTTTGTTTATTTTTAGGAATCAGAACAAGCTCGAACTGACTATTACATTCGTAGCCTAACAGTTGAGTTTGACAATGTGAGTATCTTCCCTCCTTCACTTTATTGAGATCTGTATTCCCATTACGATATCATCAGATCCATCATCCGCTCCTTCTCCCTATTTATCTTCCGTTTTTCTTTAGGAGACTCGTAGAATAACCCAATTCCATTACATCAACTGGCCAGACCATGATGTTCCCTCATCGTTTGACTCGATATTGGACATGATTGCACTGATGAGGGAGTACCAGGAGCATGATGAGGTTCCTGTCTGTGTACACTGCAGGTACAGTGTGCTTTACTCACTTTCATACCTTCATTTATTTTGGATGTCCAAAGTGAGCCCAAACAGCAGCAGTCGAGGGTTAACTGTCTCGCTCGTGGCTTCAGAAGTCGCTCTCTGGCCTGGAATTTTAACTCCACCTTCCAGCAACCTGATACAGAACCTTACTGCTGTGTTTGCCTGATTTGGGATATTATAAGATACAGAGCAGTAGCCACAGTCTTAAGCACTTTTACTATCCATATTGCACTGATGTTTATAAACGTGCCTGCTCCTTGATTCTCTGTGGGGTGCCATTGATTTGGCAAGACTGAAGGGTGACATCATGTCTGACTCTTAATGCTTCCTTGCTCACGTAGGAGCGCGTGTGTGTGTGTGTGTGAGGGGGAGAGAGAGAGAGAGAGAGAGAATAGGGGCTCTAAACAGCATTCTTGGCCCTTTTCAATACCTTTGATCAGAGGCTATAATTAATTGCAGTCAGGCTGTACCTTTGGGCAAGTTGTTATTGGCCCATTTGAAGCCACATGGATTGTCTCAGGGCTCAGACTGTAGACACACATGCATTAAATGACTATTCTGGCTATGAGACGCTGGTTGCTCTTGTAGAGCAAACTTTCATAAGTTGTGGATTTTCTTCCACTCCAACCTTCACACACCATGTCTTCATGGAGCTGGCTTTGTGCACAGGGGCATTGTCATGCTGGAACAGGTTTGAGCCTCTTAGTTCCAGTGAAGGGAAACTGTAATGCTACAGCATACAGAGACGTTCTATACAATTGTGACAACAGTTTGGGGACGAAGTGCGTATGGGTGTGATGGTCAGGTGTCCACATACTTTTGGCCATACAGTGTAGCTTGAAACAGAGAAGTGATAACAAAATGGCACGTCTTTGAAATGGCTGTTTAAAATGGACTTTACTGCTGCACTGCATTGTTGAGATGCCCTGTTCAAGTCAACAGTCTTGTGGTCCTCAAAGCCAGACCTCTGTCTCTGGAGAGTTTGATATGTTCTCGTTAACTCTCCACTGTGTGTTTCACATAAAATAACATTTATTTGGTGTGCGGTTTTTTTTTCTCAGTCCAGTGACCAGATGCTCATTGCGTCGGAGTGTTCAAAAGTTAGTTTTCCCGGTGAAACCCAGTGCACGGAAATGTGTGTACACAAAAGTGCAGAGAGCCATTACACATTTTATAGCTTATTGCAACAAAGTGTACAAAAGATATCGGACACTCTGCGTCCAGAAGCTGACACTAACATACTAACAGACTTGATTTCTCAAATTTGATCTGGACACATTGTCAGTGTGACTGTAATCTGATTTTTTTCCCTCTTGGATTTGCAGTGCTGGATGTGGGAGAACAGGTGCCATTTGTGCCATTGACTATACATGGAACCTGCTGAAAACTGGGGTAACCTTGTTTGCCTGTGTTTCCAGCTACTGTATCAGTATTTTGCCTTTTCAGGTCATTCCACTCACGCATTGTCTCAAATTGCTTTCCTTATAGAGAATTCCTGAGGATTTTAATGTCTTTCAACTGATTCAGGAGATGCGGACGCAGAGGCACTCAGCAGTTCAGACAAAGGTGAGCAAATGCCTTGTAGAAATATAAACACATATATTACAAAAAACCAAACTGTGTGCTCATGAGTGCTTTTCTCTCTCACAGGAGCAGTATGAGTTAGTCCATAGAGCTATCGCCCAACTTTTCGAGAAGCAGCTGTTGCTGTTGGAGAGTCCTACGAATTCAGAGCTAACAGATGGCATGGTGAGCGCCGACACTTCGCTATTCATTCGATGTCCAGCATACGTTTGGCACTTCGCAATCATGCATGACTCAAATACCTAAATTCCAGCTCAGGAAAAAAACTGGACACTCACAATAGCAAGGGAAGAGAAGAGACCCAAAAAAAAAAAAAAACCTAACACACTCGTGTGTGTGTGTGTGTGTGTGAGATTGTAGCAAGAGGAGCAGTTAGCACTTGGACCAGAGCCAGGGCTAACATCCTGTTTGTAAGGCAGAGAATTGCAGACATAATGCTCCCAAAATGCCCTTAGAGCCTGAGAATCAACCCACATCTGGCACTGAGAACACACACGCACAGCCTCTGCTCAGTAATCATGACTCGGACCACTGGCCATGGCGTCACTCAGACACACACTCTCCCCTTTCACCATACAGAAACGTATTGTTGAGCAGTTGTAATAAATCTAATCCCAGATGCGCCCAAAAGAACACATGCACTGAAACTTTCCTTGGGCTGTGTGTTTTCCGGCTAGACTGAAGTGCCAGAGCCTGTATTTATGACTTATCACACAGTAAGAGTTGAAATTATGTAAGTGTTTTTAAGTAACTATTGATATAGTTCTGTCATAAGTGCATAAATTAACTAACTAAAGACTTTCCTATCAAATAGGCCTGCTGTATGAAGATTATAATGTAGCTAGCAAACTCAGTGCTGAATTTAATCTGGCTGTGTAAAATAGACTAGCTAACTGCAGGGGTGTAAACCTCAGGCTTCCGTTTCATAAGGAAACGATTCAATATTTTACGATACTACTGAGTCTGCTATGATCCGATATTATTCAGTTTAGTAAACATTCAGTTTAGTAACGTCCAATCGATATGTGACCAACTTTATTCAGAAGCTGGGATAGGACTCTGATTAATTCACAAATGATGATGTAGATTATTTTAAAAGTTTCAGAGTTACGGGCAAATCATTGTGAGAGACTGTTCAATTATTTTCAGTTTTTAAAAATGATCAGTTTAAAAATATATTTTTTTTATACCAGTTGTCTATTCTTTATATTCAATTTATAATCCATATTATATTTATAATCAGTAATAATCTGTTTGATTGATTGTTGCCTTGATTCATTTCAGCTGTTACATTTTAAATTGATGCATCGATCCAAATTGTCTGATCGTTACTCCTCTACTAGCTACCTTTGAGACAGACTGCTGTGAAATTTGTTTTGTCGCAAAATAAAAATGTTATTAAAAAAAACAGGAAATAGTGAAAATAAGCAAGATGTGATTATTCGTAGCTATAAACATGCAGAGCCAAAATATGTGAGGGAAGAAAATGATCATGGTACGTGAGCATTAGTGCAAGTGCAACTTATCACGCTGAATAGTTAAATGGAGTTTAAAGTGTTACAAATGAGTTCCATCAAATTATAGTACGAGAGCTCGTCTCCATTCGTCTCCACGTGCTGTGTACATGAAGCAGGTGAGGTGAGGTGAGCTTCTGCTGAGGTTAACGCTGATAACAGTCGCACAAACTCTGCACTGATCTAGGATCAGCTGTTCCTGTACACATTCCTGAATATCGATTGTATATCTGGTTCATTTTGCACATTTTCCTGATCGCTGCTGGATAAGGAGCCAGTTGTTCCACTAGCATTTTGAGACAACTTCTTGGTGCCTCACTTTTAGAAAGCTGTGTCAGTAAGCAATGTGTATTTGGAAGACAATCTTTTATTTGTGCGTGTTAGTGTTTCAGAATGTGTCTGTATTTATCCGTATATAAGCTTCGGTCCATTCTGAAGTGATCATTTAATATGGAATTCTCATTGTATCCAGCAGGTGAACTGATTAGATTTTAAAATTGGAATCCAAGCAGGATCAAGGTCACAGCAAGGTCAAGTATCTGAAAAAGTTTTTCTTCAATAGCTTCATTCCTGTTTGAAATGTACTTTAAGGGTATTTTAGGCATGCAAATTAGTAACAAGCTGGACTTGTTGGCAGCGGAGGCATCCCCGTCGATGCCGGTGGTGTCTAGTTCTACTTGTTTAATTAAAAAAATGCAAGAAATCTTGTGAAAGGGCGTTTACAGTAAAAATGCTTTTCATCACTTTGGTTTGGATTGGCACTCTACAGATGGCTGCCATAGGTGATCCCCCCCCCCCACTCCAAGCACCTTCATAAAGTTTATCGCTTCAGAATGGACCAGCGCCACAAACTGTCATTCTGTACATTTGACAGCGCTCGAGCAACCTTCTGACCCACTGTCTTAATTGCATTTTCTGTGTGTGTCTCCATGGGGCTTTCGTGTGTACCTGCCCACTACCCCAGGATGAAGGCAGTCCGGAAAAACCCAGCCAGAATTCGGATGAGGACCAATGGGACACACCTCCACCCAAACCACCACGTATTCGGAGGTAACGCTCACCGACACCATACTTCCATGTTCAATAGTGTTATGGGTTTACTTATCTTTATAGACCACAGTATGAAATGTGTAACAGAAGGTGTGGTTGCTGTGAAGTATGAAGTACATACAGTGGTTTGAGGTGGTTTAGTGGTACGTTGCGTGTGGGTGTAGATTAACGGTAGTTTAGTGGTATGTCGTGTGTGAGGGTGTGGGTGTAGATTAACGGT
>CM040462.1:25872524-25883205 GCA_022758105.1 Pangasianodon gigas | reverse complement strand
GCTTAGCAAACCATTGCAGTGATGAAAGGCAGTGTCTCTGTGTGAGTTACTAATGAGTTCCAGTGACATTAACGATCCTGACCTGCCTCTAAGGCACTGCCTTGCTTCACATTTGGCTTCCGTTCTTGCTAAGCATATAGCACACAGATCTGCTCTGTTCACTCACAAACATGGCAGTAGTTAGGTGCCTCTCGCAGGGTTCACGACCACATCCTCCCTCTCTCAAGCTATGAGGGAGATTACGTTGAAGCCTCAGTGTGTTTGTGCATATATGTGTTATCAGTGGTGGGGATTGGACACACAATTCTGTTTGAAGTCAAAACATTTCAATAAAGAATGAAATTACTTTCATTCTTTATTAAAATTGGTATAGTGTGCCATTGTTATAATAGCAGTGATTAAATTGGTGTGTCCATTATCAATTAAGTGGTTTAAAATGCCATGGTAAAACTATTTCGAATTCAATTTTATTCATTAATATTAGAACTAGCACAATACCACTTTTTCTTTTCTGATACCAAAACTGAAACTTTGAGTATCAGTCAGTATCGATATCCATCCCATATTGTCTACTAAGCTTAAAAAGTTTTTTTTAACTGAAGCACTTCCCAGTTTAACTCTTAACACAAAAATCACTTACAATGTAAATATAATAAATATAATTACTTTTAAACATAATAAAATCAATCCTAACAGAAGACAAAAACAGTCAAGTCTCTTTGTATATATTATATATTTCCAGTTTCAAAAATAAATTTATTTTCCAAATTCAGTTCCAATCTTTGCCATTTGTTGCAGGATCTGATATCAGATGTTTTTTTTCACAGATCCATCATTTTTTGCGAGTATCGGCCCGATAGTTATACTGGGCATCAGATCAGTGCCATCTCTAATCATAACTCTGTATGAGAATAAATACTTGAGTTTGAACGACTCAAGATTGAATGTAGTCTGCCACCTTGTGGTCACTCTGTTTCCTGCTCTTTGTCTTAGTTCTCAGGTTGAGGGTGAAGTCCAAGAGGAAATCCTGCAGGCCCCTGAGCCTCGGCCAGTGCCACCCATCCTCACTCCATCACCACCTTCAGCATTCCCCACGGTGAGTGATGTGCGCCAGGAGAACGATCGCTACCACCCCAAACCCGTGCTGCACTTGCTGGCTTCTGAACACGAACCTGACCTCAATGAGAACTACAGTGGAGGCCCCCAGGGAGTGCCCACCATGCCTGCCTCTGTGCCTGCCCCTTCCCCTCCGGAGTCCAATAAACACACCCCTCTGAGTGTGGAGATCAAGAAAGTGCCCTTGCAGGAGGGACCACGTAGTTTCGAGAGCAGTAGTGCACTGCAACGAACGCATGCTTTCAAAGTGCGCACCAGTAACAGCTCTCTGTCACAGGATTTGGAAAACGTGCCCCGCCCTGACAACTTGCCTCTGCGCGCCAACAAAGGCCAGGTGGTCTGGACACGCTCTACAAACCCCACGCCTGCCTCCAGCCTGACCTCTGGCCCCACTCTCGAGGGTGCTGGTGCTCCCTTCAGGACCGCTCTGAGCTTCACCAACCCACTGCACTCGGACAACTCGGACCCAGAGCCTGAGGAGGGAGAGGACTCCCTGCATGTTACCCATCACACTGATTCCCAATCTAGTGTGTCCACAGCGACCGGCAAAGTTTCAGCAGCACCCCATGATGACAACGTCCCCAGGAAGGTTACCTCAATGTCCATAGTTGGTGTTTGCTCAAAGGCAGATGCAGAGACAGGTATGTCAGAGTGCTGAAAGCTAACCTTTGCTAGTGTGTCTTATCTGGGGTGGGATCTGGGGAAAAGACAAGCAAAAAGACACCTGGGGCCGACTGCACTGAGGTGACCCTGAAAACCTACAACATAAGCAACTGTTTTTAATCCAGCTGTTTCCTTGGAATTACAAAACTCACAGTCCTATATATTTTTAGCTCTTCTTTCAGTTTTCTTTTCCAGTTTTCTGAGTGATACTTGGAATTCTGTTCCAGCTCTTCATCTTTTTGTTGCCTTTGCTCTGTTTCCACCTGCTACTCCTCTGTTTCTCTTACTTTCATTTTCATGGCACCTCGGGTAACAGTGAAAAGGGGCAGCTGTGTGTGTGTGTGTGTGTGTGTGTGTATACGTATACGCACAGAGCCCTTACACCACAGGCCAAGTAACAATCCACTTGTATGAATTTCAGAATGTGCATGTGAGAACCTAAATAGAAACCAGAAGTTCAACAATTGTATAAGTATTGCCAAAAAAGTTTCAGCTCCAGAGCTATGTTCATGCTCTAGCCAAATTAGAAACAGGAGGTGTTAATTTCTCAGAAAAGATGAATAAATAAAATGCATTTTTAACGAAAGCATCTTATAAAGTTTATCCATATAAAGTATGGTTTATAAAATAAAGTACATTTCTGTAGCGCTCCCTCAGCATGTCATGCAGTGTTTGTCACAACCAAATCAAAGTACATGCATACAGTGTTTAAACAGAGCAGATAATATGACCAGCACAGGCAGTATGGTGCTACAGGTGAATGAGTTTAGTACATAACTGCTTGTTTTGGGCTGTTTTCTGAAAGTCATCTCATTGCACCTCTTCAGAATATGCACATAATAGCTCCTGGTATCAAACAGCAGTTTATCAACTTCTCAAAAATGCACTTACAATTAGCCTTAAAAAAAACCTTTAGATAACAACATAACTACTATTCCTGCGATAAAATACAGAATGAAATCCTGAAGTCTAAAGCCTAAACTGTAGGACGTTTGTCTTCAGCATAATGTCCATGTTGTTTCCATCAGGTCCAGATGGAGCCATCAGGACCAGATCTGTTATCTCTCAATGGAAACAGGCAAAGTCTCACTAATCACGAAGCCTGGTGCTTTTTGTGCATGTGGCGTCTTGTGACTGATCTTGGGTGAGGTTGAGGGACGCTGATTAGGATTGCCAAATCTAGGACATTTTCTTTAAAAATGTCAATTATAAAAAATGATTGATGGTTTTGTTGATGCTTTATTCACTTAATCACAAAAACATAAACACTATAATGGAGACAGTTTTCTGGCAGGGTGGAGTACACTACAGGAGACGTATCAGTAGTGCTGTAAATGTGCACAATGCCGGGGATATTAATCTGCTATAAATGGGCTATAGTTTTAAAAATTGGGTAAAATTAATTTCATTTCTAAATTTAAGCTACTACAAAGAAGCTCAGTGGCTCAAAACTTTTGACACACCCTAAGGGTTCCTTCAAAATTCATACAAATGCTAGCTGCGGTCATCTGTTGAGTAAAGTATAAAGATTGTAGTAGTTAGCAGTAATGAAGCAGTGTGTGTATGGTCTTAGAAAAAAAACTGGTCAAATCTATAACCCTTAAGAGAACCCAGGGTTGTCCATCTGTAGGATTGAGCCAGACCTTTAAATCCACCTTGCCAATTTTATGGCTTTTATTTTAAGGCTGCTTTAGTCTGCCTTTCTCTTGGACCAGAGTTGGCAGGGTTGCTATGAACGCTGCTTCTTTGTCAACACTGGCACAGAGTTATATAGTGAGGGTCAACAGAACCACCCAAAATGAGTTTGCTACTGGGTAAGAACCCTGAGCCATGCAAAGAATCCATTGGCAGTCCTTGAAAAACTTTTTTTTTTTCTTTCTTTTTTTTTTTTCTGAGAGTGTATTTTAGCTTGAAAATGGCTTGGGATCTTTCAAGAAAGTCTATTGAAAAAGTAGTTCCAAATTTTGCTTACTTCACTAATCACTTATCTCAGGGCTTTTTCCCACTTTTAAATATATCAGTATATTTGAATGAACTTTGGGAACTTTTCAAATTTGGCATTTGATAAATACCTTGATTTGAATTCCTTTTTTGTAATTTTCTACATTTATAATTACAAAGGAGATCTTAGATTCCGAATTTAGTTTATAATGTTAAGTAATTTATTATTTCAAAAATAGCTGCAGCACTGTTATAAAGATGATTTTTCTGACAGAAATCACACAATAGCTGTAAACATGAAAGTAAATGTAGTGCTATGTTCAGTTTCCTGCTACATTTTCTGTTATTTTGATAACAGGGACTTCACTGGAGCAATAATCACGCCTGAAAACCTCATCCGATTGTAGTTTAGACAGCCATCTGTTCAAGTGTAGAGAGAAGTGAAAAGAGCAGAGGCCCAGATATGGTTATTTTAATTAGACGGAAGTGTTTGACATGCCTGAGACCTCTCCTCCTCACCGAGACACTGTAAAGCAGAAATGTGTTGATGAAATGGAGTGGAAGAGCTGCTCTGAAGAGCTCTGCTATAATTAATCAGTTCTGCTGATGATTTCCTGTTTTATGTGTGTGTGTGTGTGTGTGTGTGTGTGTGTGTGTGTGTGTGTGTGTCTGTGTGGCAGAGCATGAATGACTGCCAGTCTGTCCACACCTGAATGAACTGCAGTACCTTCCTCGGAGCATCTTTTTGCTTTTTACTCGCTTGCTACTCACTCGTTCTACTGTTTTGTTTTGTTTTTTTAATCTGTTGGTGTCAGACACATTCCTATCCTGCTTTTTTAAAAAGTGGCTGCTCTTTTCTCCATGTTCTATGCATTTAAGATATCAGAATTCAAAGAGAGCTGATTTGGAGTTTGGAGAGATGATTGCGGGCTGATGTTGGATCGGATTGACTGCATGTGCTGTGGCTGTGGATTTATGGCTTGATGATGAAATGAGAGGAAGTGGGTGTTCATCCTCTTGTGATTATAACTCTGCTTTTATTCAAGCCAGCTTGTCAAGTAGCTAACCTGTTTCCTAGCTGACATACGGAGTCTTTGTGCTCTGTAATAAATGGGATATTAACCCTTTTTTTTTTTTTTTTTTTTTTTTTTTTTTTTTTTTTTTTTTTTTTTTTTTTTTTTTTTTTTTTTTTTTTTTTTTTTTTTTTTTTTTTTTTTTTTTTTTTTTTTTTTTTTTTTTTTTTTTTTTTTTTTTTTTTTTTTTTTAAATTATGATCTTTATTTTGAATTTCACAGTTTGTATCTCTGAGGAAACATTGCCCGATTGGGTTATATATTTAAAAAAAAAAAATTAATGTTGTTTGGCATTGCTTGTTAAAATTTTAGAAACTGTTAGAAATTTTAGAAACATTTTAAAAACACTGTTGTGGTCAAATCACATTTTTCAAACTTTTTAAATTAAAAAAAAAAAAAAAGAGATCACAACACTGTTTTTGTTTGAAACTTAACCCTTCATGTGGAAACACAGATTCAAACCTTTCTGAATGCCAGTATCTTATAAGCAGTGAAAGTTAAAGGGACCCTCCGGCCAAAATAAAACATTTACCCCTCAGTTCAGCTGCTGTAAACATGCCTACTCGCGTCTAACAGCGACGGCTCAGTGGGCTCAGGAGCGACATTTGAATACTGCGAAAAACCCTGATTACGCCAAATAACTGAAATTATCGAGTAGCTGCTATAATATTAGCTAGCAATGTTGCATGATTCTCTACCTTTGTGTTAGTGACATTACTAGCCATCTTACTAGTACTACATGGCTGAGGACCAGCATTTGCTAGCAGACATTAATTAGATGTCTTAGCTCAGGTCGGCTCCTTTTGTCGGGTTGACCGGGTGTTGAACTCTCCTCTGGTCTGTGTTTCGTACTAAATCCAGACAGAATCACTGTTTTCTTCAGCGTCGTCTTCTGCTTTGGTGGAAGACGCAGTAACTCTATGGAGCTTGGAAGCTGAAAGCAGTATTTGAATATAAAGTAAATTAGAGAGTAAAATAGAGTAATATAAATTAAATGTATTGATTTTTGTACAGTACAGGACTCACAAAAATCTATATCCCCATTTGTGATTATTTTTATTTTATTATTTATTTTTGTTTCTATTCAGGCAATGTGTTTCCAGGGATACAGACATTTCATGTCAGACTATCCGAACTCTGAACATGGAATTCATTTTTATAATCAAATGCTGCAGCATTTGAAACAGCGTGTATGTGCAGCTGGGCTTTGGCTCAGGCCAGTTTTGGTCAGTGGCTGGGCTGCGTGTGGTTCTGCGGGCTCCTTTTCCTATCGCAAAGCACTCTAACGTGTGTATGAGTGTGTATGAGCTATCGGTAACCGTGATCTTGTGTGCTCCAGACAGTGACAAGAGTGAAGACTCGCCTCCCCCTCTTCCTGAAAGAACCCTTGAGTCCTTCTTTTTGGCCACAGGTGCGTCCCAGCCATCTGCTTCCCTGTCCGGCCACACAAGGGCATCAGAAGCAGCCATGGATCCATTTTAACTCATGTTTGTGTTCATGTCAGGGCTTAAAGGGCAGGAAGTGGGGTAAATATTCAAGACTTTTATAAATCGAGTGTTTTCGCATTTCTGTTCTATGAATGAAGAGTTCATAAACATGTGCTAATTTCAAGTATTACTATGAACCATACGATTTACTGTTGTAATCAAAGTAATAGTTTGTTTTGGTGATAATTTGTGGTGAATTGATTTTTATTTAATTTTATTTTGCTAATTCATAACTAAATTCAGATTGTTCAGTTGTTATAAGTAGATTCTCACACGTGGGCAGATGGGAGACTTCAGTTATGCTGGGACAGATCATTTTTGGATTATTATTAGCCTGTGTGTGTGTGTGTGTGTGTGTATGTTGATGGCTTAAACCCCAGCTTTCTGGAATACAGTAATGATCAATATTGAGCAGCATGTTTGAGTATTGATGGAATCAGTGGGGTTAATGTGATGTTCCTGAGCCGCTCTGAGATGCCCTGACAGTCCTGTAACAGTAACTCGGTCAGCGATGTGTCGGGGGTTGGAATTGGCAGGAAATGTGTACGTATATGTCGCATCCTGGCTCAGATATGTCAAACTTCATCACATCCCAACACAAATGAAACTCAACTACAACATGAAAGGCAGCCGAGAGAGAGAGAGAGAGAGAGAGAGAGAGAGAGAGAGAGAGAGAGTAAATAAACAAAATGATAGTGAAAGAGTCTGGTATTATACTGTAAAAGGAAAAGGATTCAGGGCTAATGGAATATCAGCTATTTTCCTGCTGAACAGGTAAGGTTTGTATTTGTTCTCTTGTTGGTTGGAAGCTAGTGAAAGATGAAGCTAGTGATTTAACCTTGTTGTGGAGTTTGTATCGCTACCCAGTTGTGGAGTTGTTTAGTTGGGACTCGTGATAGCTGGGTAGTGACTAACAGGAGATCTGTTTCACATCTGCTGGCCTCATTGATGAGTGGAAGCATCTCTGTTGCAGATAGACACGTGGCTTTGAGATTACAGCGGAGCATCCGAGGGGTTTTACTCTTTCACCTGGTACTCAGTAACTGTTAGTCACACTGATGTGCACAAAGTGTTTTTATTCCCATAACACTTCACCAGCAGTAGATAATTATCCTCAATCACTCAGTCCTAAACTGCATACTGCTGTATTAATAACCGTTTCTATCACTACTGTTTAGACACAAGCAATTATTTACTAAAGAGGTCTGAATTTCATAAGTTCATAATTTAGTTTTAAAAGTTGGTTTTATTTACTGTCGAATATTTCTTATGCTGCTGTGTTGTGTTGTGTAGTGGACACTTTTTCCTTGATGTAGTGTAGAATGCACTTTAAGTTTACATCTAGGACGACTTCTTTTCCGTGAGAGCAGGAACACTTTTTTTCATGATTTTTGGCATTCAGTTATAAACTGATTCACTCCTAAATGATTTGAAGTAAAAGTTTACAATTAAAATTAATTATATTCACAGTAAATAGCTTTAGCTTGATTGATGTTTACATTTTACATTTCCATTATTCAGATAATAATTCAGCATCTGTACTGTAGGCACACAAGGTTACTGAGTGTGTTATAGTTACACGTTTTACAGTTAAAAGTTTTGGCATAAAATATACCAAATTTTATACCAAAAAAAAAATACACTTCTAGTAAAGAGAGTTCCTTAAGGGTTTTAGATGGTTAACAGTTCTTAGCTCTTAAAGAAGTTGTAGTTGGAACCTCATGTGGTTGAGAAACTCTGCTGTAGGGTTCTACATGGAACCTCTAAGGGTTCAGGGCTCTAATCAGTACTCACTAATATTCAGTCAATAATGGGTCATGTTATGTAATGGTTATAAAAAAACATGCATCTTTCACTGTCTGATTCTTTATTGTCGTAAACCTGCCTCTGTGGTCTGTTCTCCCCACCTACTCCAGATCCAGTGGATGTGCAGGTGGAGTTGAATGAATGTACAGGAGCATTAGGAGATGCCTCCCTCCAAGTAAGTCCAAAAAATATACCATTGATTCTTTTTATACATAACGTAACAAAATTAAATATTCCTATGTTTTAACCTTACAGCGAGCACCGAACACACAAACAAAACATCAGCCAGGTATGTGTAATGTTATAGCACACACATACACTCACACACTCTGAATGGGACCTGGGATAGGAATAGTTTTTTAATTTTTTTAGTACACTCTTTGAGAAGTCTTGTACATACTTAAACCTCAGGAGCTTTTAATCACGGGAGACAATGTACCTCCTTAAAACAAGAACTCTTAAATATTAACTACATAGCTAATAATGTTAAACTCACCACACCACTGTGATTTTGTAATGTATCATTTTAAATGGTTTCTGTATCACTCACTTTATCAGAAAGAGGCCAGGAGAATGGAAAGCACTCTGACACAGGAACCATCAACAAAGCAGATGCAAGAATGGAGTCTGAGAAGGTTTCACAGATGGGTGAGTGGGTCTGACGTATTCACGTGTGAGCTGTATGTTGGTGATGAGAAACTTAAAATTCACCAACTGAATAAATATGGGAGATTTCAGAGTGACACATTAGACAGCACTCTTCACCACCAGTTATTCAGCGTATTAACATCCAAATTGGGTGAACAGTGTAGGAATTACAGCACTTTTTATATGTGCTCCCCACTTTTTTTAATGGATAAAAAGTAATTGGACAATTGGCTGCTCAGCTGTTCCATGGCCAGGTGTGTGTTATTCCCTCATTATTTCACTTACACTTAAGCAGATAAAAGGTCTAGAGTTGATTAAGTGTGGCATTTGCATTTGGAATCTGTTAACTCTCAATATGAAGTCCAAAGAGCTGTCACTGCCAGTGAAGCCATCATTAGGCTGAAAAATCAAAACAAACCTATCAGAGAGACAGCGAAAACATTAGGTGTGGCCAAATCAACTAATTGGTACATTCGTAAAAAGAAAGAAGGTACTGGTGAGCTCAGGAACACCAAAAGGCCCAGAAGACCACGGAAAACAACTGAGGTGGGTGAAAGAAGAATTAATTCCCTGGTGAAAGAAGGAAAAACCCTTCATAACAGTCAGCCAGATAAAGAACATCCTCCAGGAGGTAGGTGTGTCTGTGTCAAAGTCAACAATTAAGAGAAGCCTTCACAAAAGTAAACACAGAGGGTTTACCACAGGATGAGATCAACTTGACCCAGAATGATGGGAAGAGAAGAGTATGGAGAAGGAAAGGAACTGCGCATGATCTGAAGCGTACCACCTCATGTTATGGCGTGGGCGTGTACGACTGCCAGTGAAAGAGTTTTACTTGTATTTATTGATGATGTGTCTGCTGACAAAAGCAGCAGGATGAGTTCTGAAGTGTATGTGGCTGTATTATCTGCTCACATTCAGCCAAATGCTTCAAAACTCATTGGATTGCACAGATGGACAGTGACCTGAAGTTTACTTCAAAACCAATCCAAGACTTTTTTTTAAGGCAAAGAAGTGGAATGTTCTATAATGGGCAAGTCCAACTGAGCTGCATTTCACTTGCTGAAGGAAAAACTGAAGACAAAACGCCCCGAGAACAAGCAGGAAGTGAAGATAGCTGCAGTAAAGACCTGGCAGATCATCACCAGAGAAGAAACCCAGCATCTGCTGATGTCTATGGGCTCCAGACTTCAGGCAGTCACTGACTGCAAAGGATTTACAACCAAGTAATCCTACATCGTTACCCCAATTTGGATATAAATATCCTCAAATTAAAGCTGAAAGTCTGCACTTTGAGCTCATATTCATTATATATTTTCATCTCCAATATAATGAGGTACACAGATAAAATAATAACTTAGTCAGTTTATGAATATGTATATGTGTATATGTAATATATATGTAACAGCTGTCATTAATGCTGTGCTCCTTAATTCTGATTTTACAAAAGTACTCAACAAAACGATCAGCCAGCCTTCTCTTGGTTTCTCCGATGTATACAGTGGATATAAAAAGTCTACACACCCCTGTTAAAATGCCAGGCTTCTGTGATGTAAAAAAATGAGACCAAGATAAATCATTTCAGAACTTTTTCCACTTTTAATGTGACCTATAACCTGTACAACTCAATTGAAAAACAAACTGAAATCTTTTAGGTTGGGCGAGTAAAAATAAAAAAACAAAATAATGTGGTTGCATAAGTGTGCACACCCTCCAAATCTGTCAGATTGCGAGGGAATCTCCTGTGTACGGCCCTCTTCAGATCACCCCACAGATTTTCAATCGGATTCAGGTCTGGGCTCTGGCTGGGCCATTCCAAAACTTTAATCTTCTTCTGGTGAAGCCATTCTTTTGTTGATTTGGATGTATGCTTTGGGTCGTTGTCGTGCTGAAAGATGAAGTTCTTCTTCATCTTCAGCTTTCTAGCAGAAGCCTGAAGGTTTTGTG
>CM040462.1:25819672-25856053 GCA_022758105.1 Pangasianodon gigas | reverse complement strand
TATCAGCCCCATATCAGCCCCATATCAGCCCCATATCAGCCCCATATCAGCCCCATATCACCACAGTATTGGCCTTATATCAGCACAGTATCAGCACTGTATCAGCTCCATATCAACACCTTATACTGGCTACATACCAGCTCCGTATCGTCCCTGTATCGGCCCCATATAAGGACCACATTGGCCTCATATCACCAGTGGATTATACTGGCTGTGTGCAATACTCAGTAAAAACTGATGTGGTGTTTCCGAAAAAACAAAGTTTAAGCATTTCTTTCATTTTCAGTTTTATTCCTTTACTATTTTTCCTTATTCTATCCTTCTGTCTTTCTGTTTCATTTGTATAATAAGTCTTTAACAAAGTGTGTGTGTGCATGTGTGTATGTGTGCATTTACTTGTTTGGGGTTGTGTGTGTGAGTGTGTGTGTGTGTGTGTGTGTATGTGGTGATTTCCTTTCAGGGGACATATTTGTAAAAACATTCTCTAAAATTTTCAGTGTTTTCAGTAGTATTGTTAGGTCTGTATTAGCATTACTTAACAAAGCCACCAGTCAGCTGTTACATCACTCAAATATCAAAAATATTGTGAAGGAGTCTGAGAGCTACATAATAAGTGGATTACACACACACACACACACTCTGACGCAATGAGTTGTAGGGCTTGGCCTGTTGTTAAAGCCTGGTTGTTATTAAGCCCTGAATCACCAGCAAAGGTGCTGGACCAGTTTGTTAGGGCTGCATTCCCAAACACACACATGCTTGTTAGCTGGGTTTAAACAAGAGCAGTGTGTAGACTGTGTTATTATCTTCTTAATCCTAATCCTAAACCAAAGTGAATGCCTGTGCATATCTTATATTTTTCAGCCAGGTTTGTTTGGTATTCAACACAAACACTGTGTAAAAATGAAACATGGAGTGGAAAGAAAAAGAACTCCAGAAACCCACTCTCGATCAACATCTGCTGATGTTGGACTCCAGATGTGGAGTAGATTGTTGCTGGGATTTTACATAGAAGGAAAACCACAATGTATGACATATCTTAGGTTCTCTTAGTTTTTTTGTGTTTGATTTTAAATGGTTAAAATAACTCTGTGTGTGTGTGTGTGTGTGTGTGTTCAATCAGATCCCATGGACCAAACTGAAAACACATCCTATAACCCTGGTAAGTGTTGCCACTCACTTCACCTACTATACCTGGTGTCCCTTCTGTGCAGTAACACTGTTTTTTATAAACATGCACTTTTAGAAGTTTTATAGTAAAGATAAAAGCTGGAACTCATATACATGGTCTATCTACACGGTACATACACTAAGCTCGAGATATTTTATGAGGTCTGTAATAGGTCAAATTGTTCAACTGTCTTTCAGTCACTGGACAAAGTTGTGATGGAAATGAGCACCTGTGATGAGCCACGCCCACCCAATGGACCCTCTCCCATAGCAACAGCCTCAGGTCAAAGGTCAGTATTGCTTGCTTCACACCTGGAGGACGTTCCTTATCTTTGGCTTTTATTTTCTTTTGTGAACGTGGCTTTTGCTCCTTTTCTCTATTTCAGTGAGTATGGTTTTGCCGAGAAGGTAGTAGAGGGCATTTCTCTGTCTGTGAATTCCATCATTATCCGGATCAGTGCCAAGGCCTTCAATGCATCGTTTGAGCTCTCTCAGCTGCAGGTCTACAGCGTGAACACCAGCTGGGTGACCAGCGACCTGCGCTACACACGCATTCAGGACCCTGCTCGTGGAGAGGTACAAACACATGCATATATAAACACATGGGAGCGTACGGAGATGTGTGTGTGCTCAGATTCAGTGTGTGTTGTGGTGTAGATCCTGACCTTTAAGGAGGTTAGCTGGCAGATGATCCGGATTGAGGCTGATGCCATCCAGAGCTCTGAACACGAGGTGCTCAGTGCCCCTATCCGTCTCATCACCAATCAGTCCAAGATCAGAGTCACACTTAAGAGGAGGGTAAGCTTTATATCTATTGTTCTACACTCACCGTCCACTTTATTAGGAACACCTGTACAGTGCAATTATCCAATCAGCCAATCACGTGGCAGCAGCACAGTGCATAAAATCATGCAGATACAGGTGAAGAGTTTCAGTTAATGTTCACATCAAACATCAGAATGAAGAAAAAGTGTGATCTCTGTAACTTTAACCGTGGCATGGATGTTGGTACCAGATGGGCAGGTTTGAGTTTTTCAGAAACTGCTGATCTCCTGGGAATTTCACACACAACAGTCTCTAGAGTTTACACAGAATGGTGCGAAAAACAAAAAACATAGTGAGCGACAGTTCTGTGGGAGGAAACACCTTGTTGATGAGAGAGATCAGAGGAAAATGGCCAGATTGGTTCAAGCTGCCAGGAAGGATATAGTAACTCAAATAATCACTCTTTACAACCGTGGTGAGCAGAAAAGCATCTCAGCATGCACAGAACATTGAACCTTGAAGTGGATGAACTACAACAGCAGAAGACCACATCAGGTTCCTCTCCTGTCAGCCAAGAACAAGAATCTGAGGCTATCATGGGCACAGACTCACTGAAACTGGACAGTTAAAGATCAGAAAAACTTCAGCCACACTTCAGCTGTCCAGTTTCAGTGACCAAGAACTCTAGCTGAATTGTGCCACCACAGGGGGGGAATGTTCATGCTTTAGCGTACATGTTGTATGAAATCCAGGATGCGCAATGCAAAAAAATTGCCAGGCTTCAACAGATGTAGGCTACATGCAATTAATTTTTTTTTGTCTAGGGATCTCAACTTTATTTCCTCCTATTTTATCTCACATAAAACAGAGTCTGCTTCAATATATTGAGCTTTCTATGTAACACACATTCCTTGCTGTGTTTTCAGATGAAGGACTGCCATGTTGTAGCGTCTAAACTGATCCTGATCTTGGACGATCTGCTGTGGGTGCTGACGGACTCGCAGCTCAAAGCCATGGTGCAGTACGCCAAGTCTCTGAGTGAGGCCATGGAGAAATCAGCGCTGCAGAGGAAGAGCATGGCACCTGACTCTTCTCAGGTGTGTGTGTGTGTGTGTGTGTGTGTGTGCACGCATGCATGTTGACCGTGACCCAATTCTTCTTCAGGAGGAAATGCAGGCTATAGCTTTATTGATTCTTGCCCTGGCGCTCTTTTTCTCTCTCTCCCTCTCTCTCTCTCTCTCTCTCTCTCTCTGTCTGTCTCTCTCTCTCTCATATATTTCTTATTTTGTCTGATGACTGTTTATTGAGTAAATTGACACTTTGCCTTTTTTTCTTGTTCTCTTCTTGCACTTGCAGTGGTAATAGAAAATATCTTCTATAAGTAAGTTACAGTGTGTATTATTGTGTATGTTAGGCAACAACAGCGCCCATCTCTGCACAGCAGGTACACATACAGCAGGCCTCAGCCGCAACAGACCCAAGTGCCTCTATGGCTCACCTCTTCAATGCCTTCGATGTGTGTGAAACCTCCCACCACCTGCAGATTACGCACCTCGACTTGCACATCTGCGACGACATCCACGCCAAGGACAGGGGTACTGCACACCAGCAAAGTGAAAGAAATACATCTAATAGGTTGTCCTACAAATCTGTGCCTGCGTTGTCTGTGCCTCATCTCTCTCTCTCTCTCTCTCTCTCTCTCTCTCTCTTCCAGGGATTGATAAGAGGATTCAAGGTGGGGCCATGCAGCTCTCTTTTAGTTCCATCACCATAGACTACTATCCGTTCCACAGAGCAGGTATAAACATATGAAACAGGCTTGTGCGATGTAACGGTATTATCGTCCCTACACCATTATTACATTGCCACAATATTCAGTGATGTTTGTGAGTGATGACACTTTACAAATAATGTTAATGGTAAGGATAATTAGAAAGAGATTAAATACGCTGGTTTTTTTTTTTTTTTGACCGATTCTCTCCTGCTCCTGAGCAGATCAATAAAGAAAATGCCGCCTTGTGTTTTTTTTTTTTTACTGTGTATTACTGCAGAATCACTTAAAAATCCACCGTTCAGTTCTAGGTGATTAAATTGTTTAGCAGAATTTTAAAAAGGAAAATGGCAATCATGGAAAAATCAATATCGCACAAGCCTAGTATGAAATATTGTAACTGAGGCTTTGCTGTTAGAAGTTACTCTGATGACATTTTTCTTTACTGTGTCTCTGTGTGTAGGTGAGCCCTGTCAGCACTGGATGCACTACAGTGACGCCACTAAGACTCGTGAGGGCTGGGCTCGTTCTCTGCTAGAGGAATATAGATCTAACATGGAAATGCTCAAAAATGCCATCAGCGGACAATCACAGTGCTCCCCTCAACATGGTGAGATTCCTGTCTCTGATTGGCTGTTGATAAAAATTTAGCCAGCTGCATTCTGGGTGTGGCTGCTTGTCACTGCTGAGCTAAATTCACGTAGGTCCATGATCCTTTTTCAACCTTCAGTTCATAATTGCAGATTCAGGGGTCTCATTTATCAAAGTGTGCACAGAACAAGTTCAACTTCTGCTGTAAGAGCCGCCATTATGCAGAAGGAAATTGACTTTTATCGCACGTGTGTACACACAGCTGTATGGACGTTGATAAAGTCCACACATTCTCATACATTTACATAAAGAAACATCTCAAAACCCTAGACTGGAGGACTTGAGCATGCATGGGGATGCTGTTGTTCCATTCTGTTGGTCTCTCCAAATGTAGGACGATTTGCTGGCAGAGATCAACTAAAACTGCACTGGGCAAGCGACAGTGACTGATGAGCCACTCATCACGCTCAGCAAAGAGTTTCCTGTGGTCTTTAAAAACAAAGCTACCTGAGCCAAACCGTCAAGCACAGCATCATTATAATCAATCTTTAGATGCGTATTTTATATGAATTTGGTTTACATTTAATGTGTCTCTTGTCTACATCGTACATCATAATCAGCATTACTCTGTTCTGTAGACATGACTGCCAGTGAGTGCGATGGGAGCGCTAGTTATTTTATTCATAATCAGTTTACCAGTGACTTTTCTGCCACACAGGGTTTCTGCAAACACATGGTTACGAGTAGTTCAAAGTATATGCACATCCTCACAGACAAGAATAACTTGAGTACTCACATTCTGTGTGTAGAAATGTGCATATACACTGTTTACACACAAAATCACGCCTTCGCACGGTTGATAAATGAGACTCCAGGACACGCTTATTAGACGCCCACTAGACTTGCATGGTATTGATGCCGGTGGTTGTTGATGGACGGGATTGTATTGTGTACTCAGGAGCGTCACTGTTGGTGTCAGTGTGATGGTTTCTCCAGGGGAGGCACAGCACCCTCTGACATCACACTTTCCTCCTTAGTGCTGAGCTCACAGTGACCAGACAGAAAGCCATACCATCACAAGAGGCTGTTAGAACAAAAACAATGGGTTGTTCCTCACCTCGTGGTGAAGCTCTTTTTGAGTAGCTGGTAATAATCCACCAATGAGGATATGTGCTCATGTACCAGATTTCAGGTCATTTAATAGTATTTCTTGTGGTTAATTCAGTTAAATTAAAATTAACTTGTAAAGCACATTTAATAGTAGACATTGTCACAAAGCAGCTTTGTAGAAATCTTGATCTAGACTTTGAACTTTAATGAGCAAGCCAAAGACAGTGTCAGGGAAAATCTCTCTGAGATGATGTGGAAGAAAGCTTGGAAAACATGACCGCATGAAAATCTCTCACTGTTGTTGTTGCCATTTCTGCTGACGTATTTGGAAATTGAACAGCGTGAGCCATATGAATCATTTCTCATATAAGAATCAAGGGACTGAAAAGGGAATCCTCTTCTGGGTGACACTGGAAAGTGTGATTATAAATCATTACAGTACACAGGTGTAGAACATTAAAGGCAAACAGTACTGAGTGTGTTGAAAGGATGTTCATTATGAGCATTTTGTGAAAAAGTGTACTGGGATGAATCTTTATGATTATGATTATTTATGAGCCCAAAAGGCAGGGCTTAGTACTGGCCCTTTGTGCACTGAGCCTCGAGTGTAAGGAGGATCTACTAATAGCACTTCGTTTGGTTGAGTTTTCTGCTGAGAACCACAGAGCAGAAAGCCAGAGAATAAAGGCTCAGTCCACTTTTTGGAAAGGTTTGCTCACCATGTTGCATGTTGGCTAAGGCGTTAATTACAGTTAGCGACGGGATTATGACTTGGACACATCTACAGTGCACTCTGAGACAGACAGACAGACAGACATCCTGCGAGGGAAATTATGTTACAGCAGCATAAAGAATAACAGTAAAATTAAAAGCAGAATTGCCAATCTACAAAAAAACCACTGAATATTCAGTAAATATATACACATCAAATAGAGTAATAGTAACAAACAAAAGAAAAAAGGGGCAATAAAAACAGGTGTGCAAAAATGACAGTGAATATTATATACAACATCTGTATGACATAAACAGTATGTACAGATGGGTGTGCAGTAGTGTGTTCACCTATCACGCAGAGATGAGCTGTTGTACTGTGTTGTGGTGAAAGGTAAGAATGATTTCCTGAGCAGTCTATATTCTTTATGTCCATTCTAGTGATTTGTGGTAAATTAGTGTTCCTGTGGCATAACATGGATTTGTAAACCATATGAAATACTTAACACGTTAATTGTCTTTTTAAACAGAATTAGCACAGGTGCTTGAAGTGCTAAAAAGTGCTTGAATTTAGCTTTTTTCTGTTGCATTATTCTTTCAAAAGTGTTTGAAATGAAAAGTGTGTATGCATTCTCATTTTACGTGCACACCTATGCACACCTTTAAATACTCAACAAACTTCAATGACAACACAATCTAGTAGAAGGCGGGCTCAGTCCTGGGGCTCAGACTGGGAGATGGTGGAGATGGTGGTAGAGAGGAGAATGCTGGCCAAGCTGAACCTACTCACCCACTCCATGCTGAAAGCAGTGCTCTGCCTCAGGGCAGAAGGGAGCACTTTCGCAGGTCCTTCCTCTCGGCAACTATCAGACTGTATAGTTGTTTATGTGCGCAGGTTTCTACACTTTCCTTAGTCCAAGCCTGCACAATGACATTTCTGCACACTGTTATAACCTGCACATGACTGTACGCCTCAAAATTTCCTCAAAATTTGTAAAAATGTTTGGATGGAAAAGAGTGGCCAATAGTAATGGGTTGTGTGTCCCCATAGAGGAGCTGAGTGCTGGCGTAGTAGTTAGGCAGCTGGACTCTGGTGCTGAAGCTTGGGATCCATTCCCACGCTGCTGCTGGTCCCTGGAGCCAGGTACCTCTCTGGTGTGCATTTGGGGTGCCACATACACACACAGAGATGTACACATGGCTGTGTGTGTGAGACATCAGATTTCTTTGTGTGTTTTCTTCTCGCAGGCAAAATCTCTACCAGCACTAGTACTTCCTTCTCCCAGCCACCCAGCCCCAGGGCCCAGCTCATGTCTAGCTCCATCGTACTGCGCATGGCTGACTTCAGTATTTACCAGGTGAGTGTAAGCACACACACACAAGAGTGGAGGTGCATGTAGAGCTATACCCACCCAGAAAGAAAGAAATATAGTTTGTTACAATATACAGTATATATAGTGGGGGGTCAAACATCTTAAATGGCTTAAAATCTGGGATTTTTTTACAATTAAAACTATAATAAATAAAGTTTTAGAATTTTGACATATATATATAATGTATTATACATTGTGTATATATAGCATAGGCTTTCTTCTTATGTGAGTCAAGAGTAAGATAAAGAGTGATATAGATAAAGAGATAAAGAATGTACAAACTCTGCTTGAAATGTTGTCTATCTCGGCATCTTTGAAGTATCACTATTGCCCAAGTTGAATATTGCAGAATATCTTATAACCATTTATCGTTAGATGCCTAGTCCACCAAACACACATTCTGAATCCACCTGTGGTTGATCTATTTCAGGTGTCAACAGCGGACCAGCGGCGCACCTCTCCTAAGGCTATGATATCCTGTAATAAAAAGACCCTGTATCTGCCACAGGAGATGCCTGCTATCCATCTGGAATTCACAGAGTATTACTTCCCTGATGGAAAGGACTACCCCAGTAAGACTACATTCCACCTGCTAGTAGCTGTTTGTGATGATTAGTAATACCACTGGTATTGATCAATACTATGGATGCCCCATTAAAATTACACTACCCTTGGTGACGTTAGGACTACTCCAGTAAGACTTTGTTAGATTATCTTGCACTGATAGCTGCAAATGAAGTAAAATCTAACAGTAACGGTTACACCAGTGCCTGCACCTGTGACCTGCTTAAGCACTTTGTAAACGGTTTTAGTTTACATTTTGGTTTTGTATGCAAGCATATTTAAAAAAAAAACTGAGCTGAAAGCTTTTGTATTCATGAAAAAGGAAGCAATTTCTGGTGGTACACTGTTTGTAAGAGGTGCAAGTATTTGAATTTAACGTTGCCTTAACCACAGATTTAACATGCCATTTACACTGTGACACAGTGATTAAACAGATGGTCATTCTGGCTACAGCACCCACATGGTGAGGCCTGGCCACAGGGAAATCTCACCCTTTATACTGAATCACTGGTGAACTTGATTTGTGCTCAGCTGATTGCTTCACTGATGACAGCAGCAGAAATGAAGCAGAAGTGTTATTAATAAGAAAAAAGAGAACCAGGGTGCATCTCAGTCAGCTCACTAGTTCAGTAGTCAGGGCACTGATTCGCAAAATCCTTCCAGTGCACTGGAACGTTCCCTCCCTAAAAAATCCCACAATGCACTGCAAAAAAACAGGAAGCAAGGATGCTCACTATGTTCCCTTACTGGAAATGACATTTTATTTTCTGAAGCCTCTCAGCGCTAAAAAAATAGCGGACGAACTCTCAGCCAACTTCATCTGCAAATGTAAGTAGCTTGTTATCGTTGTTGTAGCTCTCAAATTATTACTTACATTAGTAATTATTAACTATATTTGATGTTCTATATACGGTTTGTTTGCGTTTAACGACTTTTAAGTGTTTAATAATTTAAATAAATCCACTAGCTAGCCTACGATCCTGCTTGAAGCACCATGACAGAAACGCATGTGATTAAGCTAACAAATGTATGTGACATATAATATCAGAAAGATATCGGTCCTGCCTGTTGTTGATAAATGCCAGTGGTGATGTTTTACAACACGAGTACGTAGTCATGTCGCCAGAAATTGAGTCGTCAGTGTCCCAATGTGTAGTGAGTCAGGGTCCTCACCTGTGCCTGAACTCGGTACACGATATATTAATTCACGATCTAGGGAGCTGATTGAGACGCACCCGCAGTGTTTGATTGCAGAAAAATCTTTGAAAGATCTATCCTTTCCTGTAGGTTAATCAGCCATATGCTTTTCCACTTGTTGTGTCCAGTCATTATATACAATATACAGGACTCTTAGAACAGGCAACACCTAATGCAAAAATACCTGTGTGTGTGTATTTTGCAGTTCCCTGCCCTAACCTATATGTGCAGCTGAATGCCCTGCAACTAGTCGTGGATGCACAAAGCCTGGTGTGGCTCAACCTGTTTGCTCTGGATTTGCGCCACAGCTTGGTCCAGTTCATGGAGCTCTATAAGCTCAATGACTCCCAAAAACCTGATGAGCACATTGACGTCAGAGTAGACGGTCTCATGCTAAAGGTGGAAAAATCTGCTTTTCACAAACCCTACATAGTTTACAATAGTGTGCATTAAATCAGTACAATTCTCTTAACTCATGTCCCTACTGGTCCTAATACCACATCAGATTTCAGGACCACTGAACTTCTGGTATAATCTTGAAGATATTTTGCTTCTTGTGAAACCTTTTGTGATTGAGAGTCCAGTGGTCTTGCCTTTCTACTACAAGATATTTCAAATGAACTGCATGATTGAAAACCTTAAGTCACATTACAACAATATTACTTGTACATACACTCATCTGCCTGTGTCTGTGTATATATGTGCACAGTTGGTGATTCCTGGTGACCAGAAACAGTTCCAGCCAGACCAGCCCCGCTCCATTTCGGTGCAAACGTCTGAAATGTTGGCCACAAACACCCGACACTCGTCTGGCTGTTCCCGCTCTGACCTTGAGGGTCTGTTGCAGGCTTTCCGAGAGCAAGCCTTCTTCACCTCCTCCACGTCCTCCTCATTTCCTGTGCTTCACCCAGTCTTCCAACGTCATGCGCATGAAAGGGACACATGCCTGCATGATGTTTACCGTGGTCTGGCACCTCCTACCCTCAGCACTGATGCCCTCAAGACACCATCAGCCACCGATCTGTGGGCCCTACGCTTCACCCAGTTCTGGGTGGACTACGAGGGTCCCCGAAACCACCGGCCCTCACCGTGTGTTGATTCCTTCCCTCTCACCCTCTGGCTGTGCCAGCCTGCCCGCTATGTTCAGCACCAGCAGAGACCTAAGGCAGCTGCAGACACAGGGACACTGCCAACTGATGTCAGTGGTCGGCTGCAGAGGAAAAAGTTGTTGAAGGAGTATTATAGCACCGAGACCTTGGCCAACCAACCAACCAATGGCCTCCACAAGCCTTTCTCTCTGGATGGATTGAATGCTGCTGACTCTTCCTCTGTCACCTCCTCCTCTTCTTCATCCACTGGAGATGCAGACGTGCAGGTGTTGATACAAGTACAGAAGCTGCTGAGTGCGCAAGCTAGCCATAGCCAGTATGTGTTCCTGCTGAAACTGCAGCAAACACTGAATACACTGCAGCGGACACTGCAACAGGACCTGCAGCAGCATGGCTTGGCACAGAAAGGTACTGGACGGACGTTTGGTGTGTGTGTGGGCCTCCTGGTGAGCAGTGCTGAGGTTGCACTGCTGTTGAAGCCCATACCTACAGCTGATGCAGACAGCAGCCCTCTGGGCTCTGAGCTCTCGCCGTCTGGGAGCAGAGCCACGTTGGAGGTTGGCAGTGAGGCAGGAGACAGCACAGCAGGCACAGCCAAGCCCACCTGTCCTGTGGAACACCTGCTGTGTGTAGACACAGAGATACAGAGCCAGAGTGCTCCACCTCTCCTTCCTTTTGCAGCACCCTCCCAAACTGAGAAGAAAAGTTCCATTGAGGAGAAAAATGCATGGTCAGGCCCAGAGGAGAAAAGAAATGGTGCAGATGGGTTTCAGGAGGGCAAGGAGTTAAAACTTGAGCCCAAAGTCCTGCAGAGTGAGGCTTCACTGGGCAGGACTATGGCAATGGATGCGATGGGCGAGCCAATCTCTAGGGACTGGAATGACAAGAGCCAGGGAGCCAGACTACCTCAGTCTATGTCCAGGTAATGTGTAATGTCCAGAATCAAATGAGTTAGATATTAATGCCCTGTGTTTCTTGCACTTCTGGGGGTACATTCTTCATAAATGACCATGGGGTCCAAAAGACTGAGTCCACAACCAAAACCGGGGTTGGTCAACAATGCCAACTTGTGAAACTATTATGCATTTTTTGTTATTGTTTTCTCAGATTGAGCAGTAGCAAAAATATTGTATAACTGAGTATAGTGTATGTGTTAGTAAGAGATTACAGCAGTTAGCACTGTGTTAAGTACATTAAGTACAATTTGAATTAAAATGCAGCATGATTTTGTACACAAGCATTTTTTTTTTATAAAACAGAGAGTAGTGTATTATGAAATGAATGAGCATATAAGGATAGTGAATCACACATGATAAATGACTTGTCTCCATTGTACATTATATGTATGTTTGAATAGGATAGTAATTTATCAGTGATAGAAATAAAAATAGTTCTCAGTAGAGGAAATGAAAAAAAAGTGACTTGTAAGCTGTTTTGGATAAAGGTGTCTGCCTAATAAATGGAAACTAATATAGTGGACTCTGGGTTTTGGGCAAGATAGATTAACCTGGGAAGTAAAAATTAAAAGAAAGAAGTTATTGCATGAATGCTTAAAGGTTAATATACATTGTTAGTAATGAAAAAGACTTTGTCCCTGATTATAAAATTTAAGGAATGTTGTGAGTAATGGCATGTTTGGTGTATACACGTCAGAGCTACACACCCACCGCCTGAGCCGTCCAGGCTGCTGCTGAATTTTCAATGAGATCAGAGGGCTGGTGATGTCTGAATAATTCAGTACAAACCTACGATAAAAGCCAGCCAGCCCCAGAAACTGCCTTACCTCTTTTTTAGTCTTGGGTCTCAGGCAGGCCGCAATTTGCTGTCGTCTTATCAATTTGGAGACGCATCTGCCCATTACCCAAGTGGAAACCCAGATACCATAATCACACCCATTGAATTGCACACTTCTTTGCATTTACTGTGAGTCCTGCCTGTCTCACAGCCCTCAGATTTTTAATGTTTAACAGATTTTTAATGTGGGCATAGGCAGCATGAGGACGGAGCATTCTGTCCATGAGTTGTTGAAACATAGCTGGAGCTCCAAACAAACCAAAAGGAAGAGTGAGAAATTGGTCTAAACCAAACGGAGTAGAAAAAAGGACGTTTTTTTCACAGGATATTGGTGTCTAGGGGATCTGTCAATATCTTAGTCAAATAAAAGCAAGCTGTGCCTTATCCGCTCAAGCAGTTTGTCAGTGTGTGGCATTTGATAAGCATTATTTTAGACTTTTCTAAAGTCCACACAGAACAGGACAATTCATCTGCCTTCTGAACTAGGACAGCGATTGTACCCATATTGAGCATAGCCCTGAGCTCCTCCGAAACCACTTTGTCTTTGGGTAAACAATAGGGGTGACTGAGCAACCTCACTCCCCTTGGGAGTGGTGTACTATGAGATTACTGCACCCAGGTGGGGGAGAAAACACATCAGTAAACTCTTATTGCACCTGGGCAATCTCGGCTTTCTGGGACAGTGAGAGGTGGTCTCCACAGAGTGGAAGGAGCCGCATTTTTCAGGTACACCTCCGGTCCCAGCATCTCTCTTGGGAATCACTGTCACCAGATGCACAGGGACTGCCTCTCTCCATGGTTTTGAGAGATTGAGGTGATATATTTGTAATGTATCACCACGGTGCACATAATTTACAGCTTGACACGGGTAATAATATGAGCACTTTATCTCCCAGTGAAACCTCGTGTAGCTGAGCTCCCCTGTTATACAGCTGGGATTGGCATTCTTGAGCCTGTAGCAAATGCTCCTGTGTTAGTTGACCCAATGTGTGGAGTTTTGCTCTCAGGTCAAGAACATAAGAAATATTATTTTCACTCTGTGAGGGTTCCTCCTCCCAATTTTCTCAGACAATGTCTAAGACAAGGATGTCCAATTGTATCCGGAAATGGCCGGTGTGGGTGCAGGTTTTCATTCCAGCCAAGCAGAAGCCACTCCTGAGTCTATTGAAAGCCAAGATCAACTGATTAAACAGGTGGAATCAGGTGTGGCTCCTGCCTGATTGGAATGAAAACCTGTACCCACACTGGCCTACTCTGGATAAGATTAGACACCCCTGGTCTAAGACATCGTATAGTAATCCAAATGGGGAGAACCCCATGGAGGCTTGCAGAACCTCTCAGACTGCAAATAATAGGGGTTTGAGCCACTTATCCCAATTACAAGCGTCATCATGCAAAAACTTACAAATCATTTTGAAACAGTTGATTAAATCACTGAACCAGTCCATCTCTTTGTGGATGGTAAACACTTAGTTTAACAATTGGTAAACAATTTAGTTCCTAATAATTCGTACAGTCCGTGAAGTCTACATGACTTGAGTGTAGTGCTTTGGTCAGTCAGAATCTCTTTTGGGAGTGTGCCACAGGAGATCACTTGGAAGAGCGCCTCCGCAACACTGCATGCTGAGATGTTGTGAAGAGGCACTGCTTCTGGGTATTATGTTGTTGAATCCACCAGAACTAACACAATGATGCCCTTGTGCACTCTTTTCTAATGTCCTGACAATGTCCATACCAATTCTTTTGAAGGGGACCTCAGTTACCTCAGTTATCGCAGATTCTCCCAGATTTCAGCACTGCTGTGACATTCTATATAATTAAGGAGAATGAGGACTCTGGAGGCAGGCAAGAGAGAGAGAGAGCGGTGTTATGTTTTCTTTTAGTCTTTTTTTTTTTTTGTCTAGGCTTTTCAGACTGGCAACAGACTCCAACTTTTCACATCCAGTGACTACTTGTGCTGTGATCATGCTCTTTGATTAGCATCTGCTTTTGTACATCAGTGTTTAGTGCAGAGTCACGTGCACAGCTCATAAGGATGCTGATTTGCTTTTTGCATACTCAGTGTATTGTATTGTTATACTTGTAATTTCACACCGACCCCAGTGATACTGAAACAAAATAACCCTAAACCTTACTGTAACCAAATACTAAAGTAAATTAATTATTAAAGAAATAATTGTATGAGTGCATTTACAGTATGTGTGGGCATTTAGGCATTACACATACACACTCAGTGTTTCTGTCTGTGTGTGTTACAGTGGGCGCCTGATGAGGGATCGATCGCAGTCGACTTTCTCTGTGACCTATAAGAACATGAAGAAGAGTCCTTCACTGCAGTCTCTGGACAACATCTCCATAGACAGCTCCTTACTGGAGGACTATGATTCGTACAGCTTGGAGAGAGGTATCATTCAGAATCCTGAATTCTTGGGAACTGTGGCGAAAACCAGCCAGATGGTGGATTTTCAAGTGATTGTGCAGTACTGAGCAGTTTAAAAAATTGCAGTACTGAGCAGTTTAAAAAAATCACCTTTTTAATGCAATCCTTTGAGAGCACCACTCTCAAAAAGAAAGTGTTGTAAAAGATTTTACACTTTGTTTTAGGCCTGTTTAATTTTTTTGGGTCAAAAGTTTTGTCCTTTTTTCCCCTTTTGTCCAAAAACCAAAATAGCCATTTTGACCATTTTCTTATTTCACATTAATAAACTTGAACCATTCTCCATTTACCTTGACAGAAAGCGAGGGGGCCCGCACGAGCATCTCCAAACAAATTGAATACATGAGATTGGGGAAGGAAGTGGGGCTTCTAGGAAGTGTTTGTTAATATTGGAGAGTTCAAAACACATGCGTGTTCGGATCATTCCACATGCACGTGTCTATCTGCCATTTTACTGGGGGAAAAAACTGCTCTTTTGGTATATTTCTGAGTGGTAAATTTTTGAGTGGTGTTTTTGTGGAGCTCCTATGCAAAATACGTAACGGTTTGCAGGTCTGGTGATATAAAGGATAAGGGATATATGGGACAAGGGATAAACATGGCTGGATATCATGGCAATGTAACATCGTGTAGGGACACGCACAAGCCTAGCTTTAAATCATATACTGATGTCATTTAACTTGATGTTGCTTCACATGCACAAATTGTGTAACTTAATAGGTATTACATATAATTATTATAAATAATATTTACTTCAGTCACTGCACTTTCCTGGCATCAACCTGTGGCATACACATTTCCTCGCCTTCTGTTTGTACTGCACAGATTCTGGCTCATGGTCTCTACTGTGTAAACTAAATCTTCTGCTGAAACACAAGCAAGGTGGTGTGTTGTCTTCATAAAGACATAACGGGATTTTCTGTATGCCACAGAATCCAGCCTGATGGCCACTAGGTGGCAGGATTGCATCATGAGCTAAAAGTGTGTCGTTCACTGTGAAAAGGAAAAAAATGACATATAACTCCTACCATAAATTAATACCGCACATTTAGTACATGTTGTGTGTGTGCGGTGGTGTACTTGTGAACCTTTAAACCTCTGAAGTTCGAATTGTGAACATAATCATAAAATCTTTTGTTTGCCAATTATGTGCCAGTGTAACATAGGTGTCAGTGTAACATACCATTGAACTGTTAAAGTTGTATGTGTTTGTTTGTAGACGATGTGTCTATCTCTGGGTTTAAAGTCACTCTGAGTGATCCGAGCGCTGCTGAGCGGGCCACCGAGGTGGTGGTGCAGGATGGAGAAGATGCGCAGTCACCCGAAGCAGTCAGTGCCACCTCACAGAGTACTGACGAGCACGCCAAAGATCTGGTACTGCCATCTCTCACTCCGCTTTGTACACTCTATCTGTGTTTTTGCCCCACCCCCTACCTCCTCTGTTGACACTTATCTCTCTCTCTCTCATGCGCTCTCTCTCCCACTCTTTTTTCTCTTACAATTTTATGTTTTACTGTTTTCCCATCATGTATAGTATTAAATACTTGTGTATGTATGTGTGTGTGTATGTGTGTGTGTGTGTACACGCACCACTGCAGGTGTCGGTGCTGGTCCTGAAGGTGCACTCAGTGTGTGCCTCTCTAACCGTGAGAGGTGATAACACTACTCTAGCTCTGGAGGTGGGGCAGGTCCGCACCAATCAGCTCGGCAACGTCAGTCTACGCCAGTATCTTAGCAACCACAGTCTCGGTAAGACCACATCAATAGGTCTTCTGTGTGTGTGTGTGTGTGTGTGTGTGTGTGTGTGTGTTCAAATCCTGATCATTCATCTCATTGAAAATACATACATGTTACTGTGCATCCCTTTAGGTTTTGTCTGTTCCACACCACTAGTTACTGCTCAGAGCAGTGAAGGTATGATGGTGTGTGTGTGTGTGTGTGTTGGATTTGATATTTGACACTCTCTCTCATTTGTGTGTGCTGAAATACTTGAGCCTGTCTGAACTTGGGTGTCATAACAAGCTTGTTTTCACATAAACTCATTGCTACTGAACCTTTTGATTGATCGAGTAGATCTATATAATCTCTCTGGAAAGCATTCAGTCTCCTTCACTTGTATTATAGATTTAATTTAAAACATGCACACACACATGCGCACACACGCAGACACACATATCGGAAACAATACACAGTCCAACAACGTCGCAGTATCCAACAGGGCAAATCCAAAGAAGTGCCAGACACAGGCAAGGGTCAAAACACAGCAAGGCAGACACACAAATGGCTCAGAACACACACGATGGAGAATATCGTCAAGGCTTCACAATGACACAGTGAGTTTGCATGAGCGTTACATAGTCTGTAAACAGGGATTGGATGCAACAATAGATGAAGTGTCCTAGAATTTGATGGGGTCCTCTGGTGGCATGGTAATGAATTGTGCAGATGTGCCAGAGACAATTGTACTTCAGGTCTCTGTCCGGGACACAGCTGTGGATGAGGACAGCAGTGTTTGATGGCCTGTATCTCCTGCTGCTGAATTGCCCTTTTTCAGGGACGAACATGTGCTGCCTCAAGCTGGGAACCAAGGAGGTTGGTAACCAAGGACACAATGGAAGGGTTTGAGACCAGTGGGTGAGCGAGTCAGGGAGTTTAGGGCACATTCAGCTCACTGGGGGTGACTAGTCCATTCATGTTGATTGCTGCTACAGTAAGACCTTGAGAATCTTCCAAATTCTTGATTGAGACGTTTGTCCTGGCCATTAGACTGGGGTTGGTAACCTGACGACAGACTGATATTAATGTTTAGTTGTTGAGAGAATGTGGACCCCTCTATATGACACAGTGTTTTTGGGAAGGCCACAGTATCGTACAACCTTGCCGAAAATGATTTCTGCAGTTTCCATGGCAGTAGAGCGCTTAGGCGGAGAGATTAGATGAAAGGATTAGAGAAATGATCAATAATGACAAGAATAATTGTGTTAACTCTAAAGACAGGAAGATCCTTGATGAAGTCAAGGGAGATATGTGACCAGTGATGATGTACACTACTGGTCAAAAGTTTGTGGTCACTTAGGAATTCCCTTGATTTTGAAATAAAAGCACTTTTTTTTTTTCAGTTAAAACAACATTAAATTGATCAAAAATATTGTCTATAATTTGTTAATGTTGTAAATGACTATAATATTTGGAAACTATGATTTTTAGTGTAATATCTACATTAGTGTAAAGAAGGTTATTTTCAGCAACCATCACTCCTGTGATCCAATAGCACATTGTGATAGCTAATTCAGGTTTATTATGGTTAAAGTCTAATTGATCATTATCTAATCATTATGATCTATTTGATCACAACTGAAAACCATTGTGATGATTAAAGAAACAATAAAAGTGGCCTTCTTTAGGCTAGTTGAGTATCTGGAGCATCAGCATTTGTAGGTTCAATTATAGACTCAAAATGGCCAGAAAATAAAAACTCTCTTCTGAAACTCGGCAATATTTTCTTGTTCTAACAAAGGAAGGCTATTCCATGTGACAAACTGCTAAGAAACTGAAAATATCATACAAAGGTGTGTATTACTCTCTTTAAAGAACAGCACAAACTGGCTCTAACCAGAATAGAAAGAGAAGTGGAAGGCCCCGCTGCACAACTGAGCAAGAGGACAAGTACATCAGAGTCTCTAGTTTGAGAAACAGATCCTCAACTGGCAGCTTCATTGAATGGTACTCTCAAAACACCAGTCTCAACGTCAAGAGGTGACTCCAGGATGCCAATAGATGAGATGAGACTGGCCAATAAAAGGAAGAGTTTAAGATGGGCCACAGAACACAGACATGGGACAGAGGAAGATAGGGAAAAAAAGTGTTATGGACAGACGAATCTAAGTTTGAGGTGTTTGGAACACAAAGATGAACATTTGTGATACGCAGTAAAATGAAAAGATGCTGGAGGAGTGCTTGATGCTATCTGTCAAGCATGGTGGAGGAAAGGTAATGGTCTGAGGGTGCTTTGATGGTGCTAAAATGGGAGATTTGAACATGATAAAAGGGATCTTGTACAAGGAAGGCTATCACTCCATTTTGCAACGCCATGCCATACCATGTGGACGGCGCTTGATTGGAGCCAATTTCCTCCTTCAACGAGACAATGACTCAAAGCACAGCTCCAAACTATACAAGAACTGTTTAGAGAAGAAGCAGTCAGTTGGTATTCTATCGGTAATGAACTGGCCTGTGCAATCACCATTTCTCAACCCTGTTGAGCTGTTGTGGGACCATCTTGACCATATGGTTTGTAAAAAGTACCCATCAAGCCAATCCAACTTGTTGCTTCAAGAAGCATGGGGTAAAATTTCCTCAGATTACCTCAACAAATTGACAGCTAGAATGTCAAAGATCTGCAAGGCTGTAAATGTTGCAAAGGGAAGATTCTTTGACAAAAGCAAAATTTGAAAGAAAAATAAATTCTTATTTCAAGCAAAAATCAATATTTATAACCTTCTCAATGTCTTGACTACATTTTCTGTTCATTTTACAACTCATTTGAAGAATAAAAGTATGAGTTTTCATGGAAAATGTGAAATTTTCTGGGTGACCTCAAACTTTTGACTGGTAGTGTAGAATGGGCAGGGGTTCAAGCAGTCCTTTGAGGTGTGCACAGACAGAACAGGCTTTGACATAGACAGGGACAGCTACCAGAACTTCTTTACTAGTTTTATGGTTCATTGAATTCCAGGATGCCCAGAGCTAAGCGATGTGTGAACCCACTGTGTGACCTGCTCCCTCATTGTTTGAGGAGTAGATGTCTTTCCTAAGAAACATTCTGGTGCTGTGGGTTCCCCCTATTTTGCACTTAAGATGTTGTCAATGATGTTCCATCTGATGGGTAGTACGATGCAGGACTGAGGAAGTATGGTCTTGTTTACAGGTCCTCTTGTGGACCTTTGTGCAATCAGGACAGAGTGTTGGCTTTAGGGCTCTTAGATCCAGGTCAGTAGGTGAGGGTGAACTTGAATCTGGTGAAGGACAGTGCCCACCAGGCCTGACATCGGTTTAATCTTTTCACTGACTTGACGTTTTGAAGATTTAGGTGGTCCATGAGAATGAGGAACACTCCTCCACTTCTTCAGTGCTGATTTTATGGCCGGGAGTTCTCTGTTCCACATCTTGTAGTGTTCAGCTTGGGTTAGTTTTCCTGAAGTAGAATTCACAGGGGTGCAGCTTTGGAGGGTTTCCTTTCAGATGCATTTACATCTACTACAAAAGGTATCACTGGGTCTGGATGGTGAAGTATGGGTGTGCTGGTGAAACAGTGTTTGAGTTCTGGAAAGTTTGAGTTGCTTTTTCATTCTATTTGAGAGAGTTTTTCTTGCAAGAGAAAGCTAAATCCTCTTATGAATCTTTGTAGCGGTCTTCAGTACGTGGTTGCAAACAGAATGTCAAAGCCTCCACTTCCATCTTCTTTCCTTGTTCATCCAGAATATAACCCAGAAACTTGATAGAAGGCTGGTGGAACTCACATTTCTCAAGTTTGACGATTATCCAGTTTTCCAGTACTTGACAGATGTGTTGGACATGCTGGAGAAGGTCAAAATGTCATCTATGAACACAGATGGTTCAGGAATTCTTAGAGCGCCTCCTTCACAAATGCTTGGAACAATTAACGAGCATTCACCAGACCATAAGTCATGATTGAATATTCATAGTGTCCAGACATACTTACGAAAAAAGTCTTCCATTCATCACCTTCACAAATATGAATAAGATTGTATTGTTTTGTGCTGACTCATTCCACCACAAGTTTGTGGAATGTTTGAGCATAATCCACTGCCAACTGTGTTTCCTGTTTTAGGGAGAGCAACTGCTCATCTGCATCTTTTTCCTGAGACAGGATGGTCAAAAACATCTTGAAACTCCTTTTCAGGAATTGTGCTGCAGCACTGTTTGATCAAAGATAGTGGTCTCGTGCGCGCACACACACACACACACACACATACACATACACTTTTATAGTGAAATACGGCCTCCTCTGCTAATCTAATTCTAAAGCATTTGCCAATCTGGTTTCTCTTAACTGATTCTCCTCCAAGCTGCCGTTTCTCTCTATGTCCACAGTCTGTCTTTTTGATTGAGTGGAAAATGACACACTGGTAGCGTTATGCATTAAGTAGCATTAATGTATGACCACTTTAGGGAATGAGATTCTTCTTGCTAATAGCGGTAATACCAGTAATCTGTAAAAAAAAAAAAAAACCTATTGTCCACTGTGTGCCTCACAACGCCATGTGCCTGTCCAATTATTATTTTACCTCAGAAAGCTGCCAGTGTATCAACACATCTGATTTCATGTTACCTTGCCTATACTCTGTGTGTGTGTGTGTGTGTGTGTGTGTGGGTTTATAGGTTCCTGAAGAAGAATGAATTTATCCCCAACATTAGGAATTAGCCTTCTAGCACAGAAGAATTTTGTGCTCAGTTTGTTGAATGCCGTGTTGATAAATGGAAAGAGAGAAAATGAAGAAGGGTGAATTCAGATATATTGGATAACAAATAAATTAAAACTTAACAACTATTTATTTTCTGGCCTGATAAGTGAAAGTTCAGTCTTGTGTTGCAGAGCTCTTGCAGTGGAACTGCTTGATAGAAATAACATGATTTCATTTCAGGGATGTGGTCATTACCAAACAGGAAGCTGACTGCAAAAAACTTGAGGCAGATAAAATGACATATGCTTTGGCTAGTTTCATCATAAGGGTATAAAATTGTCAATGAATATATTCCTTGTATTTATGATGCATATATACATAATGTACTTCTGTAATAAAAAAAAAAAAAAATTAAAAAAAGCATAAAGTTAGTTCAAATCACTCACTTAGGGCTATATATTCCATTATATATAATCAAAATTTGGAAAACAGATGTATTAAAAAAAGATAATAATTTTAATAAATGTTATCACCTAGGCCTAATCGTGAGTACAGTAATATTTCTGTTAGCCCTTCTTTTTCCTAAACTCATTTCAGGGCCTTGGTTAATGGAGTTAATTGATATAGATAGTATGTATGTTAAAAAATCAATAGGCTTAGTTTATGGCCATTAAAAGATGAATTGTGGAATGTTACTTAGAACAACATGGTAGTATGTAGTTAGAATGTGCTGATAATATTTTCAAGTCCGGTTTTTGAACAGGACTACTACAAATAGATAACGTAAAAGTAAAGACATAAACCAGTGACAGTATGTTTCTCAAATTCCCTAACATGAACATAGTTTTCAGTCAAATAAGCCATGCTTCTTTACAATGTGATATAAACATTTTTCCTTCATGTGTAGGTAGTGAACATGTCGTGTTTCTGAAATGTATCGTGTTGTAGATAAGGTGGAAATTCAAAAACTGTCCCGGTATGTCTGAATGTACCCTGTATAAAAACAGGATTTTATTGCCAGTAGATGATTGACATTCACTTATTCACTTGTCTTTGTCTGTCTGCTCCCCCATGCTGTAATACTTGAATTGAAGGACTTGCACTCTTGATTATTAATGACAGGCTGTTGCTGGTTTAAATTGTGTGTGTGTGTGTGTGTGTGTGTGTGTGTGTGTCAGGCTCAGCCTCAGACCAGGAGCCCTGCAGTAAGCAGCTGGATCCAGAGGTCCGACTCCGGCTGGTGAGTGGGCCGGAAGCAGCTGCTCACTCTCCTCTGGCTGAGCACAACGGCTTCCTGCAGTGCCAGCTGCAGGCCTTCAGCACTGACTTCCTCATGACATCTCTGCGAAATCTTGCCACGTTCCTAGAGGATGATTCCACCTCTCAAGTGCTCCCAATGGAGATCACGATCCAAGATACTCACATTAACCTGAAGGTATGTGTACTGTAAAGAAACACTTGAGAACCTGGTTTTATCAGAACAGCTTGAGATACACCATACCTCTGATGATCATGGATCATGTGTTCCTGTGTGATGTAGGACGATGGTCCCCGGGACAGCCCTTCAGAGTCAGAACCCACTCCCATGTCCCTGCACATCCACAATCTTCTGGTGCTGCGCAGAGACGATGGCTCCTTCCACATTGGAGGTTACATTTATTCATTTGGCAGACAGTTTTATCCAAAGTAACTTACAATTGAGCTGAGCAGAAGAGGGTTAAAGGCCTTGCTCAAATGCCCAACAGTGACAGCTCGGCAGTACTGGGATTCAAACTTACAATCCTCCAATCAGTAGTCCATAGCCCTGCCCTCTGAGCCAGCGCTGCCTTTGTCCTCATCCAGTTTATGATTTAGGCACCCTACTTCCTTTGCTTCTTTTCTCCTTTCCTGAATGTAATCTTTTCTCTTATTCCATGTATGTGCATGCTGCCCTTTTTTATCCTTTTAAAGAAGTCCCTCTTTTCCGTTTGTAAATGATGTTGACCTGTGCCCTGCCCCCTCTCTCTCACTGTACAGTCGAGCATGCTGCACAGGTAGAGCCTCAGGAGATGGAGTGTGTTCCTGACAGCGAGCATATTTCTGCCCCTGAAGTGTGTGGTGCTGTGGCCAGGGAGCCGAAAGCCACGCAGACAGCACCTCTGTCACCCACAAGCCCCTTCGCCACCGTCAGAGAAAAGGTACACAGCAAGAAATCCAGCTGTTTGTTTAAATGTGATCACTGAGTGCTAAATCTTACAACAGTACAGAATCTGTACATTATTAAAACAGGAAAACAAGATCCAGCCAAAACGTCTTTGTTGTATAATGGACTCACTGTAGATAGTCACCTTTTTTATTCACTGCACTGCTGTATCTGAAAACGAAGCATTTTTTGTTGGCAGTATATAAAAAGCTCTGGTTATTGTTATGGTCTCTTTGATTTCTGAGCCAAATTGAACCAAGACGTTCCTATGACGCATCAAACCTCAGCCAGTGGTTTGACTAAAACACAACCAGAAGATTTCCTCGCTGTTAATCACAGCCTGAATCCATGGAGTGAAAACCTTGGAACATTCAGGAATCCTTTATCAGTGATGGTGTGGATTATTGTGAATGTTAAGAACTTGACCTTTAACTTAATTTTATTAACCTAAAACAAAGTGCAATATCCATCTAAAGTTTAGAGGCAAAAATTGTAAACGCACATTGTGGACGCGGTGTGTATTCTGTGCACAGATGCTGGTGGAGGAGAATGAGTGTTTGAAACTGGAACTTTCCAAAACCAAGATGGCACTTGCTGAGGCCCAGATGGAGAAAGACTCTCTGTTGCACCGTATGAAGAACATCAAACTCAACACTGGGGGCAGCACCAGCTAGGCTAGAGCCGCACAGAAACATCCAATGAAGATACTCTCTTAAAAGGCTGTCTCTCTTCTCCCTTTCCCTCGTCTTTCCCTTCATCTTCTCTGTTTTTATGATGGACTGCCCATATTTTTTCTCTTTTTCAGACTATGGGGATTGTGGGGAATGTGTTTGCCTACATGAGTGTTTGTGTGTGTGCACATTCTGTTCTCTGAGGACTTGTCTTATATAGTTGAATTGACTCTGAATGTCATATTTTGAAAAGAATGTCTTAAAATAAAAGACAATTTGCACAACACTGAGCTATATATAACAAAATGTACATATTAATAGCTATTTAGCTATTAACAGATAGTGTTTGTGTGTACAGTATGGAAAAACACAGAAGAATGTTTTGTAAAGAGTTTTGAATGGCCCAGTTTTTGTGTAATTATGCGCGTAAAAGGGTGAGGTTTTTTTTATATTGTTTTAATATCTAAGAAAAAAAAAACTTTTCTTAATTGCTTCATTCCACATGCACTACAATAACTTCCATAACACGAGATTGCACATAGCTGTTGAATTTTTGCGTGTGCGTAGCGTTATGTGTTTAGAAGGCGGCACTTTCCTGACTGTAGTAGTTGTTAGCCAGTGTGTTTCTACAATCATAGAAGATCTCTCTGGTATATGAGCGTGTGTGTGCACTACCATTCATTGTGTTGTAGGACATATATTCATATGATTAGTTTTTTATGAACTGAAGTGCTGCACAGTGTTTGCAGTTGCGGTGCTGCTTGAGCCTGTGTAATTCTCTCTGGAGATTTTCACAATAAGACCGTTGTGTTATAATGGGCTAATATTTCTAGCATTTCGGTATACACACCCTTGCTTCAGGTTTTTTTTTAAAATGCAGAACAACATTTTTCAATGTTTGCCTGTGGTAACTCACAGCTCAACAGTGTGACTCACGCTGAAACCAAATTTAGTTTAATTAAATCTAATGCTTAAGAGGTTTGTTTGTTTTGTGTATTTATGCTAAGAGGGCATAAGTCCTATGTCTGTATGTGCAGTAATTTGTGTATTAATGCTTCTTAGTTTAGACCAAAGCTGTTCTTGTTCTCTGCCATGACTTGTGCCCACAACCTGTCCTCAATCTGAACAAAATCAGCCCTACAACTGAGAACTCCATACATAGAAAATGTACTGATGAAAACATGTACAATAATTTATTATGGAAAAGCTGCTGGAACATCTGAAATAAAATAATAACATTGAATCTTTCTAGAATGTGGTTAAATGTGGTTCAGAAATATATATGCCTTTTCTTCTGTTATTTTAAGGATTAAGGATGCAATAAGTAAAATGTAAACAATTTTTTGCCAGATTTTGGATTTTTTAATGCTAAATAAACAGTTTGTAGTGATGTTATTAGGCTCTAGTGTCTACTTTTTTCTTTGAACCCATTTCAGTTTGGAGCTATCAGGTTGGCTTCTAATGTTATATGTACAAACAGTGCACAAAATAATGGCAACAGCTGCATGACAAAGGAAGTAAACAAATAAGCAATTAAAAAATCAGAGGAGTTACATTAAAATTGAATATCAACTTTAAAGCTGCAGTATGTGTTAGCTATCAAAGAGGCCTGACCAGTGTGGCGGTTAATAGATTACCCAAGAGAGTCCAAATCGCAGGGGTAGTGTTACACCAAAGGGAAAATTGTGTGATGGCAAGAAGATCAGACATGTCAAAGATGCACTGAATGTAGGAAAAAAGGACAAGTGGTCATGGATTAACTTACAAGGATTAAGTCAATAGGACACCAAAAAGCTATGAGCTACACTCTTAAAAAAAAAATGACCACAGCTGAAACTTATGGTCAGCTGAGCTATTTAAAAATCACTAATATGTAACTTCAGCACACAAACATACACAAGTGCTGGTGTCCTAAGTGAAGTAAAAAAAACTAATATGGTTTAATAAGCTATCTTTCACCACTGCTGAATGTTTGGCGCTAACCAACGACTGCCTTTAGTCCTTCATATCTGTTTCCACACTCTTAATTATTGTTGTTCTGTAATGGTACAGGAAAACAAACACCTTCCATACCAGAGGTGATAATATCTCCACAGAACGGTGAGAGGAAAAATTATTCAAACACTTTTATTTTTGTTATTTAATATACATAAAGAATATAAATATAATATAAAGAATCTGAGGCTATCATGGGCACAGACTCACCCAAACTGGACAGCTGAAGACTGGAAAAAGACCAGGTGATTTTTTTTTCTTCTAATCTTCAGCTCTCCAGTTTCAGTGAGTTTCCTGTTCTTGGTGTGGCAGGAGTGAAGCCTGTTGTGGTCTTCTGCTGTTGTAGCCCATACACCTCAAGGTTCGATGTACTGCGCATGGTCAGATGCTATTCTGCTCACCACAGTAAAGAGTAAAGAGTGATTATTTGAAAACTCTAAAGACTGTTGTGTGTGAAATTCCCAGGAGATCAGCAGTTTCTAAAATACTCAAACCAGCCCATCTGGCACCAACAACCATGCCACGGTTAACGTCACAGTGATCACAATCTGTTTGACGTGAACATTACCTGAAGCTCTTGCCCTGTATCTGCATGATTTTATGCACTGTGCTGCTGCCACATGATTGACTGATTAGATAACTGCATGAATGTGCAGGTGTACAGGTGTTCATAATAAAGTGGATGGTGAGTGTAGTGGAGCCATAATATTATATACTCCTAGGGTAAAGATATTCAAGTTCAGTTTTTCACAACTCCACAAATTTCATTTTACCACACATTTCTTTTGGCAAGTCAATTATGACATCTAATTATGTATTTTTAATAATTAGATAATTAATTGGGTATTTTAATAACTGAAATACCACTTAGGTCATTTTAATAATCAGGAGTTAATTGGGAATACCCCTGTGACTGTATTTATGAGCCTACCTTTAGAGCCAGTGCCTTTTTGCCCTTGATACCATGGGAAAATCCAAGCAACTCAGCCAAGACTTCAGAAAAATGTTGTGGACCTCCACAAGTCTGGTTCTTCCTTAGGAGCACTTTACTAAACAACTGCTGCTACACTTTTACAAACAACTGTATGCAAATATAAAAATCTTAGAACCTCACAGACAGAGCATCATTAAGGAAAGAGGCACAAATTAACTCCCAGGAACTGGTGAAAGAGTTGGAGGCATCAGGTACCAAAGTATGAACATCTACCGTTAAGAGAATCCTCCATCACCATGGTCTTAAAGGCTGTCAGGCAAGGAAGAAGCTCTTACTCAAAGACTGGTATAGAAAAACCCAGATTGAAGTTTGCAGGAGATCACCAGGGTTTTGGAGGAGTGTTCTCTGGTCAGATGGAACAGAAATTGAGGCCATAATGATCAGCGCTATGTATGGAGGAAAAAGGATGAGGCTTTTAATCTGAAGAACACCATCCCAACTGTGAAGCATGGGGGTGGCAGCATCATTCTGTGGGGGTGTTTTGCTGGAAAAGGGACTGATGGACTTTAGAGAATAGATGACATCATGAGGGAGGAGGATTATCTAGAAATACTGAAGCAACACCTCAAGACATCAGCCAGAAAGTTAAAACTTGGTCACAACTGGGTTTTCCAGCAGGACAGTGATCCTAAGCAAACCTCCACTGTTGTAACAAAATGGCTTAAAGACAATAAAGTGAAAGTGTTGGATGGCCATCACAAAGCCCTGACCTGAATCCCGGAGAAAATCTGTGGACTGAAGTGAAAAAGCGAGTCTGAGCGAGGAGACGCACAAACCTGACTGAGTTACACCAGTTCTGTCAGGAGGAAGGGGCAAAAAATCAGATGTTGTGAGAAGCTTGTGGAAGACTACAACACGAGTTTAATTCAAGTTCAAGTCATTAAAAGGCAACAACAACAAATATTGACAAAGTGTATGTAAACTTCTGACCCATTGAAAAGCTGATATAGTAAATAAAAGCTGAAATAAATTTGTAGCTTATCTATTATTTTGAAATAATATGCAATATGCCTTTTATGGAGAAAAAAAAGCAGATACCCTAATTGACATGGAATATCATAGTAACCACCTAGCAACACCCTAGCAAACACCTGGAATACCATAGCAACCATCTAGCAAGAGCCTTGCAATCACCGGGAATACCATTTTGTAACATTTTCATGAGTCGCAATTTTTGACATAGAACCACAAAATTCGGGAGAGACATAGATCCCATAGAGGAATGTGTGCTTGAGTTTTTGGGAAAGATTGGAATTGTGGTTTCAGTGCTCCAAAGTTCTTTTTCCGCACAGGGAATAGAGCAGAGCGTGTCACGGGTCTTATATCAGCTGATTTGATGCTGTGTACGCTGTTCACTACTACTCACATCTACTGGAGGTAATTAAAACTGCATTGTTCTGCCTACTAACACCTTCGTCTTCCAGGAATATGACAGATTGTTGTTAGTGTGTTTATTTGTAGCTGAGATTCCATAGCAACCAACTAGCTATGACCTAGCAACTGCCCTGGAATTGCATAGCAACCACCTAGCAAACCCGTAACAAACACATGGAATGGACATATCAATCACCTAGCAACATCTGGAATACCATAGCAACTATCTAGCAACACCCTAACAACCATCTGGAATACCATAGCAACTATCTAGCAACACCCTAACAACCATCTGGAATACCATAGCAACTATCTAGCAACACCCTAACAACCATTTGGAATACCATAGCAACCACCTAGCAATACCCTAGCACCCAAATGGAATACTATAGCAATTATCTGGTATAGCAACCACCTTGAATATAATAGCAACTACCTAACAACACCCTAGAAACCACCTGGGGTGACACAGCAACCACCTGGATTATCTTAGCAGCCACTTAGCAATCAGCTAGCACCATCCTAGCAACCACATAAATATCAACCACATATTTTATAAGTTTTTTTTAAAAAAAAACACTTTTTAACATGTTTAACACTTTAACATTATCTTTTATGGGTTCTGTCAAACCAACATCAAAGTTCATCCATTCAGCTTCAGCCTTCTCGCTACTTCTGACCGCAGACGTCTCCGCGGCTATAAATGTGACGCGGACTCAAAAATGTTTTTTGAGGATAAAGTCAAACACATTCCTTAGGCTTCTGATCTAACTATCGCTGCACCTCGGGACGTTCTGAGCCACTGATAAACAGGTCAGAGATCGTCCTTCTCCATAACAGATACTAAATATTCATAAATTCCATAAATCTAATAGTCCTCTATTCCATTTATAGATGGATCTATATAGATATGGATATACTTTATTGATGATGATGATGATGATGATAATTATGATGATGGTGACGACGATGAGATGATGATGATGATGATAAAGATGATGATGATGATGTTTATGATGATGATAATTATGATGATGAGATGATTATAAAGATGATGATGATAATTATGATGTTTATGATGATGATGATGAATATGAATATGATTATGATGATGATGATAATTATGATGATGATGATGATGATGATGATGATGGTGACGACGATGAGATGTTGATGATGATGATGACGATGATGATGATGATGATGATGATAATTATGATGTTTATGATGATGGTGACGACGATGAGATGATGACGATAAAGATGATGAATATGATTATGATGATGATGACGATGATAAAGATGATAATGATGATGATTATGATGACAATGATGATGATGACGATGATAAAGATGATGATGATGATTATGATGACGATGATGATGATGATGACGACGATGAGATGATGATGACGATAAAGATGATGATGATAATTATGATGTTTATGATGATGGTGATGATGATGTTTATGATGATGGTGACGACGATGAGATGATGATTATGAATATGAATATGATCATGATGATGATGATAAAGATGACGATGATAAAGATGATGATGATGATGACCATGATGAGATGATGATGACGATAAAGATGATGATGATAATTATGATGTTTATGATTATGGTGATGATGATGATGATGATGATGATGATGATGTTTATGATGATGGTGACGACGATGAGATGATGACAATAAAGATGATGATGATGACGATAAAGATGATGATTATGAATATGATTATGATGATAAAGATGATGATGATAATTATGATTATGATGATGATGATAAAGATGATGATGATGACGATAAAGATGATGATTATGAATATGATTACGATGATAAAGATGATGATGATGATGATGATGAATATGAATATGATTATGATGATAAAGATGATGATGATGATTATGATGATGATGACGATGATAAAGATGATGATGATGATGATGATGATGATGATGATAATTATGATGACGACGATGATGATGATGATGATGATGTTGGCATCAGTCGTGTACAATGCAGCTTTATTAGATCGTGTGTTATTTTGTCTGCTGTTTTCCAGATCATGTCTGTAACAGTGTCCTCTGTGGGTTGGCAGAAACATGGCAACATTCACCTCATTACTGTTCTTACAAAAGATATGACTTGTTTTCCAGCTGCAAAATTTTATGAGCCACAAACTTCTTTGCAGCAGGTATATGTAAAGGTCACTGGGTTCTCCATGCAGAGAATCTCTCCTTCTCTTTTGTCCTCAGACAATGACTGCTGTTGGGTTCTCTCTGGACGAAAAGTGCTCTATTTATTGCCAGTTAAGGCAAATGAATGCTGCTCTGTACGCAGCTCTGGTGTTGTTTACTCCCACAACAAAATACCAGATAGTTCGTAAACAAGCTTTTGTTCTCGTGTGCATGTGCAAGACAAAGACAGAGGATGGGGAGTGGGGTTTAGAAAAGATCTGGCACACAAGATCAGGTTCTCACTCCCTCCTGGCAAAGACTGGAGCTCAGTGATTCTGCCCAACACCCGGTGGGCCTACAGCTGCCTCCCTCTCTCTCTCTGTCTCTCTCTCTCTCTCTCTCTCTCCCTCTCCATCTCTCTCTCTCTCTCTGTCTCTCTCTCTGTCTCTCTCTCTCCCTCTCTCTCTCTCTCTCTCTCCCTCTCCCTCTCTCTCCATTTCATCTCCCTGTGGAAGAGAGCGGCCCTCAGCCATACAGGAAGTGATGCTGCGAGCTCATAACAGTGAGCTGGAAGCAGAGCCAAGACAAATTCACACTGCTCTGTGTGTGTGTGTGGGTGTGTGTGTGCGTGCGCGCGCACGCGCGTGTTCGCCCTTTTTCTCGCGGTATTTCATCAGTTTAACCCTTCCACCGCTCCGTGTGCGTAAAATGCGCAACCCCATTGTTCCCTCTCCTACATGTGAAGGTAAGCGGCTGAAAAGTTTGACACGCGAGGTGAGGCAGGTGAGAACATGAGGCCAAGCAACGCCACATTACTGTAACGCTGCAGACACACAGACGAGCAAAAAAGTCAAAGCCACTGAACCTTGTGTGTGTCTGAGTCCCTCACTTCCACGCCCAAGCAGAGCGCTCTCTCTCTCTCTCTCTCTCTCTCTCTCACACACACACACACAGACACGCACTATCGCAAACCCTGAGATGCGAGGTGCTCATACAACGGGACACACTGATCGCAGAACGGCGTGCGTTCACGATGCGCGTGCCTCTGAGCGTGTGTGTGTGTGTGCGCGCGCGCGCGTGTGTGTGTGTATTGGCGTGAGTCCGTGATCGACAAAAGAATCCGCTGCTGCTGTTGGTCCCGGAGGTCCGGATAGCAGCACATCACATCACAGGCAGCCGGGCCGTCCGGAAGGAGCTCTCCTCTCTTACACAGCGGATTCACGATTCACTGTAACAGCGCGCGAGCATGGACTAACCGGAGCACGGCGTCGCGCGAGCGTCCTTCCCTCTGCCTCTTCGCTCTGAACAGGATCGAGAGGATGATGATAATTATGATTATGATGATGGTCTCGTGCGAGTGAAATCGGACCCTAGCCGTTGCTCTTCAACTCGGACCCCCCCCTCTCCCCCGGCCCCGGCCCCGGTTTGACTGTGACAGCTCGGCTCGGGATGGGGAAGGAGCAGGAGCTGCTGGAGGCGGCGCGCACCGGGAACGTACTGCTGGTGGAGAAACTACTGAGCGGGAAGCGAGGACTGCTGGGCTCCGGCTCCGGCTCCATCGCGCTGCCCGGCTTACTCAGGTACAGCAACAAAGCGTGCAAGTTTGTCGCTCTTTCCCTCTGCATGTGTCTGGGAAAGGATTCCGGTCTAAAGCTGGCGCTCGTGCCCCGTATGGCCATATTAGGTATATGAATGAAGGAACGACCGACTGCAGTTGCTCGTGCTTATGCGATGTGTTGCATTACACACACACACACACACACATACACACACACACACACAGCATCATAACACAGCCAGTGATCTGTCTGTCACATGTAATAAATTCATTATACACAGTTTAGGGCTGAGGAGAGCTGAGAGAAAAGCTCATTAACTTTTTGGCCCGAGTCTGAAAAGCTTACCCTCCTTAAGAGGCCAGGACAGCAATGCTTTATTCTCTCTCTCTCTCTCTCTCTCTCTCTCTCTCTCTCTCTCTCTCTCTCTCTGTGTGTGAGAGAAAAAGAGAGAGAAAAAACTTGGCACACTGGTATAAACACAAACCTTGCTCTATTTCGCTCTATAATCAATGAATTAATTAATGGCACCTGGAGAACATATGAATGGGCAACTTCCAAAAACTTAAAATACTGCCATCTGGTTCCCAGTAGCGTCTGTAGTGGGCTAACTGGGAGAGTAAAGAAACCCGACAACAACAACAACAACAACAACGACAACAGCAAAACACTCATGTATTGAAACTTTTATCAGCTGCTGTCCTTGACAAGCAGAAACCGTTTTTTCCCCCATCGTTTTGTGTGGATTAGCTTCTGAGAGAGAGAGAGAGACAAAGAGAGAGAGAGAGAGAGAGAAAGAGAGAGAGAACCGGGTTGACAGTCATGCAGTTTCACTCCCATTTGACTGGAATCTCTTTCGGACGGAATAAAATGGCTTTAGGACAGGACATAAATGAGGAGTTGTGTGCTGGTCCATAGTAACCTGTATAAGGAATCAAATCTGGCTCACCTCCACATTTGCGTGTGTGTGTGTGTGTGTGTGTGTGTATGTGCGCAAGAGTGAGAAAGATGCTCCTCATTTCTCCAGGCTTAAAACAGCCTCAGTTCTTTACATTGTTCAGTCTCTCCGCAGAGATCTTTCCTCTCCTCCGCAGCCAGGCCTCTAGTGATTGTGGGCTACTCATCAACAAGCCGGTGATTTTTTTTAGTAACAGACTCTGCCGTTGCTGTCTGCTCTTTGTTCCCTGGCCTGCTGTGGACTCCTTTGTGTTCTCTTAGACTGTATACTGGGTACTGAATGTGTTTGCCTCTTATTCAGCACTCAGGCACACTGGGTGGTCTATTTTCAGTCTATTTGCACATATAATGTCTGTCTCTGTCTTACACTGTCACTCTCCAGCCAAGATTCTCTTGTCTTGCATTAGTAAGCCTATGTGTGTGTGTATGTGTGTGTGTGTGTGTGAGAGAGAGAGAGAGAGAGAGAAAGGTCAAAGGTCACATACTGCTGAAATTTGATATCATGATTATGTGTTAGTCTCACCTTAAAGGCCATGAAAGTTCTTGTAGGAAATACCAAAGCTATGAATCATTTTCATGGAGACGCTGTCATCACACACACACACACACACACACACACACAGTTACAGAGGCAAGGGTCCCACTGCACCACAGTCGATGTGCTGCCGTACAATCAATGCTTGGTGCCCTCATAGTCCTAATGGATCATCTCCTCAGTAAAGAGAGAGAGAATCTGCATGACTGCAGCAGTGTCTTGTATAAATAACTCTCGTAACTCTCAAGCTGACACACTACTCAATCATCACTTCAGCTTAATACACACCACCAAAAATCCGAGCAACATACTGTGTGTAACAGGACCTGGTTATATAATAGGTAGACTTACATACAAGCAAATTTACACTAACACAGGAGATAAACTGTACTTGTGCATGCGATTGGCACATTTTCATGATAGTTTGCATCAGTTCATTTTTGACAGCCTCTCGTCTGTAACCAGATTGGCCAGGAAGTTTGGTAATCATATTTGACTAACACCTGTGGGCAGCTGTAGAAAAGGGAAGATCAGTGGGAGGACGAAGAGTGCAGTGTGTTAGTTAAAACCTCACTTGCTCAAATATGAATACTGCTACAATGAGACTAATGGCTTGTATTTGTCTATTTTAAGTCTGAGAATAGCTTTATATATATAAATACATGTGCACATACCCGGGAATGTTTCCACTCACTTAACATCAAGCCAAACACCAAAAAAACAATTACTTGCAATTAATTGTATGATAGGATGAACCCAAATAGCACTGGATCGTAACTTCAGCATCAGTATTCACAATTATCTCTCAATTTAGACATAAATTATTAGACATTATTTTGATATATTATTTCTGTACAGAATTCAGATGCTTCTACAGATCCTATTGTCTCCAACCTTAGTGGCAGTGTGGAACGGTGCACAACTTAGATAGATACTGAGCTTGGGACAGAAATATTTATACTGTACTTTTAGCACATACTGTATGAAAGGCAAAGATTTTGCTCTATGTCACATGGTTTGAAATTCTGTGAGTCATGTTTAGTTCGTACACAACCTATACAGCAATGATTGTTTTACCGTTTTAGGAAAATGTGTGTCATGTGTAAGGTATGCTAATATTCTTAAGAATCTTACTGCAAAGCCGTTAATCTGCTACTGCCAAAGCAACTATATAACTAAATAAATAAGCCTAGAAAGGTAGCCACTGTATTACAATATTAAAACACTCCAGAGTTAAGACAAAACAAATCCAGGTGCACTTCAGTCAGTTCTGTGGAAACTGGGGGAGCTGATCCAAACCAGACTCACATCCATCCATCAGCTGTGGAAAACTGGCTTTAACCTAACAGTGACTCATGCTTACAATATTGAAAGTGCATGTCCCAGTGGATGCATTTAAACTACAAATACCTTGATACATGTCCACCAATAGGTTCAGGAAAAGAGAGACATAAATAGTAGATGCACAATACCAGTATACTATTGTTCACGTTGTACGTTATAAATAAGTCATGTGGGATTTGTCATTCCTTCATATAATTTGTATACATTACAGCGAAATTTGTACGTGAAGTGCAAATACATAACAATATGAAAAGAGTACAGAATATCTACAATAAATCCAATAGGACAATAAATATAGAAGACAGTGCATGCTAACTAGACAGGACAACAGAACAAAACATGACATAACACAACATGAATATATAAGAATATTTTAAATAATAGCCAATAAATGGGAAATGAATGGGGGATGAGCTGTTATGGACTTTCTTATAGGTGTTACAGCCTTGTTATAACTGTATATGTTTACTTTCCCCAAGTTTCATATTTCTTTGTATCTATAATACTGATTGAGAAGGCACATCTACTGTATAGCTTCCTCTCACCTGTGTAGTGAATATAAAGTCTCTCTTCTTAGAGCTGCTGCTTTTCCTGTTACTGATTGTTTATTTGATGATGGCTTACTCTGCTTTGTGTCCCTGAGAGAGAAGAGACACAATGTCTGACTGAGACATTGAGGCATGGAGCAATGTATCATGGTTTAGCTGGTATGTAGGGTTTTTAAATGATATGCATTCAACAGGCCATGTATATTTTCAATGCTCTTTTGTGGATATGCTGATGAAAATAGACAATGTCCTTTATCTATATCTGGAAACAGAGCCTTGCCACACTTATATCAGTCTTGGTTCCATTAACAGCTTTATAGTTGGATTTGATTTGGCTTGACTTGTAAGTTACTTTGGATGAAAGTATCTGTATCCAAAAGCAGATGTAAATTTAAACCTATGTGAAATGTTCTGTGTGGTGTTTCTTGTTGTGTTTAAGACAGGAGAGTGCACATCCCATTTAGCAGAGCTCATTTCACTGGCGTGGATCACAGCTCCTACTATAGTACTTGGATGCTGCTCTCAGAAACCTAAGTCTAGATCCTAATAGCTGAATCAATTTTGTAGAGCTGCTCCGCTGATATCAGGTGCAGCTCTTTAGTTTAATTGCATGAAGTGTACTACTCTGATAACTAAGTCCAATGCATTTATAACCTAATAGGTTGAAACAGTGCTACTGGTTTTGAGGTTTCTGGTGTTTGAATTCTAGACTATATATACACTTTATGGCCAAAGGTCAGTGTACATTTTGTTGACACCTGATCATCACACCCATATGTGGTTCTTCCTCAAACTCTTACCACAAAGAATATATAGAATGTGTTTGTGTGCTGTAGCATTACAATTTCCCTTCACTGGAACTAAGAGGCTGAAACCTGTTCCAGCATGACAATGCCCCTGTGCACAAAGCGAGCTCCATGAAGACATGGTGTGTGAAGGTTGGAGTGGAAGAACTCGAGTGTCCTGCACAGAGCCCTGACCTCAACCCCACTGAACACCTTTGGGATGAACTGGAACACCGAC
>CM040462.1:25752404-25804197 GCA_022758105.1 Pangasianodon gigas | reverse complement strand
GTCACTGGCAGTCTTAAGGACATCTAAAGACTTACCTCTTCCTAAAGTACTTAAATTAGCATTTAAACAACAACAACAACAAAAACTTTGTATTGTCTGAGTGCTTGTTACTACATTACCTCCCCAGCAGAGTTTTTAGACTGATGGTACTCTGAGTCCGTGATTAGCACTTCTGTAAGTTGCTCTGGATAAGGGCATCGGCCAAATGCCATAAATGTAAATGTAAATGCAGTTATCACCCTCACCTTACCAACATATAACAGTGTGTGTGTGTTTGTACATTTTTTTTCTGGTATGAATCTGTATGTGGAACGCTGACTGACTTTTGGCTGTGTCAAGCAGTGTGTTAGGTACAGGTGCTCAGTGTGATGTGTGTGTGTGTGTGTTTGTGTCTGTGCGTGTGTGTGAATCTCAGTGGCTCGTGCAGATGGTCTGCTGAGTGTCCAGTCAAGCTCAACTGAAAAAGATGTGTCAGTGAGAGAGAGAAAAGAACAGCATAGGGGGATTTCTCAATCTGGCAACCATGAAACTCTCACATGAGCAGAGCCTGTGTGCATAAACTGTACATAGATTGGCCTGTGTGTCTGACTGATACTCATTATTCAGGAAACACTGTTTATAATTTGTAACTTTTACACCAAAAAATTGTACAGTTTTATAAGGTGTATGAAATAAAATATATCTGAAATCCTTTTGCACACCACTGCCTTCACGTTTTAACAATATAAATATTTCTAATCCACTGTTACTTATTGCCATTTCATACTGAGTATAACTCACCTTTTAGTAGATAATAGGTAATGGCATTATAACAATTATTATTATGTATAACATTATTAAGCTTGTTTATGGACGTATTTAATTTCAAGTTTTACATTTTCTTATTCTACTGGCAGATAATTCTGCTTCTTTCTAGAAAATTAAAATGAACAAAATTATCTGCTTGAAAGTAGTAAATAATAATCTTATATTTGGTTTACTGTAATTTTATCATAGGAAATACTAGATCAATTAGATTTTATTCAAGATATTTTCACTTGACTTTGTTGCAGTGTGAGTTATGTGTCTGAAGATGTGCCTGAGTTGATAAGGTGCTTGTTAATATGGAATTATTTAATAGCCTCAAAAATGTGCAGTTATCTCCAAGCATTATACACAGATTGTGATTATTAACATTATTTGCTGTGTGTATTACTTATAGTGTTCTTGCTATAATTATTGCAGATATCAAGCATTTTCCAGTTTGTTAAAATGTTATGCTCAAATTTACACACACTCAACAAAATGTAGCTTTAACAAAAGCACTCAAATGTTTGATCGTATAGATAGGCCAAAATGATTTTCTTTTTATTTCGGGGAAAGAATGCATAATAAAAAGGGAAAAAGAAATAGAACTTAACATGGCTATAGTACTTCCTGGATTATAAGACATATTAAAAATGAGGAAAAAACAGAACCTCAGGCCAGTGGTTTGGCAAACAAAAGCAATTTAGAAAGTGAATTAGCATCAACATTAAATATATAATACCTGGGCAAAAAAAAGGCAAATATGAAGCTTTTAATGGTCTTAATAACAAATCATTGGTGAGAAAATGAGCAGGAATGAAACAGATGCACTCCTGAGAGCTCCTGTGCCTCCATTCGCTGGTTTCCTTTTGCTGCAGTGAACTGTTTGTTTGGGGAAAAGCTAGAAACAGGGAAATTCACTTCTATAGTCTTCTTGTACGCAAAGGTAAAATCATGATAATGATTAAAATGTTTGATGTAAAATTCAAACTAACACATGTCTGGGTGTACAACATTTTCCAAAAATATCTTCTGGACGTTTTTTTCTTAAAAGATTAGTGATTATTTGGTTATCTGCTGCACCTGATGCAGCTCATCAAGAGCCACAAGACTTAAACATTTAAAGAAATCAAAGGGAAAAGCTCTCGCATACTAACTTCCTTTATCTATCTGTTTCATTCTTGCTCATTTACTGACCAATGATTTGTTGTTAAGACCATTAAAAGCTTAATATTTTGCCATTTTGGGCTTAGCCCTTTTTTTTTGCCCAGGAGTGTACATACAGACATCTTCCACTGGCATTAAGATAAAGTTTTCAGCAATAGAGTACAACACTAAAATGAAAAGAAACTAATTAAACTACACTAAACTACACTAATACAGTCTCTGGAGTGCTAAAAGGCTGTACAAATCTTATGTAAAATAAAAAGAACTGGCGCATTAATGTGACTTATACAACAGTTTGTAGACTTATATTGGTTTTTTTGTAAGCAGAGAGAACTGTAACTATTTGTCCAGGCTTGAAAGGGTTTGTGTTTGACAGATTAATACCATCAATTAAAAAGTGCTTTGTAAAGGCATATGGGGTCGTGAGAGAAACTCACAATCTCCTCTTTTGTTTTAGTCATTTATTTTACAAATAGTTATTAGAAACATTGAATATGATTTTGTGTGCTAATATTTAGAAATGTTACTGGGAGTCACATTCGAACAAGCCACATTTAAATTAACAGCATATGTGTTATTTTTGTCTTTGAACTCTCCTGACATGCTGCATTAAGCGTAGGAATTCAGCAATAAAATGGACAAATTTCACCGCCCATCTACATCCAACAACTAGCATTGTGTCTTAACTGCCTTACTTATCTACTATTCTAGGCCGTTAATGAGTACTAACACTAACCGGTTTTCCTATTACAGTTAGTGAACTTTAAAAACCTCTCAGGTCTCATGTTCAGACCTAAAGAAAGGTCTGTTTTGTGTACCAGTCTTCTGGATTTTCTGGATTAGTAAATACTTTAGCATGTCAGGTCAGAGTTTTCAATCAGACATCTCATGACAATAAGCATGATGATGGTGGAAAGCTTGTAGAGAGACAGAGCTCGTCAGTGTGTTTAACATCGCTGTGCATGAAATCGCTAAACATTTTACATTTTGACTTGGAAGCCTGACGGAACTGACATGCTGTCTAGTGGATTAAATCTTAGCGATGAACATAAAATATGCAGCTGAATGTGTGAACAATAGCGCTCGCGTTGCCGCTGCTTCGAGTCGTGTGCATTTGGGGTCATTTGCCCAAAAAGTTTGGGTTCCCCTGGGGTAGAGGACAAAATGCACAACAGATGGGCAATAGTCAGTAATTGTATATTTATAAACCTCAGAGCATGTTCTCATCTGTTAGGGTCTAGATGCTAATGTTAGTCCTCTGTCAAATATAATGAGTATGTCAGAAATCATGAAAACACTCAGAGAAAGACTAAAGGCTGCGATTGGTCAAGATGTACATAACACACCCTAGAACATCAGTTGCTCAGTGTAAGACGGCTTATTTGCATATTCCAGCAATGTGCAATATGAGTAATGTAAAAGCCAGATATCTCCATTAAAATAAAAACAGTACATAATAATATAAACAGTGTCACCCTGGTTCTCTGCTGACGTATGGGCATCACTATTTCATTTGTTTTATAATAATTCGTAATAATTCGTTTTGTTTGACTCGAGCTGTAGAGGTCAGTGGCCTAAATGGAAGATTATGTTCTTGGGTAAATAATTTCCAAGACTCAAAAAATGGTGAAGATTTCTAGACCTGTTAAACCAATCTATAACACACTTCTCATCTTAAAACTTCTTTTGGAATAATCTGCCATATTGTGGGACATATATTTGTATTTTTGTTGTTAAATTGAATTCAACGTGGCTGATCTAAATTTACGAAGGTGCACTTCATCAGGTTTGGCATGGTAATATTTTGTATTGAGTAATATGTACTGTAGTTATTTTTCCATAGTAGGAGTGACAATAAGAATATCATATAAAAAAATTCCCAAATATTTCACTGAGATTTTGCTAACAAAGCACCAATAAAAGTGGGGCTATTATTATTATTATTATCATTATTATTATTATTATTATTATTATAATATAAACCAAAGTTTAACTGTTTTTAGTCAATATTTAAGTCAGCATGAATAATTGAAGGAAAGGAGGAAAAAAGAAACAACTTTCTCTGATACACACACACACTGCTGCACAAGGCCTCGATTGCCCTGCCCATCAAGGCCATAATTAACGCTCTGTGTGTGAGTGTGTGTGTGTGTAATTCTGTTTCAGATACACTGAGCTATGTAACATCTCTGTACATTTATCCACTACCGATGTTAAAGCAGAAGTTGATGATATTATAAGGAATCATTGATAGATTCCAGCTGTCACGATAGCTATCGAGTTGGACAATTTAAACGTCTATGGGAAAACATGTCATCTGCAGCTTTAAGATCAGCAAAAATAAAGTGTGTTCTTTGTGGTAACGTGGTTCCTTTTCACCTGGTTTGTATCCTATATGAACCCTAATAACCTGCTGTCAGAGCAACACATCATCTTTCTCTGATGAATCTTATCTTCCCTTTTCCGTGCTGTTGAACAGATAACGCTGTGAATGTCTTTGCTCACAAAACATGAACGGAGAAATAAGACACAGCGTGGTGTTTATCAGGGCGACTTCACTGTACAAGAATTCAGTAAGTCTCTCCGCCGCAGTTCACCTCAGAGCACACACACGTGTAGTTTATAGCATTTTATTTCAAAGTAATAATGCGCTTAGTTACAGCTAATAACTCGTTCTGTTTATTTACAGTCCTGACTTCAGTTTTGTAAACATTCCTTGAACTTGTTTACGGGTAACTAACAAAAAATACTGACTAAATGCTAATGTTAGTGACTAGCAGCTACAGCCGACTTGTAACCAGCTTCTGGTGTTTTTCCTGCTGTAAGGCCGTAATGTGTTCATGATGTGTTATATACAGTGGATGTAAACAGTCAACACAGCCCTGGTAAAATGGCAGTGGCAGGAAAGGTAGGCTGAGGCACTTTTGTGGAGTTGAAGCATACAATCATGATGACTTGATCAAATCTCACTTGAACTAATGAAATATTGGAATAACCCCCTTGAAATGAAAACCAGGATTCACCCAAGCAGAAACCGCGTGACAGTGTGATAATGGCAAGGGAAAGTTAATAAAGGTGTGTTAAAACCAGGATTAGAGCACAGCCCTGGTGCTAAAGCAGAGACGGTTAAGTGTGTGCTTGTGTTTTTTCACTTCCAGTGAGGATGACATGGCAACTGAGTACATCTCTTCACTCTGTAATGTTTTAACAGAAACATCACTGCTTTTATTTATGATACACAAAATAAAAAAAATGCGGCAGTTTACTGTAGTTTGAAGTGCATTGGGAAGGAGTAAGGGTATTTGGGTAAGACAAGTGCAATGCATTCGTAATCTCTAAACAAAATAGTAATAGATCAAATAAGAAAAGCAGAATTTTTTTTCGTCAGTCAATTGATTATTGACTTGATTTAAAAACGCACTTGCGTACTGAGTTTAAGTTCGGTACACTAATTAATATGTTAATGACAAAAATAATCATTCTCCTCATTTAGTCCTGGCAAAAAAATACTGTGTCTGTGGGGGTGTGATAACACGCTCTAGCACAAATGTAAATAATACAACAGTAGTTAATCTAATAATTACGTAATCATGATTCATTGTGTTTTTTTTTCTTAAATGTCTGGCACCACTCTCAAAGAACCTTGATCTGTCTGCTCTGCAGATTGGTAGGCTGATAATACGCCTCCGATTGTCTGTTTCTGTCTGCTGAATCAAAAAAGATGATAAGAGTAACATTTCTGCAAAGATGTTGATTAGTGAAATAGCTGTTTGCTGCTCTTTCTGCCTGTTGAAGTGCTTTTTGTTGCTCTTAATTAAAAAATCAGCCTGTGTGAGATCAAACTGGTAAGAGAAAGTCTCAAGACAGCACTTCCTGTATCACCACAATTAACATGGATGAAGATGTGCAAAGTGCATTCAATCACTTGCCTCCAATTTTTGGCTCCAATCCTTGAGCGGGACAAACATCTCTGGAAGACTCAACTCAATCCATAGCCATAAGCATAATCATAACCCTTGAATTTTGAGTTTGGAAGATAGGGTCCAAACACAGACATTCAAAAGGTGTTTCCACAAAAATATCTAAGAAATGTACACAGATCATATTGACTTTTTTTTTTTTTTTACATTTATGTGTAAGTATTTGTTTTTTTACTTAAAACTAATTTAATTGTTTCAATTGTTCAACTCCCATGTGTCCTTCCTAGTGGAATACTAAGAGCAAAGTGATCACATTGTGACTGTGACCGTATGTGTGCAGCCTATAAAAGGCCCTCTGCTATGACATGCTCATCCTCTTTCCAATTCTCGTCTTTCCAAGGAATCAAAGAAGTAGATGCAAGATGCTAGGAAAGCACTCAGACATCCTTGAATGCATAAAATTGTAATCATAAAATCTGCTGCTCAGCCCCATAGAGAAGAGAGAACGAGTGCTCTTAGTGTGTTGGAACACAGAGAAAAGGAACTGGCAGCAGGCATGGTCCAAATCTTTTAGTGAAAATGCACCGGTGCAGTGAAATGCAGAGCGCTGTGGAAATGAGTACAGCTGCCTCACATGTAGAGACAGACTTTCAGTGGCTGTATTTTCATCTCATTCTCTAAGCTTGAGGCCCACCTTGGAAGGTCGGCGTGTAACCCCAGAACACAGCACAGCAGCAACTAAGCCTGATCATCCACCTAATGAGATGGATACAATGCCAGACACATTTTGTGGTGTGAGTGGTGGGGCAGTGTACCAGTTTCCTAAAAAGGAGCTCTTATATGCATTCAAACAAGAATCTGCAACCTGCTATAAGCGCATGCATAGTGGCTGCAGTGGCTGATGTGAAAACTTGGATGGACCTGACAGAGTGATCTGTTAGAGTGATGTTCTTAAACTTCTCCAGTGCATCAGACCATCAAATAGCAAAATGATGATTCTCTGATGACTCTGATGTAGTAGGGTGCATCAGGGCAGGGCTGGAGGACGAGTACAGGAGTGTAGTTGCCAACTTTGTGGAGTGGTGTGAGCTGACCCATCTACAACTTAACATCAGCAAGGGAAAGGAGCTTGTGATGGAATTTAGGAGAGTGACCCCTGTTTCCATCAAAGGTGTGAATGTGGAGGTGGTTCAGGACTACAAATATCTAGCAGTTCATTTGGACAGGAAACTGGACTGTTAAACAAACATGGAAGTACAGTACAAAAAGGCCAGAGTATACTTTACTTTCTTAGGCGGTTAAGGTCCTTTAACAGCTGTAGAAACATGCTGCAGATGTTTTACCAGGCAGTACTGACCAGTGCCATTTTCATGCTGTGGTGTGCTGGGGTAGCAGGATTAAGGCAGTGGATAAAAAACACAATGGAAAAGACTAACAGAAAGGCCATCTGTGTTATTGGGGTGGATCCTGACTCCTTGGAGAAGGTGGCAGAGAGAAGGATGCTGCACAAACTACTTCACATAATGGACAATGGCTCTCATGCTCTACACAGCACAGTGGAACAGTACAGAACCACTTCATTTGGGAGGCTAAGATCACCAAGGTGGTCCACAGAACGCCACAGGAAGTCATGCCTCCCAGGTGCTATCAGACTCTACAACACCTCTCCCTTCTGTCAGTGTGAGCTGGAGTACTGAGTCTGGGCAAGGTCATGTTCCAACACATCCTGGCGCAGAGCTTCTGTCTCTGTCCTCTTCACGAACCACAGTGGACAGCGAATGGACACAGTGGACTTCCACCATGCTGTAGGTGTTCCGAACAGCACGTCCTCTATGAGTTTGTGATTTGGTGGCTGATGTAACACACCACTGTAGTATTATCTTTCTGTACCTCTGTGACCCCCTCAGAGTTTCCAGTGAATGTTGCAGCACTATATAACAAAGCTTTCATTTCAAGGAGGTTCACATGCTGATCAAGTCTTATTTTTCAATCTTTCTTTCACTTTCAGTTTTTTTTTTTTCACACATTTATGTCTCTTTGCTGTAGAAAAGGCAGGATCTTGAAATCATAAAATATCTTGAAAAGAATCTGGCCAAGTATTCTGCCTCCTGTGCAGGTGCACTCTACTGCCTGTTTCTCTAGTAGTGACTGTACTTCTGGAGTCAATATGGCCAGTTGGTTTGGTTCTTGCTTCTTCCACTCTGGGGTGGACGCTTGTGCTACAAACCCCACTGGCTTATTCACAAGGGGTGTGTAACCCCCCTATTAAAATGGTTTAATATTTTGTATTTATACAGTACATATTGTTTATATTCAGACTCATCACCAGATTAAATGTATTTCCTTTATAGTTCTAAAGCTGAGAACTGAAGTGCCCCATTAGGTTAAGTGCCAACAATGTGCCTCATTTATCACTCTTTTAGTAAAAATTGTGTGTGAACATTAAGCGAGTATTTTGGAAGAGTTAAAGCATTGCGTCTGAATACATATCACTTTTTGTTTAGATGAGCAAATTTTAAGTTTCTTTCATTTAAACTGAATGCTATATTTCAAGTTATATCCCTGCTCTGAGTAATGCATCAACCACGTTGAGCGTTATGCTCTCTATGGGAAAACCAGCCAGCTATCAACCAGTGTATTCCTATAAATCTTTGCAAATGTGTTCTTAGTAAATTATAAGAATTTACTAAGAGTTTGTGCACCTTGCTGTATGAACCTAGAAGGCAGGATAGAAAGTGGCTTTCCCTTAAGACAGCTTTTTTACTGGCCATTACAATGGCCAGTCATGACGCAGTGCCTGTGTTGCAGACCAGACATCATGCTATGGTTGAACTCAACGTTACTGCTAAAAGATACTGACATATATTAATACATTATTGATATATGCATATAATAGTGCATTATTATGCATAATAATATGCATTATTGATATGTGGCTTCACCACATCCTACAGACTAATGTTGTATTCTGTGGTGAATTTGAGTGACTCTCGCCCCCTCACTCAGGAACAGTATCTGACCCTGAATAATTTGGTACTTTGAGTGAGTACATTGATGGGACTTGGTCAGTATCTTGAGTGATTTTCATCCTCAATAAAGTACAGCATTGAGTAATTCTCATCATCAATAGAGTACAGTACTAACAGCATGAATCATTAACAGGGCAAAACTATATCACCTAAAAAAATTTCACTGACATTCATGTTGTAATACAAAGCTTAGGGAAGAAATTTTTCAAACCTCTCTGATTTAAAGGTAGCTAATAGTACACAAATAGCTCTTTACATGAACTGTGATCAAAACAATCCTTTCTTTTTGAATTTCTCTGGTCGAATTCCCTCACACTGTCTTTCAAATCCATTTGATGAGAACTCTGGATGGTGATTGGATGTAAGGATAAACAGTAAGTTTTTTTTTTAAATTAGTGACAATCTTTGGTATGTGATTTTGTACAATTATACATTTTTGCTAATGGGTTCCAGACTTCAGGCAGTCATTGACTGCAAAGAATTTGCAACCAACTATTAAAAATGACAATTTAATTTATGATTGTTAGTTTGCCCAATTACTTTTGAGCCCCTAAAATTGGTGGGTTATGTATGAAAATGGTTGTAATTCCTGCACCGTTCACACAATTTGGATGTAAATTCCCTCAAATTAAAGCTGAAAGTCTGCACTTTGAGCTTTTTTTTTAAATTTCAACTCCAATATACTGTGGTAGACTTTGTCAATGTCAAATATTTATGGACCTGACTGTATATACAGAGTATAAAAGCCAACATTCTACCAAAGGTGTTTTGTTCTAGCCTACGGTTTATCTAATTGGGAAGCTTGACCTAGCACTATATGTATAGCTGGCTAATCATATTGAAGCATGATATAGACCTCTATGCCTACAGTTTGGATTAGGGAAATTTTGATAGCCGTCAATAAACTTCTGGCAAAACTCAGGTTGGATATTTGATCACTCTTTTAGGCAGAAATGGTAGAATTCAACCCAATCTTTATAGGTTTTCTGGCACAGACTTTTCAGTAGAATCCACATATACGTGTTAGGGATGAGGTCAGGACTTTCTGAAATTGTAATTTTAGCTTGATTTAGCCAATCCCCAACTAGTTTTGTATTGGGTCATTGTCCTGTTGGACCACCCAGTTGTGTCCAGTTGGCTGATGGGCTGAAGTTGTGCGGGAGAATCTTTAAGTAATTTTCCTTCATTATTCTGCCCACTTTCTGTAATGTACCAATTCCACTAGCAGCAAAACAACCCCCAACCAAACTGCTAATCTAGTTTGATGTATGAATATTTTGGACACACTTTATTTTGTCATATTTTCAGAAGACCCAATTAAATTTATAAAAGAACCTGCATTTGTGAATGCTTTTTGTGAAACAGAAGTATGTGTTCCCATCATTCTGTCACAGAAAAAGAACAGCCGCAGAAATGACTGAAATCCCAAGACTACCATGACCTTTTGACCTCAGCTATAGTTAACATCATATAACTCTATTTTTTAGGGATACGCCAAAACAAAAAAAAAAAGAGATTATTCCTCTTGGGGTTGGTGGGTGTGCTGTATTATACTTATTTTCATGTGGTTCTATTTTTAATCAAAGCTCCGGCTGAATGGGTTGACCTGGCCAGTGTTTAATATGTACAGTTTGTTTTGTTTGGGAAGGGGGCACAAGTTCTCACAAAACTGATAAGTGAGCTGCATGGGCAAAATGTTTGACTACACTGCTTTACAGCATGTAGACTAGAGAAAGATATGTGCAGAAAGTCACAGACTGACTCGGTATGATTAACAGATCTCAGTAATTGTTTTGTTCAGAAATTAAGTGACGCTTCACTACTCTTGGCAGTCCTTTCTCTCTCTTCTCTCCTGTGCCGTTGTTCATGGGCACTGGTTTTTGTGGGAGAGCGATTCTGATGACGTTGATAAAGCATGAGAAACGCAATCACGTGCAGCCAACTCTGTGTGTGTGTGTGTGTGTGCGTTTGTGTGTCTGAGAACATTATTGCACTTGACCCCTTTGAACAGGAAATGGTGGTAATTATGTCATGGCAGCACAGTTAGGGTTCTCTGTCTCATATTTCTGTGCAACATATTTAAAGTCTTTGTGGTGTTTTCGTGATTTGATTTGACTGACAGTGATATAGTGCATAGACGCTCTGCTCCCTGGTGTTAGCACAAAGATATTAGCAGTGTTTACAGAAGAAGCAAGGAAGCATATTTCGGAGGGAGAGCAGTCGTTAACAGAGCCATATATAGTCATGACTCTGTTTGTGTGTGTGTGTCTGTCTGTCTTCACTAGGGACTCTCTCAGCCTTGTAAAAACTGCCATATCACTGCACATGGCTGAGACTCTCAGCCATTGTGCATGCCTCATAACCAGTCATTACTGAACTTGTGCAACTTATCCATATAACACAATCCACTCAGGTATTTTATCACACAGAGCATTGACTCGGGCTGACAAAGTTCTCATAAGCCTCCCTAAATCACACCCAGTGCCACATTAGTGTGAGCTTTGAGTGTGTGGATGTATCTGCAGTGTCTGGTGTTTTTCCACATGATATCACCTGGTATTTATTCACTGTGCTCCTTTAGGGCCTTTTACTGGGGGTGTAAGAGAAGGAGATGCAGTTTCAAGTTTCCACTGAAGAACCTTTTGAAGAACTATTCCGAATGAGACCTACACACTTGCTGGACAAGTTTCTTGTTTGTTTCCACCACACTGCATGACCTGTACGTAGTTTTCAGCCATCAGCAAACGTAAAAAAAACTCCAGGACCAGGGTGGGGAACCTCTGCCCTGGGGAACTCTCAAAAGCTTCTATATAAAAGCAAACAACAAAATGTTTTTCTCTGAGAAAAGGTTCCACATAGGACCCCTTCACAGTGCTAAAATCATTAATCATCTTAAAGAACCCCTTCTTCTAAGTGAACCCTGAGGAAGCTGAGACTGAAGTTTTGTTGTTCTTTCTTGTTTTAGTTTTGTTGTGCATGTTAACTTTATTTTATACCACAGTGCTGTTGACAGTAGTGTTGCTGTAGTGTTGCTGTAAGGCTAATCACAGGTCTATATCGCTCGCTCTAAATCATTATCATTTCTAGATGTGGTTTGTTTGTGAAAGATTCGGTCTTTAAGTCACTAAGATGAATAAATCACTATCGGTCACTACATGCATGAAAACTCGTCTCCTGTTCAGAGGGTCAGTTAAGTCAGTAAGTTCCTGGTGAGTCCTGTTCAGGGTCACTCAGGCTCAGGGTTTCGGTGCACTTCAGTTCAAACCGTGCTGGGTGGGAAATATAATTCTTCTAAACATGGACATAAAATAACACAAAATAGCAACAATTATTAGCGACTGTATTTTACACTTAACAAGCTGTTGGTTGGCTGCTTTTAGATGATGGCACGATCAGGGTGCACATTTGGGAAACCATGCACCTGAGGGAATTGGTAAATTAATCTAAATGAACCGATTCAAATGTCTCAAGTCAGTAAAGAGACTGAAAAATGTCATCTTTAATCACTTCTAGAGTAACAGCTGATAATAGGGACTGTTATGATGGATTCTTCACATAATCTAAGCCTAATAAATAATAATATGGTGAAGTTTTCTGTGAGGAGACTTTTATTTAGTATTTTGGAAGGTGTTTCCAGTGTCAGCACTTTGTAACAGACAGAGATAAAGCTGCTCCTCACCATGGGATAGTCTCCAGGATGGAGGTTTTTGAGGCATTTTTAGTCTTATTAACTTCAGGAGAGAGTGAGAGAGAAAACAGAGGCTGGTGAGCGAACGAGTGTTTATAGCTGTTTTGGTGTAAGTGATAACAGGAACCAACTTGTTTAACGGACGTTCCGCAACATTAAATGTAACTATAAACACAGAAAAAGTATGATGTGACAGGAAGTTGTAGAAAAATAATCAGTTTCGGGATGGTAATGTATAACACCAACCCCTTGTTTATTATCTTCCTATAGCTGCATGCTTTTCTCGTGTTAACTATTTAAACCATTATGCCACTGGAAGCAAGTGCAATCATACAATATTCATAATGAATAACTCTCAGATTTTAAAGAAAACTCCAGACCAGATCAATTTACTTGACTTCACCCAGAGACCTTACGTCCTTCCTGTCAGTGTATCCTCACGGCTACAGGCACTGGAGGTATAAAGAGCAGAGCCTGGAGGGCAGTAGCTCGTCAGTAGCTGTTGTGTGGCTCTGTTATGGGGTGGTTTCTTGGGCGTTAGTGCAATTCCTCTGCATGCTACTCGTATAATCTAAATATGAACCAGCGTTGGAAGAATTTCACATATGGAGCACCGTAATAACACTGAAAGACATTCTTTTCAAAGTTTTGTGTTTGAGCAAGTATGTAGATACACTCAGGCCTCAGGCATCCACAACCAAGAGCCGAGGAACATTAATAAAAGATGTACTCAGTTGGCAATTATTTTTCAGATATGCTGTGTTTAAAGTTAAAACAGTGCACTTGTTCATCCTGAACATTCTGCAGCCACTACTGTTTGCATGTAGGACTTCGGGGAAAATGAAGAAAAGTACTTTTTCATGAAATATTTAATACTTGTATTATTTATGTAATACTTTTTCATGAAGTGTTTATTTAAAAACAGAAGGTTAGGATTAGCACTGGCGGTATCATTATTTAATTACAGTAAAACATATGTCAGTGGTAATACCTGACAAAAATTGTGTGTGTGTGTGTGTGTGTGTGTGTGTGTGTGCGTCCTCCCCACCAGACTCAATCTCTGAATCTGCTTGCACCACACCACCGTACAGGTTACTCAATCTCTGTACGTAGCATGTCATGACAGAATATTAGACCTCATAACGAGAGAAATATCTGTGATATACCCTCTGTGAGATTGTACAAGCATTCCTGTGTCAAACCTTCCATGTTCCACCTCTATGACAATGTTTCATTAACTTTTGCAAGTCTATCTGCTAATACACCAGATGTTGTTGTTGCAAATGAAGAGTCTAGACAGGTATTTGTTCTGTACCTTTGACTATAGGAAGCCTTTATGACCAAGTTACCAAGTATCAGCCAGTCTTGAATAACATCTCAGAGCTTGGCTATAGGTGCAGCATGCTGGTCTTTATATACACCATCCTTGATCATGTCCATTGACTGGTCATTAGGGGCTTACAGCTATGTTGGTGTATTTTTCTGTACTCTGAACCTGTATTACTGAATTGCTGAGTGGATATAAATAAATTGTGTGTGTGTGTGTGTGTGTGTGTGTGTGTATGTTTGTATTGGGGTGTGGTGTGTCATCTTTCAGAAGGAGCCTGCTGTCACACACTAACAGACTTATGAGAGACTCAGTGACATCAGTGTGTCCCTGTGGCACTGTGTAGTTATTGATTGCTAATTCCTGGTTTTAATTATCCTCTGGTGCAAACGAAAGGAAAAGGACATCAGTGTCCACTGCCAATCAGCCTGATGCCCTGAGATTCCCACTCAGCTGGACCAATCAGCTTGCAGCATGGATTTAGTGCCATTGGCCAGTAAGGGGATTGACCTTGTTTGAAGGCACATCAGGAGTTACAGGGCAGCTGTTTGTGTGCTGTGATGTGTGTAATAGAGTGAGATGCTTAGTGTGTAGCTTTTTCTCTTTCTGTTTCACTTTCTCACATCTTTCTGTCTGGACGCCTGTCTTTTTTTTTATCTCTTACACCCTATTTCTCTGTTCCACTTCAGTCTTTATCTCATTCTCACTCTTGACTGTCATTCTCTTCCTCTTTATTTCTCTTGTTAGCTACTGCAACTATGTTCCTAATAATCATTGCCTTCAGTGTAGCTTTGTGTGTGCATGTGTGTGCGTGTGTGTGTGTGTGTGTGTGTGTGTGTGTATGTACAGGCCCCAAACGTGTGGCATCTCCTTGATAATATTATTTATTACTTACTGTATGCACCACACACACACACACACACACACACACACACACACACACACACACACACACCACACACACACTCAAATTGGATGACTCATCCTTAGTGAGCTGCAGCAGGGTTTTCCCTCTTACCAACAGTGTAGATCTCACTTTATTCTCTCTCTCGCTCTCTCTCTCTCTCTCTCTCTTGCTTCTCGCTCTTTCTGTGTGTGTGTGTGTGTGTGTGTGTGTGTGTGTGCTGTTGAGCGAGAAACACCTAGGCCATAAAACACAGATTCTCCTGAGTCATGAGCCAGTGTATTTAAAAATATTCCTGTTAAGCTCACATGTTCAGAACCATCCTCTTGTTTTCTCTTCTTCATTAAAATTTGCTCACTGTGTCTCATTTTGTCACCAAAGACATAATTTTACATATGAAATGATGAATGCAGCTTGACTGACTATTGATTTAGTGCAGCTTCATTCACTCACAACTTTATTCTCATATGAAAGCAAAGGCAGAGAAAGACAGAAAACAAATTTATGCAAATTTAGATTTGAACTCTGAGAGCTTGGTCCTAACGTAGTCACCTCTGTCAGCTACTCCTAAGAGTAAGGGACTCAGTATCATCAAACACACAGCAAACACGGGCCACTGTCAAATCAGAGTCAGGGTGCAACCATTCACAGAAACACGGTTTTCAGTGTATATTCAGTGTTTACAACTTTTCAAGCTGCCCTATCACACTTTAGTGACATTGCAAACTACTAAACCCTTATCCTTCCTGGATGTATCATAGCTGCTTTTCCTAATTGTTTCTCTGTGAATAATTCACAGAAAAAAGGCAGCAAAATTTCACAAAGGTTATCAAAACAATGTAGAATTACTGACTGCTCCTGGAAAAAAAAAAATCATAACAATAACCTTGTCACCATCTTTCTGGTGTATGATTCATTCATTAATTCGTTTATCTGCAGTAAACACTTTAGCCTGGTCAGGGTCGTGGTGGTAGCGGAGCCTATACCAGGAACAACTGAACATGAATACACCTGGACTATACACCATTCCATCACAGGTCACCATGCACACACACATTCACACGTTCACACATTCATTTACAACTTGGCCAGTCCTAGATGTTTTTGGGAGGTGGGAGGAAACCCACACGGACACAGAGAGAACATCAGACTAGGGCTGGGCAATATGACAATACAATATAAAAAACTAGAATAGAATAAAAAACTATATCTTAGCAAGTGAAAATATCTTGATATATTCTAATGTATCTAGTATTTCCTATTATATGATTTGATCAATGTGATAAATAAAAGAAGAAGACTATTTCAAGCTTGAAATTAGTAAAATATCTTAAAATAGGTTTAATAATCTTATATTTGGTTAGTTGTAATCTATAAAAATATACTACATAAATACTAGATTAATTTGACTATATTTGATTTATTTTGCTTGCTAAGATGTTATTTTTGCTGTGTATTAAAACTATAAAATGTAATTTTTAACAGAACTTTATTTCCCCTCCTTTCATTGATAAATAATTAAGTTGGTTTGACAAAGGCAACATTCTGTTCTGCTGTTAAAGCTTATTATTATTATTATTATTATTATTATTATGAGACCCAAAATTTCTAAATGCTACTCCTCCTAGAGCTTTCAAACTACATTCACTAAACGGTTTCCCGTTACGGAAGCTCAAATTGGCCATAATTCCCATTGACTTCCATTAAAAATTTCTGAATGTTATAAGTCCTTGAGCTTTCAACCTACTTCCACTAAACTCAGCACAGTCCTTCGCGCTGTTCAGACTGATCAAGATGTATTTTTTTCTAACTGATCCAATTTACGGTTTTCCCGTAGCAGACGATCAAATATCCCAAAAACTCCCATTCACTTACATTGAGGGAATGTTCAGAACCTGGCTCGGAATATTCAATATATATATTTCAGCTCCAGCTGTGAAAACTCACACACAGCTGTGTGCACACGTCCCTCTCTCTCTGTCACTGCACCTGTAACAGAGACTCTCACTTCATCTATCTCTCTGTCAATGCCACACACTCTCCATCTCTCTCTCTCTCTCTCTCTCTCTCTCTCTTTCTCTCTCCATAATTCTTTCTGTCAGTCTACCTGTATCACTCTCTCACTTCTTCTGTCTTTCTACTAATAACACTCTCTGGCCATCTATCTACCTGTGTCACTCTCTCACTCCATCTGACTTGTATCACTCTATTTGTCATCTATCTTTCTGCTAGTAACTGTCTGTCTGTCTTTCTGTCTATCACCCTTTCTTTCTTTCTTTCTTTCTTTCTTTCTTTCTTTCAACTTCAAATTATCTTCAAGCTTATGAAACAGTTTTAAACTTTCAGACTGGCTTTGTCAAGCCAACATCAGAGTTTGTCGTGACGAACTTTACCTATCTAGTTATTATTCTTCCCAGAATTTCTAAACGCTGTTCATAGAGCTTTCAGGCTACATGCACCAGACTCACCACAGACCTTCAGCCTGTTCTGACTTAGTGTGCTATGATTTTTCTAATTGATCTTAATTACGGTTTTTCCGTTACGGAAGCTCAAAATGGCCAAAATACCCACTGACTTCCATTGAAAATTTTGGACTGTTGTTAACTCCTAAACCTTTCAGGCTACTTTCACCAAACTCCTTCTGCAGTGTCTCTGTGCTTGTTTTCATGACTGTGTGTGTTTCATGCAGTGTGTTGACTGGTGAAGTTTTTGTCTGTCCCTCTCTCTCTCTCCTTCTCTCTCTCTCTCTCTCTCTCTTTCTCTCTCTCTCTCTGGTGGAATGTTTTGCAAGCTCCAGCCAATTGACTTTTCATGTGTTAGTTATGGGCTTGTAGTTTAGCTGGCCTTACATTTGTATGTGTGTGCTCAAGTGTGTTTGTGTGTGTGTGTGTGTGTGTGTTCCTCTTGGAAACCTTTGGTACTGTCGAGCTGTGGTTTTTGGTACAGAAATCCTTTTATGTGCATCATTGTGGCTTTACTAAAAACCACATGAAGTTTCAAAACTTCACATGAAGAAAACTCTTGGTTTTTTTGTGGAAGAATAACAAACAAAATAAAATACAGGATTTTATTCACCACTGCCTTTTTAATTTTTTTCTTTATAATGTGGTTTTGAAGTACACCTTTGAAACTTGTATTATATTATGCTATATTTACAAATTCAAGCTTACTATATTTGAAAGACTGCTTTACTTTATAAACAACACATGCAGCTGTGTGTATAGTGGTGTGTATGTTAGTATATAAGGTAAGAATGAGGTGTGACAGGATGTAGTCTGTACTGAAAGTGCACTCTTGTCTTGGTGTGTCTGTGCAGCATATGGAGAGGACTGAACGTCAACTGTGCAGACAGCTCAGGATACACACCTCTGCACCATGCTGCACTCAATGGACACAGGTAAGACACTCACACAGTGCACTCAGGGAACAGAAGCTAAACACAACAGGACACATAAAGAGACACACAAACACACACACACACACACACACGTCTGCACACATCTTCATTCCAATGTGCAAACTGTTTCCAAAAAGTTGGTAGCACAAAATTTTATAGAATGTGTTTGTATTCTGTAGCTTTACAATTTCCCCTTTACTGGAACTAAGAGGCCCAAACCTGTTCCAGCATGACAATGCCCCTGTGCACAAAGCTCCATGAAAACATGGTGTCATGGTGAAGATGATTGCAGAGACAAACTCAAAACAGAGTTTTTCTCACCTCAGCGTTCGGCACAATTGGTGAAATGTGAACTTATCTAAAGTAGGTGTAGTCCAGAAAAAGAAGCTCATAGTGTTAGGATTCTGGACTATATAGACTTTAGTCACTAAAGCCACTGCCCTTGCCTTTGTTACCAAGTGCTTCATTTTTTGCTGCCTGCCTTTTTTCACTTTTGGGATCATTTATGTTTTTTGCCTTTTTGGAGTCTTTTGTTACTGTCATCTTTTGGAATTGTTTTGTTATTTTTGGCTTCTTTGGATGTTTGTGAATTTTGGCCTTATTACTTGTTTTTTGGTCTTAACATTCATCTGATCACGTTTGGATTGTTTTTTTGTATCTCTGTTTACCCTTTTGGTGAATCTTTCTGAAGTAATGATTTTTTTTCTGCTTGATTCCCTCGTCTCTGTCTCTGGGAGATTCTCTGCAACTGAGTCCAGCCTAGCCTGTTGAGCAGTGGTTAAGTTGTTGGCTTATCACCACTATGACCAGGGTTCAATTCCCATACAGGGGCAGCAATCCTTAAAGCAGGACTCAGATATTAAGCTGGATCCAGCAGAGCATAAGTCCCCAGAGACCACTGACCTTGACCAGCTTTATGCTGCATTGGCCAGTCAAAGGGCCACAATGGGAAGACACATGACAGTGCTGGCCAATCAAGGAGCAGCTATACAGTGACATAAGCAGCTGCTGACCCAGCTCTTGCAACATGTACATCGACCAAAAGGCCCCAGCAATCTCTAACCCTGCCCTGATCCCCCAGGATTCCCTAGCTCCAACCCAAGCTCTACTAACCCCCACAGCTGAGTTATGCCTACCTGCCCCTCAAAGGTACAGTGGGAATCTGAGAAGGTGTTGTGGGTTTCTGACCCAATGTTCCCTCACGTTTGAGCTCCAGGCATCCACCTTCCCCTCTCACTGGTCAAAGATTGCATACATCATCACCTGGGAAAGCACGGTCCTGGGCCACAGCCATTTGGCAGGGTCCCCTGTGCTTCAACTACCAAGGGTTCACAGACGAGATGAGAAGGGTCTTTGACCATCTGGTCAGTGGCCAGAAGGCTTCCAAACAGCTCCAGCTTGCCTTCTGGCTGCTGAGAGCCAGTGGAACCAGGAGGCACTCTCAGGTGCTCAGGTCCTTGGTCCTGTGTGACATGCTCAACCACTTTGTCTTTGTCTACTTAGATGACATCCTTATATTTTCCTCCACTCCATGAACATGTCACTCCATGGTCACTCCATGAACATGTCAGTCATGTCTGGCAAGTCTTGCAATGCCTCCTGAGGAACCACTTTTAGGTAAAGCCAGAGAAGTGCGAGTTCCATGCCACAGAGGTCTCCTTCTTGGGATTCATTTTCTCTATGGGCAGTCTCTAGATGGACCCCAAGAAGATTAAGGCAGTCAAATACTGGCCAACACCCTCTTCAGGTTCAGCTCTGTAGTAGCTCCTCTCATAGCCTTGGCTAAGAAATCTTCCTCCTGGTTCGTCTGGACCTCCGAAGCAGAAGACCTCCGAAGCTGGACCTTCTCCAAGCTCAAGAGGCACTTCAGTTCAGCTCCAGTCCTAATCCTGCCTGACACAGCCCTCCCCTTCACTGTGGAGGTGGACACTTCAGAGGTGGGTGTTGTAGGGGTACTGTCTCAGCAGTCTTCTGACAACAAACTCCACCCGTGTGCTTTCTTTTCACACCGGCTTTCCCCCCACAAAATGGAATTATGATGTTGGCAGCAGAGAACTGCTGGCCATCAAGTTGGCCTTGGAGTGGATGCACTGGTTGGAAGGGGCCCGACATGCATTCACTGTATGGACAAGAATCTCAAATATATATATATATATAGAAGGCCAAGAGACTAAACCCCAATCAGGCCAGGTGGGCTCTGTTCTTCAACCGTTTTCAGTTTACCCTCTCCTACTGTCCTGGTTTCAAAACCTCAAACCGGACACCCTTTCCAGCATGTTTCAACCACCAGAGCTAAGCAGAGCTTCCTCTGACCTCTTTTATCAACAAGGCATTTCCACCCACAGAACTGTTGCTTACTCAATGTTTTTCGTTTTTTGCACCATTCTGTGTAAACTCTAGGGACTGTTGTGTGTGAAAATACCAGGAGATCAGCAGTTTCTGAAATACTCAAACCACCCCATCTGGCACCAGCAACCATGCCACAGTTAAACTCACAGAGATCACACTTTTTCTTCAATCTAATGTTTGATGTGAACATTACCTGAAGCTCTTGACCTGTATCTGCATGATTTTATGCATTGTGCTGCTGCCACATGATTGGCTGATTGGATAACTGCATAAATGTGTTGGTGGTCGTAGAGTATTTTAAACGAGCCCGAAATGCGAGCAAATCAGCGGGACACATTGGCTTATATCTGTCCTACAGCAACACTTTTTGTGAAAAATGCATCTCTTATGCTGGGCTGTCTGGCTAAAAATCTTCTTATATGAGTGTCTCATCTCTTCATTTGCAGGTATTCCTTCACAAGGATGTGACATGCATCCAAAAATGCTGTTCTTCACTTCTTCAGTGTTGGTATTACATGAATAAAAAAACAGCAAAAGGATGAAAGTATTGCCTACCATTTTGTGTGCACAAAGCTGATGTATGGAATTACACAGCTGAGCCACAATTGGGAAGGAATAATTCTATGTTAAAGCAAAACTGTGATTATGAGCCCTGCCCCCAACTGAGCCCAGAATCCTTCCTGAGTGTAGACTCGCATATTCTGATCAAGTGTCAAAACACCCTTAAACAGACCGCCCCAAACTACAGTGTGTCAGGGAAACTACACATTGTCAGGGATTTAAAAATCTAAAATGGAGGTATGGAGTAGGGATTCCAGCTTTAGACATCACTTTTGGCTATTTACTGAGGGCATTCTATTTACTACCTGTTTACGTTCATCTCCTCTGAATGATAAAACAAATCATATCATATTAAATGATTAATGATTGGATTTTTTTTAATGAGTTATATCTTCATTCGTATTGGTTTGAGTTCCTGTAGAATACTGTGCAAATTTGAGGAGAATCACCTGCCTTATTATTCACAGGGAGTTTCTTGGCACTGTCGAGTTATTCTCAGCAGCTTCAAATTGTATTACTATTACACTTTCAAGAATAGGATCAAATAACTTGAATACATACTGCATTCAAGTTACTGTTACATATTATTTGCACTCACATCAGTGTTTCTGAAGACATTTGAATCCCTGACTCTCTCCTTTCACATATTTGTTGCTGCCCTCATCAAAACTGCTCACGCTTTGCCCACTAGCCTATGTACATGATTCATAAACAGAGGCTTTTTTCCATTTAGAGGTTTAGACCCAGGCAGGAGCATCAGAAATCTGTGAAATGTAGCACCTGACAAACGTCTACAGAGTGAACACTAAAGGGGCTCTTATGCCTTTCAGTGTAGTAAATTATAAAGTAAAAAAAAACCTGCTACAGTGACAAGATTGCTGATAACTAGTACAGGAATCATGAGCATAATGAGTTTATTATCTGTCAACTGTCAGGCAGGTCAGAACACGTAAAATTTACAGATAATAATTAATCCCGAACGTATACACCACACCCAATATTTTCTTGATCTAGCACTACATGTGGCATGCAGAATATAGCACTTACAATACTTTCAGTCAGTGATCCGATCAGCTGGTTCATTGTATTGAAGCATAATATAAACCTGCAGTCATGGGAAAAAGAAAGTACACCCTCCTTCAATTCTATGATTTTATTTATCAGGGCCTAACTAACAATTGTGTGGTCCTCACCAACTTCTATAAACAAACAAATAACCTCAGGAGACAACAACAAAACACAACAGATTTCTGTATGTAGTTGGTTTTCCAAAAAGTGAACCAAAATTCAGAACACAGGTGAGAAAAAATAAGTACACCCCCTATAATTCAGTAACATATAGCACCACCTTTAGCAACAACAACTTGAAGTAAATGCTTTGTTTGTAGTAGTTTATCAGTCTCTCACTTCGTTTTGGAGAAATTTTGGCCCACTCTTCTTTACAGCATTGCATAGTTCATTGATGTTTGAGGTCATTTGTTTATGTACAGCTCTCTTAGGTCCTCAGGTCCTGTGGCTGCAGAACAAACCCAAATCATCACCACGACGCTTCACAATTTGTATGAGGTATTTGTGGTGATACACTGGGTTTAGTTATCTTCAAACATGGTGCTGTGCATGATGGCCAAACATCTCCACCTTGGTCTCATCAGTCCAAAGGATATTGTTCCAGAACTTATATGGTTTGTTCAGATGCAATTTTGCAAACCTAAGTTGCGCTCCATATTCTTTTTAGAGAGAAGGGGCTTTTTTCCTAATGATCCTTCCATGAAAGCCATACTTGTTCAGTCTTTTTCTGACTGTGCTGTCATGAAAAGAAACATTTAATGTGCTTACAGAGGCCTGAAGGTCACATGATGCAGCTCTTGGGTTTTTCTTTATATCTCTGAGCATTAAAAGGTCTGACATTGGACTGAATTTGCTGGGATGCCCACTCCTGAGAAGATTGGTAACTGTCTTGAAGGCTCTCCAATTGTAAACAATCCTTCTTACTGTAGAATGGTGAATGTCAAATTGTTTGGAGATGGCCTTATAACCTTTCCCAGATTGATGAGCAGCAGCAATTGCTTCTCTGAGGTCATGGCTGATGTCCTTTCTTCTTGGCATGATGTAGACACACACCTGAGTGGTCCAGAACACCAAACTGCCAAAAGGTCTTTATAGAGGAAGTCACACTTTGTGATGATTAACTAATCTTGTGCATTTCATTAGTAACACCTGGCTGCTAATTACTCTCTTAATGATTGTGGAAGTAGCAAGGGTGTACTTTTTGGGGGAAAAAATGACTACATGTTAAAATGTGTTGTTTTTTGTTGTCACATGAGATTATTTGTTTGTTTATAGAAGTTGGACCAACCAATTGTTATTTAGGCCCTGATAAATAAAAACATAGAACTGAAGGAGGGTGTCTTTCTTTTTCTCATAACTGTACATGCCTACAGTTTGGATTAGGGAAATTTTGATAGCCATCATCAAACTTCTGGCAAAACTCAAGTTGGATATTTGATCACACTTCTTGGCAGAATTGGTAGAGTTCAACCTAATTTTGTAGGATTTCTGGTACAGACTTGTCTTTATAGTACAGTCCACATATACATGTTAGGGCTGAGGTCAGGACTTTGTGAAGTGTGATTTTAGCTTGACTTATCCAATCCCCAGAGAGGTTTTTTTTGAGTCATTGTCCTGTTGGAACACCCAGTAGCATCCAAGCTGCAACTTTCTGGCTTTCTGGCTGTAAGTCTGTGATCCTCTTTCTGAGATCTGTACAGAGCTTTGTAGACTTTCTCACTGTAATACATGGGGCTTGCTCAAACTAACCCTGTTTATGTGAGCACAGAGAGGACCACCAGCTATAATTAACCATAATCACTAACAAGGATTTAAGAGGCCATGCCACAAAGTTAAAAGATATTACAGAACATTCTACATCACCAAATTACTAATCTAGTTTGGTGTATATATATATTTATTACCCAGTTTATTTGGTCATAATTTCAGAAGACCCACAGAACCTGCATTTGTGAATGTTTTTTGTGAAACAGAAGAATGTGTTCCTATCATTCTGTCACATAAAAAGAACAGTTGCAGAAATCACAAGACTGTCATGACATACATGTCCCTTATAAGTGTGTGTAAACTTTTGACCTTGAGCATGTGTTGAAAAATAAAAGAGAAACAAGATATGTAACAAGGGGGAGCAGAGGGATTTATAACAAGGTGTACAATAATTTTGAGGTCCTCATCAAGCCAGCCAGACTTTACAAACTCTAAGTGAAAGCCAAGTCAAGGAGCTTCTAGTAAGACCGGAGATTGCAAGAGTTGAATGAAAATGAACTGGTCCATGGCGAAGCTAGCAGGAACATTAGGCATGGAACTGTAAAAGCTGGATTACAGTCTCCAGTACAGGAACCTATTTGAGTTCAAACACATTAGCTGACTTTCCAAACACAATAGCTGCTTTATAAGCCTTCCTTTACAAGCAACAGGCACTTAAACAGCTTCTCCATATCTCTTAAATTCTCCATATCTCATGAAGATAAATTATTGGAATATTAGAGAATATATTATTCAGAAATATGAGTAAAAAATTTAGGAAAAATGTCTTTTTGGTTAATTAAGTTAATCTCACACTGAAAGTATGAAAGAAATCTAAACTTCATTTGAAGTACATTTATTCTAACAAAATGAACAATTTTCAACCCTTCCTTTGCTAACATCACACTCAGTCTTCTCCTGTAATGCTTGATGAGATTTGAGAATACAGAGTAAGGAATCACCGTATATCCTCCAGAGTCACAGGTTCTTTCTTGTGGACTCTCCCTTTTCAGCTCACCCCACATGTTTTTAAAGGGGATTTGTGCTGATCCAGTTTTTTTCTCTCTCTGTATAAGGGATGTGGTGCTGAAGCTGCTGCAGTTTGAAGCCTCCACTAATGTGCCTGACAATAAAGGATGCTTCCCCTTGCACCTGGCTGCCTGGAGGGGAGATGTGGACATCGTCCGAATCCTCATGCACCACGGCCCGTCCCACTGCAGAGTCAATGAACAGGTATACACACACACACTCTCTCTCTCTCTCTCTCTCTCTCTCTCTCTCTCTCAAGCAGTATATGCAGAAATTCCACCAAACTGCCTTACTCTTAAAGGACCTATTAAAAAAAGTAAACAGTCCAGCTGATGGAGAGTCAACATGAGTGAGTGTGTGTGTGAGCAAGCTGCCTGGAGGATGTTTATGATGATTTAGGACATATAAACCATCCCAGAGTGAGTGAGTGACACTGGCTCTGTGTGTGTATGTGTGTAATAGAGAGAGACATACCATGTTGTTTGTCCTGTTTTATGTATGCTTGGTAAAATATGACCCAAGCAGCACCGACATAAATTTATTCTCTCTCTCTCTCTCTCTCTCTCTCTCACACACACACACACACAGAAACACCACACAGTTATTTAACTGCCAAATCTGAGGGACTATTATATATCACAAAGGGATGTTTTTGTGTGTGCATTACTCATATCAGAATATTGTGCATTTTTTATGTCATCAGTGGCATGTCACCTTTAAATCAACACTGCTGCTCACTGGCCTTTTATAGCACTGTAATTTACAACTAGGGATACATCAATGCCATTTTTTTTCCAGACTGAATACTGGTACGTTTTTGGTATGTGCTGATAACACGTACCAGTCCGATACTGGACACATCTCAGCTGGGTTTCTATATGAGTTACTGGCAGGAGAAAGAGCAACAGCGACATTCGAGTTGAATTTGTCTTGGCAGCTCCAGCATTCACATCAGTTACTATGAGTAGCTGAATTTTGTTTTGAGAAATATTAACTGTTAAATGTTTAATAATTAATGGAGTAAGGCTATTTTGAGAGCTTCCAGTATCCTCTACTGAAAACCATCCCTCCTCTCAGTCAAGCTGATCTCAATACACAATATGGGATTGCTGCAGCCTGTATTACTATGGGTCAGTTTTAGACCCGTTGTCACAGGACCCCACAATTCCAAAAATAAATGATAGGTGGAAATACATACACAGCTGTAGGATCGTGAAACAAAGAATTAAATCCGTTCCGCTCATTATATTTTCCCCAAACACATGATAAACAGTTAATTTTTCTAGGTCAGTTTGTTTTTTCAACTAGGTGATTTATCTCAAATTTTCCAAGCTGACAGAAAGCTGTTACTCTAACGTAAAATGCAGCAACATTGGAGCCTAAAACCCTTCAAAGCCACAAGTGAAAATATCAAGTAATAGTGATAGTTAAGGTGGCAGGATAGTGCAATGGTATATTGCCCTCAATCTCCCAAGCCTACCAGAAAGTGTATTGTGATGGCTTAGTAATCTGATATGTGCTCGCTCCAAATAATCCGGTGACGTCAGCGAATAAGTCTCGATTGAAGTATGATTGGATGGACTTGCAGTGTGTGAGATATTATAGTTCATTTGAACCATAATTAAGCTAATGTCAAGGTAGCATTAATAAGACCCCCTTTTGTAATAGGGTAGGGTTTTGGGCACTGTGTTGGTTCGTGGTAGCCACATGTGGTGAGATTGAAGTATTTGGACTCGTCCATAAATTTGGGCTGGCTAGACACATACCAACACAGAATGTACTGGCTTTGGGTTTGGTTTACACTTTTGCGACGTCAGTGCACATTGACTTGAAGTTATATTCTAGTTGCCTGATGTTTTATAAGGTGAAAACATTCGTCTGTTACAATGCCTGTTCTATAGATACCCAACTAACTATAGACTTAAACATGTGCTCCGGTGGGTTTGCCCCAACACAAAATGTCCAGTGTTGCACATGCGGACCTAGTAGGTTCGGCTACACCAGAAAACTCTCTGAAGGCTATCCAAAGGCACTCACCAAACCACAGATGACTTATTCCCTTGTTTTATTTTGGTTATTCTGCTCCATCCAGTGGAAAACTCTCTCCTGAAGTTTAGAAGGGCTTGTTTGAGTCTTGCTATTACATTAGCATGCATTTCGCCTATTAACAGATTCATAATTTCCCATTCACTAATCAGTGGGGCCTGTCATTATTTTTATTACTTACTTGTGATGAACTAGCTGTTTTAGACCTTGTTGGAATGGGACTATGGGCACTGCATTCTGACACTGGATTGGCTGCGGCTCATCTGTGACCACTTCGTTGTCTGCTCAGGCTCCCCTCTGTGATTGTTGCCAACTCAGGTGTCTGGGCCTGCCCAACTGCCCCAGCCAAATACAGACTTACAATGGGAGGCTGGTGGGTGGCACCATTTGCAGGGCTGGGGGAAGAACTGGCCAGATGTGTTGTGATGTGAAAGACAAAGTGTTGCAAGCCGCATGGGCAGAGGGCAAAATAACATACAGTGAACACGAAGTGAAGTTTTTCGTATCTCAGGAGACGGAAATATGTGAAGTGAAACAGCAGCTTAAAGCCCTGAACATCCGATATGGAATGATATTTCCAGTGAAGCTGTGTATCACTCATGCGCAGAAACCACACGAGAGTCCAGCGGAGGTTGAAACTTTCATTTGAAACACAAAAGGTACAAGCTGTTAATCCTTCACTTAAGTAGGCCGATTTAGGAGAGAGGAACTGACACATACCAAAATCTAATTTGCGTTTTGGGACTGATAAGGTATTTAGAGGGTGTTGGACTGGTTGCACATTCCAGAGGACATTACCTAATGATTGTATTTATTACAGTTGTCATTGACAGCATCTAAAATTATTAAATTAGTGTTCTACCTCAGAGGTTTGCTTATTAGAGCTTTGCGAGTTTGGTTAAGATAACTATTTGTGATTAGTTCCATACAGTTGATGTTAATATAGGCTGTTTTTCATAACTTCTAACATGTTTAGCCATTTGTTTGTGGGAGTATAGTATGGTAGAGAACTAGCAGTATGATCAGTGGGACAAAGTGTTGAATCTTCAGTTTTTGGGGTTGGGTGGGCAAAGTGCTGGTGAGTTCGGGGTGCCAGTTTTTTTTTTGTTTTTTTTTTTACTATTTTTCAATTAAGGGGCAAACTGTACTTCATAGTAAACAGGCTAAGAGACAGAGTAGCAGTCTTGAGAAGTTCTCAATCTATGCACTAAAACTTTAATGAACTCCAGCTCGGAGATAAAGATAACATCGTGGAATATGAGGGGTTTGGGGAAATTAAGTCATATTTTTGTAAGAATGCCACATATCATGATGTAATATCACATAATGACATGACACCAATAAGAAGACGTTAGAAAGGCCAATTCTTTTCAGCCTTATTCTCCTAATTCTAGGAGGGTTATGATCCTACTACACAAATCGTTCCTATTCCAAATATCTAAAGCTATACAGGATACATCAGGATGATATATAATAGTTCAAGGCTCTGTTCTTAATGAAACCATGATATTGGCTAATGTATGTGGCCCCAACATGGACTGTCCAAGTTTTTTTGAAAAATTATTTCTCTTATTATCTTCCCTACTGGGTAAATTACTAATAGCTGGAGACTTTAATTGCACAATCTCTCCTAGCCTTGACCGTTTGACAGGCTTGGATACAGCATACGTACGGTCTAGGAAAAAGTTTATATGAAAGATTATATGAAAGAACTTAATTTGTGTGACCCATGGAGGAAGTTATACCTTAGTAAAAGAAATATACTCATGCTGTTCTACATTGACGAAGGGTCAACTCTCGTATTGACTACTTTTTAATTTCCAATGACATTTTTCCAAGAGTGTCGAAATGTCAATATGATTCTATTGTCCACGGTCCAGTTTCCTTAATTTACAAAACACTGTATGAATGAACGTCAACGTTGGCATCTTCATCCAAAATGGTTACATGATCTGGATTCTAAAAAATTTATAATAGTACAGATAGACAATTATTTTAAAGAGAATAAAGCTACTACGAGGTGGGAAGCATTTAAGACATACAGTCAGGTCCATAAGCATTTGGACAGTGACACAATTTTTGTAATTTTGCCTCTGTACATTTTGATTTTAAATGAAGCAATAAAAAATGTGATTGAAGTGTAGACTTCCAGCTTTAATTCAAGGGGTTTAACAAAAATATTGCATTAACCGTTTTACAGCCATTTTTTACAGAGTCCCTCCATTTTTACAGGCTCAAAAGTAATTGGACAATTGACTGATAAGCAGTTTCATTGCCAGGTGTGGCCTGTTCCCTCATTATTTCATGATAAATTAAGGAGATGAAAGGTCTGTATTTGATTCTAACTGTTGAATTTGCATTTGGTAGCTGTTCATGGGAACTCTCAATATGCAGTCCAAAGAGGTGTCAGTGCAAGTGGAGGAGGCCATCATTAGGCTGAAAAACCAAAACAGACCTATCAGAGAGATAGCAGAAACTTTAGGAGGGCCAAATCAACAATTTGGTACATTCTTAAAAAGAAGGAATGCACTGGTGAGCTCAGCAACACCAAAAGGCCTGGAAGACCATGGAAGACAACTAAAGTGGATGATCACAGAATTCTTTTCTTGGTGAAGAAAAACCTCTTCACAACATCTATCCAAGTCATGAACACGCTGGAGGAGGTAGGCCTATCATTGTCAAAGTCTACAATCAAAAGAGGCCTTCATGAATGTAAATACAGACTGTTTACCTCACAATGCAAACCACTGGTAACATTCAAGAACACAAAGGCCAGATTAGACTTTGCTAAAAAACCTCTAAAAAAAGGCTGACCAGTCCTGATGCAAGATTAACTTGAACCAGAATGATGGGAAGAGAAGAGTATGGAGAAGGAAAGGAAGGGCTCATGATCCAAAGTGTACCACATCATCCGTCAAACATGTGGAGGAAGTGTTATGGCATGGGCATGTTTGGCTGCCAATGGAACTGGGTCACTGGTGTTTATTGATGATGTGGCTGCTGATAGAAGTAGCAGGATGAATTCTGAAGTGTACAGAGCTATACTTTCTGCTCAGATTCAGCCAAATGCTACAAAACTGGTAGGGCAGCACACAGTGCAGATGGATAATGACCCAAAATGTACCGCAAAAGCAACCCAAGAGCTTGGAAATGGAATTTTCTTAAATGACCGAGTCAGTCACCTGACCTCAACCCAGTTGAGCTGCTTTTCACTTACTGAAGACAAAACTGAAGGCAGAAAGACCCACAAACAAGCAGCAACTGAAGGCGGCTGCAGTAAAAATCATGGCTAAGCATCTCTAGGGAGAAAACTGAGCATTTGGTGATGTCCATGGGGTCCAGACTTCAGGTAGTCATTGACCGCGAAGGATTTGCATCCAAATATTAAAAATAATCCTAATGTTTATGATTATATTAGTTTGTCCAATTACTTTTGAGCCTGTGAAAATGGCAAGACTCTTTAAAAAATGTCTGTGATTCCTAAATGGTGAATGCAATATTTTTGTTGAATTAAAGCTGAAAGCCTACACTTCAATCACATCTAGATTGTTTCATTTCAAATCCATTGTGATGGTGTACATTTACGAAAAATTACCAAAAAAAATTACGAAAGTTGTGTCACCTGACTGTATATTCAAGGACAGACAATTTGTTATACAAGCTCAAAAACTAATAAATTGGAATTAGAAATATTGGAAGAGGAAATTAAGCCAGCAGAGGAAAAGGCCTATTTAGACACTTCAGGTACTATACATCACAAACTTCTTAAACTTAGGTCTCAATATAACACTCTTTCCATAACAAAAGCCAAAAACAGTTTAATAAGGTTGAAACAATCTTTTTATGAGCACGGAGAAAAAGCAGGAAAATTATTAGGATGGCAGAAAAAGCCATTAATAGTATTCAAACTCTGTACGGAGAAATAACATCTAACTCTTCAGAGTTAAACACACATTTGTTTCATTTTATAAAGCCTTATATAAGTCCGAATCAGCCAACTTTGTTGAAGAGCAGTCTCAGTTCCTCAGTGATCTTCAGCTCCCACACCTGGCAGAAGAAGATAAACATTCTTTAGATAACATTCTTAAAGAAAGTGAAATCTTGGAAGCTATATCTAATCTAAATATGAGATATTGATGGCCCTCCCTACAATTTCATATAAACATGCTGTATAAACATTATAAAGATGAATATTCTTCCTAAATCCCTATTCAGTTCTATTCCACTTTCATCTCCATCAGACTTCTTTTGTACTATGAAATTTTTTTTTTAACCAAATTCATTTGGAAAAACTGATGTGCAAGATTACGCCTAACTTTGTTATAACTTCTATAAGATAGAGGGGGTTTGCGTCTGCCCAATTTGCAGTGGTATTATTGGTCTGCCCAGCTGACTGGTGCCACCTATTGGTTTTCCTCACGGCCTCAGTTACCCTGGGTAGAAACACAATCAACAGTTATAAATAAGGTATGGGCATGGACTCATATTTGTACTCAGACTCATATAAGAATTTGAAAAAGACTACCAAAAATCCCTTTGTTAGAAACATTTTAAAGTATGGAATGAAGCTCAGCGCACACAGAGAGAAGTCACAGCTCTTCCTTGCTTCTCCCCTATTTGGGGGAATGTGGACTTTAGACCATGGAAAAATTACTTGGACTTTAAACATTAAAGGGTATTTGTAAGATTGGTGACCTGTTTGAGGAAGATACACTGATGTCTTTTAAAGATCTTCATGAAAAATTTGGTATCCCTATGACACACTTCTTCAAATATTTACAAATTTGCAGTTATATCAATGCCAAGCAAAATCATTCACTAATTAGACCTTTGCTGACAGAATTTGAAAAAGTCATGTTTTTTAGAAAAATAGCATGAACCAAATTCCGCTACTTTACTGCAAACTTATAAACAGCTCTAAAGAATTATCTGAATCAGAGAGGGAAGCTTGGAGTAAAGATTTGTAATATGACCTCTCAGATTTAGAATGGAGTCAGATGTGTGCTAGAGCCCAGTTTTTGTCAATCAGCACCAGATTTAAGATGATCCAATACAACTGCGTAATGCGTACTTATGTCTCCCCTGAAATGATAAATAAGATTAACCCGAACATGCCAGATCTCTGTTTTAAATGCCAGAAACATAAGGGAATATTTTTCACTGTATCTGGGAATCAAAACATTCTGGCAAGAAGTAATAACACTAATTTCTGTAATTATTTCAAAACTCATTCCAGTGACCCCTGAAATATGTGCTGTGGGCTTATTTCCTGTGAGTTTATCATTGTCAGGCTCTCACACCAAAATGACTGACATTTGCTTAGCTCTTGCAAGACGTTTGGTAGCAGTTTACTGGAAGAACACAGTAAGACCATCCATCGATCTCTGGTTGAAGGATCTGTCGCATAGTATTGCACTGGAAAAAAAAAAAACTTACAGTATTAAGTGCAAACTAAAAGACTAGAATAAAATCTGGGATCTTTTTATGCGCTTTCTGGAAAATAACAATGTATTATCACAGACGACATAAGACACCTCTCACGCCACTGACTGATAGATATGTATTGTTCTTATATGTTTGAAGATGTATGTCTGAGCCTCTGTATAACAACCTTTTGGCCTCTGTAATTGAATTCTTGCATATTGAGGGAGGGGGGTGGGGGAGGAAAGGAAGGCACTTAAAGCATATGTAAACTTTTTTTGTATGGATATTTTTTTGTTATTTTTCATATTTTTGCAGTAAAGATATATATATATGTTTAAAAAAAAAAAAAAAAAAAGAAGGCCGATGTGATCTGTTACTTCCCTGTGCCCGTGTATGTGCAAGCTAATACTCTCCCTCAGATTGTATGCGCCTGCTACACTGTGGGTATTCCGTCACGTTCTATAAATGTGTCTGTGTAGTACCTGTATAGTGTCTTAACCTTTCACTAAAAAGTAAGATAAATTGACTTACCTAAAAAGAGACCGAGAACAGAACAGCAGCATTCCTGGTTGAGCAGAAAACTTCAACAGCAATCCAGGCGTAAAAGCTTGTTCTGGCACCCAAATAGCTGTTATTGTGTACAGGCAAGACACGAGAAGTGACCCACTGATTGCACCACTATCTGGTGAAAACTATGCCGTGTTATGAACTGTAAGTGAAGCTGTAAATCTTGTGTTCCTTTGAGTAAATCGTGAGACTTTTGGGTAAGCGATTTCAAATCATACACTGGCTATCACACCGGAAATTTGTTAATCACATTTGCTAAGTATTTTTTTATCACATCGGTTTAACCAACTGTAGAACTAAATCATTGAAAGACAATGAAACAAATAGGTGCAAGGAAAGGTTAAAGTGTAGTAATTTTATTACTTAAATATCTGACTCCAGTTTATATCGCGTTACAATTTGATTTATACAATTAAATTGATTACAATTTATATTCAATTATCTGACTCCAATTAATAATATTTGCTGTAACTAACTTAAACCAATAAAGTGTTATTAATGTAATATCTCAGCGGTCAATTATATAGTTAATATACCCAGTTTAATACTGTTAAACCTTTCACTGGAATGTGACGTTACTGTGTCAGAGACTTTTATGCATTTATGAAATCATTATTCTGCTAGCTCAGAGGTTTGTTTTTTATTTGCAAGCAAAGGCCTTTAATATTAACTTGTCAGAGAGTTTAATTTCAAAATTGGAAGGAATTGTCTCTATATTTACTTGTCAGAGGTCTATTTCAAACTTTTAATTTCTTTAATCTACTCAAAACATTAATCATACAAATTATTTGATGTTCTCTGAGTATACATACATCAGACTTTCTTTTAGGAAGAACTCTAAGAACAACACAGTTCCAAAACTTTATGTCCAAGAAACACAAGGAAAAAATACAAAATAAACCTAAGACTAGTTTGACCCAGTTTAACAAATGGGAACCACCCCTGTGTGCTTTTACAGTACGATGAGGATGTGCCCTGGCCAAATCACCCCAAGGGTCTAAGCTGGGCTGTAAAAACAAGCCCCCCTGACCTGGATGGTGTGATGAAGACTGTTAATTGACCAGGAGTTGACCTTCTGAGCAGCTGAGGTGGCTTTGTTATGTATGTGTTTGTCACACAGGAGAATATAAGATCAAATTCCGTAAATACTAAATTTCCTAAACTGGTATGATACTGTTGAAATCACCACACTGTTTAACATTACATAAGATTAAAAAGGTATTACAAATATGGACCCTAAGAAACATTGTCAATTGACCCGATTAAATTCATGTGATCTCTTTGACCCATATTCCTGATCATGTTATTCCGACCAGCTTTGGCCAGATTTGCTACAATTCAGTGATTTCAATCACAACCTTCATCAAAATGTCTTTATGACAATGAAAAATATATATTCAATCTAGTATCCAAACTTTTGACTAGTGTATTTGGTTACGTAATAGAAGAGAAACGAAAGACTATAGCTGAGATTTTATTTCAGACAAGCAGTATTCAGTATTTCTGCTGTTGTTGCATTTTTTATCATTTGAAATGCTGCCCCCTACCTGCACAACAGGTAAAAGCAGCACCTGTCTTCCTCCATTGTGCTGGTGTTGCTTCTTCTGCATGTTCAGGCTTGTTTTACAGCTTTGTGTGTTTTATGGAGAATACATCAAAGATCCTATTTTGTAAGCTGAGCTGATTTTAGAGTGCAAGATGATCTGTAAACCCCACTATTATGTCTCTCCTCTTTTAATCAGATAATAACAGGCGCAGTATTTATCTATGTTATCTATGTATCAGTGTTTATCTGTGTGTAGCTATTTCTGTCTCATTTTAATGTTTTACCCAAATGTTGCTGAAAACATTCCTAGAACATGATCATCAAGTGGGGTCACACAGGATTTTCTCTGGCGGAACCCATCAGTCAGGTCATGTGTGTGGTGGCCTGGGAAAACCCTTCACATGGTCAAATTTTTAAAAATATTCTACTACATCCTGCTCCAGAACTGAAATACATTTTCCTTTTGCATGTATCTTAGCCAGAAGTAGTAGAAGTTCTAGGTCGGGATATTCCCAACAGTGAAAAGGGAGAAAAAAATAATTGCTTTTATTGCTTTAAAAAATAATTGATCCCATATTGACTCCAATGAAAGACACCCCACCTACCTCTGCATTTATAACCTAATCTACTTATCAAAACACAACAATATTGCCAGAGTTTTAAGAATGATATGTTTCCCATGGGAAATGTGTTCTCACTTCAGAAGTCATATCACATTTCCCATGGGAAACATATAACACATCAGAAGTCAGAAATGATGTTTTTAGGCAGATGCAAGGCAAGGTTGGCAGCCTAAATAAAAACCTTTCACTTAATATTGATAAAATGTTTTTCATAAAGTAAAACATTTCAAAGTATATTATTGGCAGAAAACCTTAATTTTAGTCAAAACCCTTCCTTCCCCTGGTTTTGGCTGTTTTCCAGAATTCAGCCACAGCAACATCCGACAAGTTTTCCCACACATATGTGAGCTGCTTACTGCAGGTCCATGCTTGTTCAGAAACTGGTCCAAGATCCAGCAGTGTTCTCTGCAATCATGGACAGCATCATATCTCTGTTGATTGAATGGCACTAGGCCTTATAGGACTGGAACTCAGAAAGTGCCAGTATTACATGTTAATATTTAGTTTTCCCTGATCATAATTTTAAATGTTAAGATATCACGATTTAATCATTCAGAAGTATTAGCCTAAAAAGACAGGAACATTTCCACCATTCCAGGTTTAAGTAGAGTAGGGGAGGTGTAATATTGCCTGCTGTGTAGTTGGGAACTGTGGCAATCATTAAAAGTCAGCTGGATGGTGGATTTTTCAATATTTTCAATAAAAAAGCAATATTTTAACATTATTTGTGAAATGTTTGATTTTACACTGTGCTGTAGGCCTATTTAATCTTTTTGGGTCAAAATGTTTACCTTTATTCTCTTTTGGCAGAAAAAGAAAAAGAGGTTTTGATCATTTTTGGACAAAATTTTTCCAGTATCTCTAATAAAAATAGTAAACAAATGTAAAATATATATGTGTCTAATGTTAGCTAACTGAACATAGCCTGATAGATTTTAGTTCACATTCATGAACTTAAACTATTCTCCCTTTACACTGACAAAGCGAGGGAGCCTGCACGAGCATTTCAAGACTTGCGTGTGAGACAAGAACACCTGAAATAAGGGAAGAGGGGTGGGAATTTCAGGAAGTGTCTCTTAATATTGGAGTTCAAAACACCGACACAGATCATTCCAAATTCACATCAATTGGTTCATCTCTTGTTTTATTGGGGAGAAAAAGACTGCTATATATACACTCACTGCCCACTTTATTAGGAACACCTGTACACCTGCACATTCATGCGGTTATTTAATCAAGTGGCAACAGCACAATGCATTAAATCATGCAGATACAGGTCAAGAGCTTCAGTTAATGTTCACATCAAACATCAGAATGGGGATAAAGTGTGATCTCTGTGACTTTAATCATGGCATGGATGTTGGTGCCAGATGGGCTGGTTGGAGTATTTTAGAAACTGCTGATCTCCTGGGATTTTCACACACAACAGTCTCTAGAGTTTACACAGAATGCGAAAAACAAAAAAACATTGAGTTCTGTGGGGAAAATGCGTTGTTGATAAGAGAGGTCAGAGGAAAATGGCCAGATTGGTTTGAGCTGCGGAAGGATATAGTAACTCAAATAATCACTCTTTACAACTGTGTTGCACAGAAAAGCATCTCAGCCTGCACAGAACATCAAACTTTGAGGTGGATGAGCTACAACAGCCAAAGACCACATCAGGTTCTACACATTTCAGCCAAGAAGAAAAATCTGAGGCTACATTGGGCACAGACTCACTGAAGCTAAACAGTTGAAGATTTAAAAAAATTCACCTGGTCTTTCTGTGTAAACTCTAGAGACGCGTGTTGCATGTGAAAATCCCAGGATTGGGATCTGGCACCAACAACCATGCCATGGTTAAAATCACAGAGATCACACTTTTTCCCCCCATTCTGATGTTTGATGTGAACATTACCTGAAGCTCTTGACCTCTATCTGCATGATTTTTTTAGCCACATGATTGGCTGATTAGGAAACTGCATGAATGTGCAGGTGTTCCTAATAAAGTGGATGGTGAGTGTGTATATTATATACTTCACTTGCAGTCTGTAACATTAGGACCATTAAAGGAAGTAGTGTGATAGTCTTCAAAGCTCAGGGGAAGTGGACCTCTGCTGAGGAGGAAACATGACCTAAAACGGTAGGAACCACGTTTGCACTTTTGGTTAATTTTTATTATTTATTTGATTTGTTGCACATGTGTCTGAGACTGGGCTCCCTCTACAGGTAGAAGGGGGGGGGGATGCTGGCCTCCCTCTACAGGCCTCCAGGGGATGCTGGTACCAGCTGATAAGGTCTTTGACCATGCGTTGCACCTGAGCATTGTGTTTGACAATGCATTAAATACCATCTGATTTTGTTTCTTTTTTGTTTAAAATAAAAAATAAAATATCAGTATTGGTATCTGCTTAGACCTGCAATTATTGCATTGTATGCATCAAAAATCTAACACCAGTTACTCCCTTCAAACTCTCAAACTTTATTTGGCCAAACCAAAAGGTTTTGCCAAAACACCACCTCTTGAAAGGGATCTGCCCCTGGGTCTGAGAGTGGGCCAGTCAAGATGCTCTCTGTGGAAGCCAGCGATTATTGTGTGGTCAAGTATGTCTCTCGGTTGTCCCATTGCTTGGAGTTGAGTAGTGTCCTTATGAGGTAGATATGCTCCTCTTGACCACACTTGATCTCCAACAGTGGAGGAGGCTAAACTCCAGGCACTTGATTCTGAACAGATGGAGTGTCACAAATCCAGGGAGTCAGATGCAAGTGCAGAGTGTCTTTAATGGTTAAACAACTAATAAACAAATAAAGACAGGAAAAGAACCAAAAACCTAGAACGACTAAAAAAAAAAAAAAACTAGACTATGGCAAGACAGGGCAATGCAAGAGAACTTCAACATGAAAACAAAACCTACTCACAGTGCAAGTACAACAACATATAATGCTTGGCCACTAAGGAGTGAAAACACAGAACTTAAATAGGATAATGAATTAGGGGAACAAAAACAGGTGTGCACAAACAAGGAAGGAAGTGGAGCAGACAACAAAGGAAGAAATTAAAAAAATGTGAGTGAAGGTTGTCTCTGATGGTGTGGTGGGAATTGTCCATGGTGAACGTGACATGGAGAGACACATGAAACCTTCCTGTTTCTTGATTCAGTCATTCTACTTGTCCATTGGATTGTGACTGTTAACCTGAAGGTGAATTGATATTTATATTAAGTTGCTGGCAGAAGGCTCTTTACACATGATGCGAACTGGATGTTTTCTGGAATGCCATAATTAAAGAATACTTCATTGAAGATAACTTCTGCTGTTTCCATGGCTATGGGATGCCTCTTCAACCTCTGCAGAATTTGCAAATGAGCTTTGTTGGCCAAGCAGGTGGTGCTGAGAGTCCAGGAGAGGTCCTCCCTGCAATGTGCACACCAAGCAACTTGGATCTTTTTACTCTATTCACAGTTGCTCTGTTGATATGCAGTGGCAGGTCCTTCTGAAGCCAACAGTCATCTCTTTGGTGTTATCTACATTGAGAGATAGATTGTTGTCTCTGCACCATTCTGTGAGCTGCTCCACCACCTCCCTGTGTGCTGAGTCATCATTTTTACTGATGAGACCCATGACTGTAGTATTATCATAAACTTGTTGATGTAGTTGAGCTGTACTTTGCAGCACAGTCAACAGTGTATAGAGTCAGCAATGTACACAGCAGTGGACTGAGCACAGAGCCCTGGGGAGCGCTGGTGATCAGTCTAATAGTGCTGGAGGTGGTGTTGGTGACGGACTGGGGTCTACCAGTCAAAGTCCAGGATCCAGTTGCAGAGGCAGGTGTTCAAACACAGAAAGCTCTGCTTTTTTATGATTTGCTGAACTGAAGTCTATGAACAGCATCCTCATGTACAGTAATTATACTTTTTGTTCAGGCCAGTCAGAGACAGGTGGATGACAGCAGATATGGTGTGTTCTGTGTGTTCAGTACAATCCCTGGGCACTTGGCCAGGTATGTTGTCAAGACCAGCAGCTTTCCATGGGTTAACTTTGGACAGAGTTTTCCTGACATCCACTGCAGACAGACAGAGTACTTGGTCAGTAGAAGTTGGGGTGGTCTTCCCTGCCATCTGGGAGCAAGGGATCACCATAACCGACATGTGATGTAGCTTTGCAGCCTGTGATGGCCTGAATACCTTGCCACATATGCCATGTGTCCTTGTTTTTTAGGAAGTTACCATGGATTCTTTGTGCATAATTGTGCTTTGCCTCTCTGTTAGCCTGGGGCAGGTGGGTCCTTGCTGTGCAGAGGCCTGCCTTATCATCTGACCTGAAAGCAATGTCTTGTGATTTCAGTAGCTCACACACTTCTGCAGTCATCCATGGCTTCTGATTTGCATGTGTGATGATGGTTTAGAAGGAAGTCACATCATCTATGCACTTGCTGTTGTAGCCATTCCTCCAAATTTGTGGTGTGGCCATATGTAAATTGCCTCCCTGTACATGTTCCAGTCTATGTGCTCAAAACAGTCTTAAAGTGTGAGATGGCTCCCTCAGACCACCATTTATTTCTCCTGAGCTTTGTTGTTTAATATTCAGCAGAAATTGGTGACAGTAGACATGTTCACCAATGTTTCTGATTGCACATCTCAGGAAAAATTTTCTAGTTAGGATGGACTACACATCACATAGCACCATATTTCTGCACCCAAAGATCTCCCACCTGATGGGAGCAATGATGATGGTTTGTGGCAGGATATTGTGGGCTTTGTCTTGTTTGTGGGAAAATCATGATGTCTGGAGAAGGCATTGGCTTTTTTATTTTTTGAGCCTGGATAATAAGTTAGGGTGAACTTGGACCTGGTGAAAAAAGTGCTCATCTGTCTTGATATGGGTTCATTCTCTTTGTTGACTCCACATGTTCAAGGTTATGGTGATTTGTGAGGATCAGGAATGGATGTTCTACTCCGTCTATCCAATGCCTCCATTCCTCTAATGATGCTTTGATTGCTAGCAGCTGTTTCCTATATCATAATTTATTATGGCTGGAATAGAAAACACATGGGTGAAATTTATAGGGGTTGCATGGACTTGTAGATAGGATAGGTGCAGTTGGGAATCAGTCTTTTATTCTCTGGAAGGCTTGCAGTGCTTCCTGTCCACTGGAGATTCTTTGGTTTACCTTTGAGAAGTGAGTGGTGTTGCCACAAAGTATAAACCCCTGATGAATTGATGTTAGAAGTTGGTGAATTCCAGAAACCCTTGCAGCTATTTCTTTTGTCTGGGGTTGTGGCCAGAACTGTACTTCACCTTGGTTTGGGCCATCTTCAGACCATGTTCATCCATATATCCCAGGAACTTTACTGATCTTTCATGAAACTCATATTTCTCTAGCTTTACATTACATACAGATGATTATCTAAGGGCTTTTGGAGGACCTGGTAGACATGATATGCATGTTCTTCTTCTGAGAATGAGAAATTCAGAATATTATCAATATAGACTATTATGAAATGATTCAGTATGGAGTAAAGGGCATTTACCGACCACAAGACATTAAGTGTCACAAATTCCCCCAGAGCATGGTGCTTTTCCCTTTCCAATGTACACAGCCCCTGCTCTTATTGTGACATACACTCACTGAGCACTTTATTAGGTACTATACTAATACTGGGTAGAGCCCTTTGCTCTCAAAATAGCCTCAATTCTTCGTGGCATGGATTCTACAATATGTTGGAAACATTCCTTTGAGATTCTGGTCCATGTTGAGATGATCACATCACGCAAATCCTGCAGATTTTTCAGCTGCACTTTCATGCTGTGAATCTCCCGTTCTACCGCGTCCCAAAGGTGTTCTACTAAACTCAGATCCGATAACTGGGAAGGCCACTGAGGAACACTGAACTCTTCGTCATGTTCATGAAACCAGTTTGAGATGAGTTTTGCTTTGTGTCATGGTGCATTATTATGCTGGAATGATAAGCTATTAGAAGATGGAAAATTGTGCCCATGAAGGGCTGCACATATTCAGCAGCAATACTCAAATAAGCTGTGGCATTCAGACGATGATTGATTGATTATTAACAGGCCCAAAGTGTGGCAAGAAAACATTCTCCACACCATTACACCACCTCCACCAGCCTGGACTGGTGACACAAGGCAGGTTGGGTCCATGGATTCATGCTGTTTGCACCAAATTCTGACCCTACCATCTGTGTGTCTCAGAAGAAATCAAGATTCATCAGACCAGGCTACATTTTTCGAGTCTTCAAATGTCCAGTTTTGGTGAGCCCGTGCCCACTGCAGCCTCAGCTTTCTGTTCTTGGCTGACAGATAAACCATCCACCTTGAGGTTCAACATGTTGTGCATTCTGAGATGCTTTTCTGCTCACCACAATTGTACAGAGTGGTTATCTGAATTACTGTAGCTTTTCTGTCAGCTTGAACCAGTCTGGCCATTTTCTGTTGACCTCCCTCATCAATAACGAATTTTCGTCCGCAGAACTGCCATTCACTGGATGTTTTTTGTTTATTGCACCATTCTGAGTAAACTCTAGAGACTGCTGTGTGTGAAAATCCCAGGAGATCAGCAGTTATAGAAATACTCAAAACAGCCCGTCTGGCACTAACAATCATGCCACCGTCAAAATCACCGAAATCACATTTTTCCCTATTCTGATGATTGACCCATATCTGCATGCATTGCACTGCTGCCACATGATTGGCTGCCACACGATTAGCTGACTAGATAATTGCATGAATGAGTAGGTGTACAGGTGTTCCTAATAAAGTGTTCCATGAGTATACGGTATGTCTTTATTTTCACTTCCTGGTGCTGTGTCTGCCCCTGTTTTGTCATTGGTTGGTTTCCTGACTATGTTCATCTATTTTCAGTTTAGGCTTTGAATAGTATGCCTATTTATACCCTCAGTGGTTTCCCCATTATGTTCATCTATTTATACCCTCTTGTGTCTTTGTTTCTTTGCAAAGTCTCTTCATCAAGTGTGCATTTCTAAGCCTTGTTCATGTTTCTCGGGTTCTGTTTTTTTGTTTTCACATTATGAATTATCACTGTTTGTAGCCACATACAGTAGCTGGCCTGTGGTTCGACCTATGTCTGGAATTATGACAACTTATTGGATTGCCCCAAATTAAACACATGCTGGATTTACTTACTTGCATCCTGCCATATAACACACTTTACAGACAACTTTGCTAATGCTGCTATGTGAGGCATGAGACCATCACTTCCACGAGCCTGTGAGCAGCTCCTGTGTTGAAGCAAAAAAGTCTGGTAAGCCGTGCCTCTGCCCTCCTCCCTCTGTGCTGGCATTTGATTCCAGTGAGCTCCCGTAAATAACAATGTGAGCTGTACTTTCAACGGATCCCAAGATGGAAGATTCATACTGTCACAGCTTACCAGTGAAGCCTGTGTAGTTGAAGGGGCTAAAGGTGTGGCTGTGCTGGGATATTCATACCTGACGACTGTTAAAGGGGTTCTCCAGCCTCCTGAGAGGAGAATTTCTGCTAGCCAGAGGGAGGAAAATTTTGGGGGTCTGTCCTGCTTGAGGCTGGCACTTAAGCCTCTCCATCCCTGCATGAGGCCTCCATCAAGGATGTTGCTCTGCCCCCTGGCTCCTCTGAGAACATTGCTCCACCCCTGTGGCTCCGCTGAACACATTGCTCCAAGGATCAAAACACAGAGAAGGAAAACCACAGTCCAAAGGGCAAATCCAAAGAGTAAATGTTAAATGTTAGAAACATGTCTAGGCAAACACATGAATAAGGCTCAGAACTTAGGCATACAAAATGTAGCAAGACTTTGCATTGTGTATAAGTGTGAACAATATCTTTATGCTGAATTAACAGGAAATGGTGTAATATTGTTCAAAACTCAGGGAAGGGAGACCTCTGGTGCAAAGGAGGACACATGACCTGAGCTAATGTTACACAATCTTAGATTATTTCTTTAACACCAGTTTCCTACCCTCACATTTTTTACAGTCCCTTTGACATCCTCAGCAGAGTAGGTCCTACAGTCCTTCATTTCCTTCATTCCAGATTTCTAACGGTTGTAGTTTCCAGTTATGATTTGGATGAGTAATGAGACAGATGACATTACTTAAACAGCTGTGGTTGCTGGAAATTCCCTTTCTGTTCAATAAATCTGAGATTCACCAGAAATCATTTTTATGCTTTTTTATTTGCAACACCTATGAAAACTTTGCTGGGAAGACTCTTGTGAATACTTGATTAATTAATATCTCTGGCACACAGTGTGTGTAGGTCTGTTTGTGTGTGGTTTTGGGAGTAAAAGAGAAGGATTTCTTGTACGTGTGTGTAAGATATTATGGATTCACTTTCTGCAATGTATGTATGTATGTATGTATGTAATATGTTTCCTTTTATGTGTGTGTGTGTGTGTGTGTGCGTGTGCGTGCATTGCTCTGTCTTCCCATGGGTAAGAGACAAAGTTCAGGAATGTTTCGCTTTTCAGCTGAGAGAGAAGGAAAGGTCCTACAAGTTTCGTTTCACCAGAGACCACTCTCTGAGCTCCTTCTCTCTCCCACACACATATTCACTTACATTATCACTGTCATTCTCCCTGTAATGGTGATTTCCCTCTCTTTACCAAAATCAGTGGTCCCAAGTTCTCTCTCTCTCTCTCTCTTGCTCCCTGTGTGTGTGTGTGTGTGTGTGTGTGTCTGTGTGTGCATCTGGTGCTGCATAAGTAAAACCATGTGTATTCTCATTCCGATCAACACTGCGTCCAGCTCCTTGGATAAAGATATTCGTTGTTTGGCCAGGCCACTGCTCTCTCATCTGCTCAGCTCCCTAATCACTCCCACTAGGCGACGTCACACTCCTTGTCTGACTGTGTGAGAGCAGTTTAATCTACCTATCAGTTTAATGTGATTTATAACAGTCGTGCCAATAAAGCACTGTTGAACTAAACTAAACTGAACTGAACTGAACTGAACTGAGAGTGTGTTTGCCTGCACATGGGACCCATCTGACTATACACTCCATCCCTAGTGCTGTAAAGAGCAAAGAAGAAGGCTATGGTCACAAGTTGATTTTTTAAAGTTTTAAATTGGATTAAAATGGTTGCTAAGTGTGTAATGTGTGTAAGTAGTTGGTATGTACTAAAATGTATATATAGAATGTGTGTGTCTGTTAGTGAGAAAGATTAAAAGGCTTTTTCTGTGTGTAGCAAGTGTGTGACATTGAGCAAGTGGATGAGTGTGTGTGTTGGGGGATGCGCGGATCAGGGTATCCATAAAGATAGAAAAATGTGACGGTTGTCGTTGGGATATTTGACTGATCCCCATTATGAAAAGTGCTTTTTAACAAAAATGCATATTTTATTTAAAATCAATCTCAAGAGAAAAAATAACATTTTGTGTTGGCTATGGAGGTTAAGGTTAGGTATAATATTACTTAACCCTTAAGCTACATAAATGCGTGTCAGTCGAAATATATGGCAATGGAAATAGAGTGGGTGAGTGTGTTAAAATATTAATTGTCATTGCACTAATATAACTTTGACTCAGGTTTGACCAAGCTGTTATATGTCTTTCAGAGGAACTTTGATATTAATCAACAGGAAATGAATGGCAGGAAATAGACACCCCCCTCCCCTACCCCAAACACAGACAGATAGACACACACACACACACACACACACACACTTTCGGGAGTTTAAGCTCATCCGATCTCATCTAATCTTATACTAGTTGAAATAGTAATTGCCATACACTTGCCATACATTGCAATACACTTCCAAAATATACTGTTTATAGTGTCTGTTATTACAGATATGGACAATAATAATCAGAAAAAGTAAAAATTTTAATGCTAAAGAAATTATAAATAATTTTTGTTCTACAGAAAATGTAAAATGGGATTTAAAAAAAAATCTAAACAGACATAAGGGTTAACAAATTTGAACTCACATGAGTTTGTGCTAGGGTGCTTAGCATACTCCTGGCTAGATGTGTTTTAATACTTAGCTGCCAGCTATGGTTTCAAGAGAAATGAACCTGTAGAATTTTTTGTAATGTACGCAATATAATATGACATATGTGTTGTGTGGGTATGTACAGCTTAGGTAGGGAATAAAAAAAGAAATAGGAATAAATGAGCAACAGAGAGGGTGAAAAATATATATAGAGAGAGAGAGAGAGAGAGAGAGAGAGAGAGAGAGAGAGTATATAACCCAAAGTTCTCTTAGTCTCTTATCATTACTCTAAATCTTCTGGCTGGAAACCATTTAGCTCAAATTTAGACATTTAAGTTAAATCAGCCACTTATGATATGTTGTAATATGTAATATAAATAAACTTCAACAACACACACACACACACATGGGCACACACTCTGTCATTGTCTGTTGAGGGAATATTTTAATAGAATGATTAAAATAACTCCTTGCATCACATTTGTGTATTTTTTATGCTTTAATAATAGAATTCTGCATCATAGAAAGTGTTCCAGTAAGAATACAATCTAGCAAGCAGAAATCATTGAGAAACTTGGTGATTGTTGTTGGGGACAGTGCTTAAAGTTATACCCACAACACATAAAAAGAGACTGTCATAACTAACAACATGCTCAGCTAAAGTGTGACAGATGGCAGACAGATGCTAACCAGATATGACCTCTAGCTATGTGGCTAATATTATGCTTTATTTCATTGACCTTTCATTTGGACCTGATAACTGTAGAATAGCTGAGAGCTTATATAGTAACCAGCACCATGTGGTGCTAAATGATGTTTAGTAAGAACAGTAACTAGACATGAATTTTACACTGAAACAGAGCCCGAGACTCTATTGCACTGGCTGTCTTTCTGGTTGCACACTATGTTTAGCCACAGTTAATTTACCTACCAGTAGCAGAACACAGTGATCAACATTATCTTGAAAGTGTGTCACTTGTCTGAGTGACCATCTGGCTATCTAGTGATTACTGATTTCCTATTAATTAGAATTGATTTGCTGTGAAATTCAGAGCTCTTGAAGTACTACTTTTAGACTTTTAAAGTGACCTGGATGAAAGAAAACCTCCACAGACAGATCTGTATTTTGTTAGTAATAAATCCAGATATCTTTCTCTGTGTTGCAGAACCATGAGAAGGAGACGGCGTTGCACTGTGCGGCTCAGTATGGCCACTCGGAGGTGGTGTGTGTGCTGCTACAGGAGCTGACGGACCCGAGCATGAGAAATCGGCGTGGTGAGACACCGCTGGACCTGGCAGCACTCTACGGGCGGCTGCAGGTGGTGCGCATGCTGCTGAACGCTCACCCCAACCTCATGAGCCTCAACACACGCCAGCACACACCTCTGCACCTCGCCGCCCGCAATGGACATCACACCACCGTGCAGGTGCTGCTGGAGGCCGGCATGGACGTCAACACAGAGGTTTGTGTGTCACTCTCTGAAGATCTATAGAGAGTTTGAAGGGAATTATTAATTTTCATGGGTTCTGTGTAAGTGGTTGCCAGATCCTCTCACTGCACTTACAATCTTCGATCAATCTTCTTTTTTTTCTTCCTTATTTTTTCCCCAATTTGGCCACCTGCCAATTCCCCATCAATCAACCAGGGAGGGTGAAGGCTAACACGTGCTTCCTCCGAAACACATGATATAGCCAGCCAGCCAGCCAGCTATATTTGTTTTAACTGCTGCATCACAGAGCAGGGCAACACACTTGGAGGAAAGAGCTATCTGCCCTCTTCTGCATACATGAGACACACATGATTGGCTAGTGTCACTGTGATTGACAGGAGAGAGAGTATAACATCCCTCCCACCCAAAGAGCACTGCCAGTTTTGCCCTCTAGATCTCCCAGACATGGTTGGGATGGCTGTGGACGAGCACTTTTCTGTTGCGCCACTTGTGAGACCCCAGCAAGTGGATTTGACTCCACTGGTTTTGAACCTTTGCCCTGACAGCATTCTGTTATCTGCTTCAGTGAGTGTAAATGTGTGAATGAAAAGAGTTAATCAGAGACAGAGAGAATGAAGCTGTGGAAGTGAGAGGAATGGAGGGAACGAGTGCATGAGAGTGATGGAGAGAGGGACATGGTGAGATTATTGCCCTGGGAGAGATGAATAATTGATCTGGCTCTGAGAGAGAACAGTCTGTTCCTCTGGCAAGGCCTCAGGCCAACACACGTGTGGGTTTGTGTATGTTCTTAATATTGGTGCTATTTATCACTGACTCATTATATTCATCAGCAAACTTTCACTTATGTGTGTATGAGTGTGTGTTCTGTAATTTGAAGTGCAGTAAATGTTCTCAGTAAGGGTCCATTGCTTCTGTGTGAAAGCAGCTCTATGAACACGCAGGGCTTAGAAACCAGACTTCTCCTTCTGTCTCTCAGGTTTTTTTTATCTCTCTACTATCCCCCTTTCCTCTGACAGAAATGTCATGGGCTGGAAAAACGGGATGAGGATGAGATATTGTACTTATACTACATTTTACCTTGGATGTAACTGGTCTCACACTTGCAAATTCATGACAAATTCATAAGGTCAAGGTCAGGGTGGGGTCAGTGTTCATACCTTTTATTATGACTTTGAATGAATTTTAACTAAATCCAACCACATCACCCTTGTTTGTTCAAATTTCTAATGAGATCAGGCTGACAATCCCATTACAATTTATATGTGTGTGCAAATTTGCCACCTTTTCTTTGTAAATGCAAATGAATTATGAATGGCGCATTTGCTCTCCCTTGACTTACGTCATGTAGCTGACAGATGGATGCAAATGAAGGTTGCTGGCTTTATTAAAACCAATGTAGCACACAAACCAAAGGGCTAGGCAGTACTCAGAAGCATGAGGCAGGCAAATGGTCAGGCAATTAGCACACAGGCATAAACTAAACAATAGTAACTCAGTAAATGTGGAGCAGGCTGGTGAAAAACTGATCTGTAGGTGAACCACAATCTCATTTCTAAAATAAAAGTCCATAGCTGTTGCTTTGCCTGTGTAGGTGATATTAAACTAACGAATGTATTTGAACATCTGTATGCATGAACAGAACAGATGTATACTATATATATGCTCACAAATGAACTGGTATGTTGAAAAGAAGGAGGGCAATAGAGAGACAGCAGAAGAGGAAGACTCTTCAATTCCAGGAAGTTAAGTGAGAGTGAAATGGTTTCTTTTCTCTGCTGACATTGTTAGCTAATCATCATGGGAAACAGGACAGGAAGTGTTCCTCAGTGAGGGAGGGTTGTACTTCCTGTCTTGCTGTGGGATGTGCTCAGAACTCGTCCAGAGCTTCAGGACTACACATCTGCTCAACATCTCATACAGTCTCTGAGCGTCATCTATGGACCAGCTGGCAGGAAGTTCACTCTACACTACAGTAGGATTAGTCCCGGCACAGCCAAGGAGTTTGTTTGTGGAATTTCTCTGGATTTCTTTGGATATAACGCCCTGAAATGAGACTCTCAGGTCTGAGACATTTAACTAGAGTGAAGCTGCATTCTTAGAGATGTAAATGGAGATAAGAGTGTTTCTCTTCAGCCTTTGGTGTGCAAGTAGTGATCTGATGTTTAGAGTCTGTGTGTGAGTGCATGTTCTATACACCCTGCAAATCTCACCGTGTGGTTTACTCTGTACAGGATACTGCTGGTGTGTAGTTGGGTTTGGGTCAGCACAGTCCAACAGCACCTTAGAAAGGAGATGATTCAAGTGACTCAGTAATGAAGATCAGTAGAAGGGTGATAAAAATCTTGGACAGAATGGAATATTCCAGTATAATGCTGCCTCTGACTGTGGCACCACAGTCCTTGTCTCTATGACCAAATTAGCCTGATGTGGTGTTGGCTTGACATTTGAGCCTGAGGTGGAGCCACTAATCAGGAGTGATGTACTGTGTAGGGAGTGATTCTGTACTCGTGTGGGCAGTCTTTGTTTTAATGAGGGCCAGTAGGACTTGCTGTCAGTCAGGAAAAACTGGGAGCCTTTACACACTCTTGCTGTGTCTCTGTGTCTTTCATCTTTTCTGCTGCTTTTTAATTTTAATTTCAGTCAGTGCTCTCTGTGTCTTGTACACACCATGTTCACTGCCATTCCTCATAACCTTGTAAATCATGATTTGTATATGCATAATTGTGTAATGCTTGCTGAATCTCCAGGCAAGGTGAATTTACTGTAGTTTAAGTTACTCTGTGGTTTGTCCTAGAGGACAGCATAATTATGTTGATGTAGATTGTTAGTACCCACATGTTCATATTTTCTACCCCTCACTTCGGTGTGTGTATGCTTGAGTTATTGACCTAGTTCTCTCTCTCTCTTTCTCTCTCTCTCCCTTTCTCTTTCTCTTTCTCTCTGTTTCTGGCAGACGGAGAAGGGCAGCGCGCTACATGAGGCTGCTCTGTATGGAAAGATGGATGTAGTTCGGCTCCTGCTTGACTCAGGTAAGTCCTTCCTTTTCTTTTTTCAGTGTGATAAACTTTGATGAGTTCTTTGTTTTTGTTTAACAGAGCAGGGTATCCTCTGACCTCAGGTCCATAGGTCTATTTGTCATGTGTGTGTGTGTGTGTGTATGTGTGTGTGTCCACAAGGATAGGAAAATATGACACTGGGTGGATTCCGGGTTTTATTTAAAACAAAAACAAAAACAAAAACAACTAAAAGAGCCAAAAAAGAGCCAATTCCTTTCGGTTATAGGTGTAGCATAGCATTAATATGCATTAATAGTGAGTGTGTGTGTGTGTGTGTGTGTGTGTGTGTGACCTTGCAGTTTCCCTCTCAGAGCCATCTGTGGAATAGGAAGTATGAGATTCGGGAGCTTCCTGCATAGTGAATAGGCTTTGGGATGTAGTGCTTTTTTTTTAATCTCGTATTTGAATTGATTGTGCTCAGTAAGAGGGAGAAGCATTCTTCCCATCCTATAGTGTTTGTGCAGGATTGCTAACAGTGTGTTTTAATATGTTGTTAGCATTGTGCACTGCTTATTGTCTCATGTGACGGTAAAAGAATTATTCAGTATCTGGACATTTACAGAAACTGCAACATTCTTAGAGCTGTAATTCTTGGCCATGATGTGGAGTGACACTCATGCTCTTGTAACTTCCTGTCTTTGTAATGTTATTTATCCAATGTTATTTGTCCCCCTTTTTTCTCCTTTTTTCCTCTTCCTCTCTCTCTCTCTCTCTCTCTCTCTCTCTCTCTCTGTCTCTCTTTCTTAGGGATTGATGTCAACATTCGAGATTGCCATGGGAAAACTGCGCTAGAGATACTAGGGGAACACCCAGCCCAGAAATCACAACAAATCACTGCTCTCATACAAGGTGATCAGTTTTAACACACACACACACACACACACACACACAAAGCTGATTTGCCCCTCGAGCTGTGAGGCGGCATGGATACCCACTGCACCACCATGTGTGTAAGGTTAATTAAACAAAAAAGCAGGCATTTACACCTGCAAGTCTTTTGGGATATGTCTCTGTCAGCTTTACACATCTGGATCTTCATATTCTTGCCCATTCTTTGAGGAGAGCATTGGTGAATTCCCAGTTTGTATAGCTCCTTAGTCTTCATGAATCCGGTTGTTTAGGTATGTTCTCTAACAAGCTCTTTGACCTTCCAGGAAGTATTCCAGTTGAACATTTATGCAATCACAACTATTTATAAATATAGTATATCGCTAGAAGTATGTGGAGACCTGACCATCACACCCATATGTGGTTCTTCCCCAAACTGTTGCCACAAAGTTGGAAGCACACAATTGTATAGAATGTCTTTGCATGCTGTAGCTTTACAATTTCCCTTCACTGGAACTAAGAGGCCCAAACCTGTTCCAGCATGACAATGCCCCTGTGCACAAAGCCAGCTCCATGAAGACATGGTGTGTGAAGGTTGGAGTGGAAGAACTCGAGTGTCCTGCACATGTCTCACAAGTATGGGGATTAGGTTATTCTGAATCCAACTCATCTGGATGCAGTAATATTATTATATATTATAGCTGCAGTTTGAGATGTTTGTAATCAGCTGGACAGGTTTTAAAACGTGATTGGTTTAAACAGTCAGTTCAGTCTGGCAGTCTTCATTTCTGCATGAACATCTTCTCTGCAGGTGTGATCATGCTTTATACCACTCCTGTTTGGTTTTCTCTTAGGAAATCCCAGTGATGTGGTGTGTAAATCCCAAATGTGGACTGGATTATAATACATATAATTTTCATTTTTACTGTTTTTCTCTGTGGACATATGTCAAGGAAAGGACAGTTTCATTTGTGAAGCAACTTGCCAGGAATTGCCTGCACTATAATGACGTCATCATTATTGAAATTCAGTTTGATCAGCTACTTATCAGTTCCGGGGTGGACAACCTTATTGGCCAGTACTAAATGAAAAAATATGATATTTAGGCAAAATAAGAAAAATGTACACATCTCCATTCTGTTCAAAAGTTTTCACCCCCGGCTCTTAATGCATGGTTTTTCCTTCTGGAGCATCAGTGTGCGTTTGAACCTTCTGTAATAGTTGCATATGAGTCCCTCAGTTGTCCTCAGTGTGAAAAGATGGATCTCAAAATCATACAGTCATTGTTGGAAAGGGTTCAAATACACAAAAAATGCTGGAAAACCAAAGAATTTGTGGGACCTGAAGGATTTT